>JAODJU010000018.1:4550695-4583475 GCA_026776725.1 Gnathonemus echidnorhynchus | reverse complement strand
AGCTCCCAGCCAGTGCCAAGTTATACACACAGTCTGTCACTGGGAGTAGTGCAGCTCCCAGCCAGTGCCAAGTTATACACACAGTCTGTCACTGGGAGTAGTGCAGCTCCCAGCCAGTGCCAAGTTATAATCACAGTCTGTCACTGGGAGTAGTGCAGCTCCCAAATTAATTGCATGCAAGCAGCAGCTTAAATGTTGTAATTATTTATGAGTACAATTAAACAGGGGCAGCTACAGCCTTTGCTCCAGAGTGAAAGTTGTGGAGAGATAGAAGGGAAATTAATTGTGAAATAAGCTAGAAAAGCCTTACAAGCATGTTCTGTATGCATCCATATACATGCACGTTTACTCTTAACTTCAACATTACACAACCTTTCGGCCAATGATTATGTTGCAACCACATTCCTACAGTAAATTCAGGTGTGCAAAATATAGGATATACTGGTATATATCATTATATATGCACTACATACAGGTGTACCCTTATACATGTATGGGTTTTCTGTTTCAGCTTTTCTTATTTTGTATGAGAACATTCAAGTTATCTACCGCACTTGGTAAATAAATGCTTTTCGCTGGAGACATGAGGGAAATTATTTTAATAATTTGTGTCATCCCCCTGTTGGATCTGTATTAAATCTGTAAATCTTCTTATACAATCCCAGCATGATGACAGATCTCTGGGAAACACGATCACATGATCACTCCTAACGCTAAGGGCATTATGCCGAGCACGGCATCTCAGGAAAAAAGAGGGAGCGTGTGAAATATAGATTTTTTTCGGGCAGGAGGACAAAAAAAAAAAACAAAGACTGATTGGTCAGTAGCCCTTAAGGTCGTTAGGGGGTGGGGGGGTTGTAGCATTCAGGCAATGAAACGTTTTGACATTCTTAGGAACTTCTAAAGGTGGGTCTGTCTTTTGTCTGCTGGTGCTGGGGAGACTGTCCACCAATGTAAAAATGTCAGCGGTGAAAGGATTTGGCACTCAACAGGCGGGGGATGATATTTACGTCCAGCTCTTTGGCAGTGACTCTCCAACCATAGAACATGATCTGGAGGGGTTAAGAAGATGCTGACCCCTGGCATTTCCCCGCTGAAATGGTGTCGCTTCTATTACGTTGCAAGAGATACAGTTGGAATTGTGTTGTTGCATCTATTATGATGCTAGAGATATAGTTCCTGTAAAAAGAAGATGTCATAATGCTTCCTCCTGGGAAATTCTTTACACTGTTCTTTTCTATTATAGTACACCCCCACACTCCTCTATGTCTGTACATGAATGTGGGAAATTAGAAAATTTCCTTTTCTCCCAGAACTGAGAACCTCCATACTCGCCGAGTATCCATTAAATATCTACAATGCCGAAGAATACATTTCTAATCATTAGTGGGATGTTGCCAAGCAATGGGAACATTCGTGGTCCCAAGCATTCAAGGCTGCATTCCTGATATAGCCTGTAAAAAGAAATACAGAATTATTATAATAGATTTCCACACTTCAAAATGTGACAGAGAGCAAAAACATCTAGTATTTTTAATCTTCAAAAAATCCATTTTCACTGGTTATGCTAGTTATGGCTGGCCATAAAGACATTCTCTTTTTTATGGTAATCAAGAAGTTCAAAGACAAAAAATGAAATTGTTGAGGAGTTTTAATTTGTGGCACATTGAGGCCTCCATGGAGGGGGGGAGGGGGGTGTCAGCTTATGCACCCCACAGAACCTAAAGCCTGGTTCATATTTCACACTGAGCCGCCCCCATGTGTATGGTGGTGACGTAAGTTTCATCATAATGTGTACAAGTCTCCCAATACACATTGTACATTGTCCTGTTTGTTGTCGGACTTAATCACCATCTAACTGATAGAAGGGCTGGATTGCGATCAGTCCAGGGATGTAGGAGTCTCCGATAGCCCCATGACAGGGGCTTATGGGGGTAATATTTTGCTGAATGGTCCTTGTTGGTAGATTTTACTGAATGCCCCCCGCCCCGCCCCCCGGAAGTTGCCCAGTATACCAGATGGCTGCTCCAGCCATGGCTGACTAACCTTCAAATGAGTTAGTTGATAATCACTGTAAAAAACATGCTTGTGTTGGGCATTATTTAAAGAGGTTAGTCAGGCTACGGTCGACTGTGTTGTTTTGCTGCTATCTGCTTAGTAGGTGGAACATGGACATGGGAGGAGGGGCTGCTGCTTCTGCTCCCCCCACTATCGCTCGCAAACCCCCCCCACTGCCCCCCACCCCCGTAGGGCTTTTCTTCCTGCTTCTCTCCTCTCCTCCCAAAGGACCGTTTCTTTGAATTCCAGTAAAATGTATATCTAACCAAGAACTGAAATACAGTCGACCCTCCGTATTCATGGATTCAATGAACTGTGGATCGAAAAAAACATTCCAGAAAGTTCTTTTTTGTCATTATTCCCTGAACAGTATAGTGTAACAACTGTTTACGTATTAGGTATTACAAGTAATCTGGGGATGATTAAAATTATAAAGAAAGATGTACATAGGTTATATGCAAATACTGCACCATTTTATATGAGGGACTTCCGTGGATTTTGGTATCTGCAGGAGGTCCTGGCACCGATCCCCCGCAGATACCGAGGGACGACTGTACTCTGATGAAAAAAAATCAATAATTTTTCTGTTGGAAAATCCTGAAACATGAAGACCAGCAGGTGTCCTGCTCAGGGCTGCGCTATCCTGTTAAGCCGAATGTGCTCCTGGACATAGATCCCCCGCTTCTGGATCACCGAGACACTGGCTGGAAAAAATTTAGGGACAGATGGAATGTGCACTGGATGTTATTGCAGGGCTCCTTTCCCTTCTCCTCAGTCTGAGGAGCCAGTTCTCTTAGACACACAGCATGCATCCACAAAGGCTTATTTGCTAAAGCTTTAGGGGAATCTGACCACGCATATTTAGTTACATTTCAGTTATTGGATTTGCCTCCAAATATTTGGTTATTACGTTTCAGCATCGCATGACTGAATTTGTACTCTCTAAGTTTCTTTTGATGATTTTTCAATGAAAATGAACCAGGACACAGTATTTAATCTAATCTGGGGGGGGGACTAAAGACTATTTTATGGCTAAAGCCCCCTAAAACAGCCCTGCTAACCGCTCCATGACACATTTTACCTTTTCTGTCTCACAAAGCTGAGCTGAGGTAAGACTTTAGCTTACGTAACTTTGTGGAAAACAGCACCATGCACAAAACCACAGATAATGTCCCCATCCTAAGTGGCCAGATGGATTTGAAAAAAAAATGTTTATAGATATAAGAATGCCCTCAGAGACAGTTTGTTCCATTTGACAAATGGCAGCTAGACGCATGAAAACACGCTTCATCCCGCTTAATCTTAAATTGTATTTAGCAGCTTCAGCATCCTGATACTTGGCCCTGATACGGCCATATTTTGCTCTATATTTCTCTCTTGCTTGCTGTTGTGTTCTCTGCGTGGTATATTGATTCAAATTCAAGCTGGGGAGACAATGCACAAATACAAACTTGAGTGGAGCAAATGCCTTTAGTTTGTGAAAGATATAGTTGCCTGTTATTGCTTTTTGTCATGGTTTTTCCAAGCGATTTAACAAATTACTATCATTTCGTACACAGAAACTCCGGTAATTCCTGCATTTTTTTAATAGAAACACAGGTCTTCTGAAAGTGTAGTTAATGGTGCCTTCAACCGGTGAGTGCTTGGCTGGTCTTTTTTAGAGCCTGGGGAGACAACTTATACTTGAAAGATGATGGGACTGCACCTAATTACATACTTATTTTACTGTGCGTAATGCTTTTGCCAGCGTTTCTCAGTCAATGGCAAGCTAATAATCCTGGTTTTGGGGCAGAAACAGAACATATCGACTTCTTATTTGGCTCAGTGGAGGGAAAGTTCTGGAAGGAGACACCTTACAGGCAGTTATGTCATTATTGTTGCACCGCTGTCTATATGCAAATGACAACACAAAAATTGGAGTCGGTTTCCCTTTGCCCATGGTTCTGCTCTTTCTTGTAAATAAAAAATGAAAGTAATAAACTAGGAATAGAAAGTGAAAGACTAGTGTGAGCTGTGAATCATACCTGTAGATCCAGCCTGGAGAGCTACTGTCCAGTAGGTTTTCTCTCCTACCTAGCTTCTGATGAGCCACACAGGTAAGTACCAGGAACTGGTGTGGTTCATCAGAAGCCAGGTAGGATAGAAAAACTACTGGATAGTAGCTCTCCAGGACCGGATCTGGAGACCCCTGCGGTAGACTGATCTTCGGAAGCATGCCAAAGTCCACAGGTCACAACAAAAATCATCTGGGCCTTACATGCTGTCCTTCTGCTCCTTATCTGTGTTTAGTGTTTAGGATGAAAATGTAAATCGGAGATAGATTTTATTTAGGTGCTGTACCTTTAAGTGAAGCTCCCCGTCACCTGATTGGCTGACTTCAGATGGAGGCCATCTGGACGTGAAGATTCCAGCATTTCACAACATTAAAAAATATGCAGTATCAGTGATATGGGAATCTATAGAATAACCTTTTGTGCCAGATGTCCCATATCGTCTTCTGTTGTCATACTCAGGGGTCATGGGATTTTCTGTTTGGTTTCAGTGATCTCCTTTTTTAGGCCGGAAACCCCCAGGGTTTCTAAAGACAGAAGCGGTTAGTAAGTAATGGATAAAACGCCTTGCTGAACATCTACATGTAAAAATTCCTAGTCTGCTCCTACCTTCTGTGTGTGTCAAAAATTAATGTTGACATTGTAAAAAAACACAAACACACACACACACACACATTTAACTTGAGTTTATCTTCTCCTACAGAAAGAGCTTGCCCTTCACTCTCCTCACTCCATCTGTTTCAGGCCCTATGTGGTACCATGGAAAGCTTAAATATTACCCCTGTCCAGCAGTCATGTGACTACCTGTTTGGCTGACATTTATGAGATAGTCATTTATATTTAAGAATTAAAACTAAAATATGTGATGCCTTTGGCTAACAAGAAAGTATCGTTCAGAGATTAGTCCCATTTTAGCTAGACAAAACTTCAAAGTTTTCATGCAATAAAATCTGTCATTATGTGCCCACAACTCTGAAAACACTGGTAATTTAATGATGTGGTTTCCAAGAATTCCCAGCAGGTGGAAATTCTAGGATCTGTGAACTTGGTGTAATTGGCAAGATTAATAATCAGGTTGAAGCAAATGACTTTCCTGACTGCGGTTTGTAGGCTTCTCCCTGGGCTTCGAATTCTGGCTTGTGTCCCACAGACCTACAGGGCTGCCATCGAGCTGAATGCGGCACTACCAGGCAGAACGGGCCAAAGTGCCCTGTGCTTCTGAGCTCTGCCATCATTTGTTTAGAAAAACAGCACGATGGAAGTGAAGCTCCGCAGCAGGAACACTAGCCTGAACCCCCTCAGGGTTTGCAGATTATAGGAAACCCTGGGAGTCCAGGTCTTCCCAGCCATGCGCTGGACCTTACGAAACAACTGCGACGCCCTTAAGAGAAAGAGAGAATAATTTGAAAATATGCAGCCATCTTCTATTACTGCATTACACTGTCATGGGTTCCTATTCCAAGAAGCACAGTCAGACAATATAGGAACACTAATGATATGCACATTAGATAGATAGATAGATAGATAGATAGATAGATGTATTGTCACACATACATCAAAGCCTCTTGATAACTTTAGGATCAACTTTTGAATAGTTTTAGATTTAAAGTTTGTTTTTATCAGCCTCCCTCCATTTCTACTTGCCAGCCTCATTCATCTGCTGCATCTGATGTTTGAGGCCCATTGAGGTCATTCACAGACTGGGTGATGACAGTAATGTCAGATCTTTCCTATTCCATCGTCTCAGTCAGGGCCTCGTGAGTCACGAACGACGGCTTAGGCCGGGTGCCGCGGCATTAAGACATGATAACGGCGGCGGTGGCAAGATCGAGAAGCCGGACCTGACACCTCAGCAGCCGCAGGACTCTTTTATGGATTAGCTGCCGTCATTAATTGCTTATGGAATACGGACCCACTTCCTCGAAGAGCCATTTTGCATTTTGCAGAAGGAAGGAGGAAATTAATTTAGACCCAAAACAAAGGGACCATTATGGCTGAAAAGAAAAGCACATTAAGGATAAAATGTTTATCCCATCCCATATTAACTCCACTTCAAAGAGGTATTTGACAGGGTCTTATTTAGCCTTTATTGGCTCAGTTTAAAATAAAAAACGACACTACTAATGTAACATTATGAAGTGAATCTGAATTTAATTTACAATACATTAGAGGGTTGCTTCATTCATCCGTATTGAGCATTTTTTAATTTACAGATAAACTTTAAACGCTGACATTAATGATGCTGTTTTATACATCCCAGCATCTACCCGCCGTTCCCGGAAATTACGTAACCAAAAGGCAATTAAGTTTCAGGCCTGATTATCTAGTTTGTAAATGCCTCGCAGCTCTGCTGTGTGGAAATGAGCTTCAATCTGAAGCTAGGGACTTGGGGCTGAGCACAGTCCGTTACGTCAAAGGTGAAGAGAGGAACTTTTATGGGATGGAAGGGACGGTGTGCTGTGGGGACTGCTGACCGTTATGGGCTCAGGTGAGTTTTACTTATACGAATATGTTCTGATGGAAGAATGTCAAATGATTAGTTACGAGAAATTACCAATCAGATTGCAGGGGAGGTGGGTCCAAGCAACTAGAGAAGGTACAATCTGATTGGTTATCTCTCTGAACTAATCATTTATCATTCCGCCCTCAGTACATTTTTGTGTAAGTAAAACTCCCACGAGCCCATGATGTGAGGTCGAGTCATTTGATATTAATGGTTCAGTTAGATTCCTACAACCTTAGTTCTGCTTTTATGTATATGGTTCTATTGTGTGTTTGTCTACTGAAAAACTTGATGGACCATGAGACAGAGCAAGCAAAGGAAGTTATATCTCACAGAACTAGTTTTCTTGACTGTCAAAGTGGTATTTTCTTAACCCTTGAATCACTCCCAAACATTTAATTTTCAATTTGGTTTCCTGAGCCACTAAGCCTCTCATAGCCTCTCTGAGAAGGACAACCCTCCATTAGCGAGAGACTCCTTCCCAATGGATGAAACATACTGAGTGGACACTGGGGTGACCTACCTTGTTTGGACAAGACCTGTCTCCAGGCCCTCATGGGACATTTGATTAGCGACAGCCGACATGAAGTCACCCAGGGCGCTGTGCAGGAGGTCCTGCTCTGTCAGAATGATCTGAATGAATCAGGAGAGGCCAGATAACACAGATTCATTCAGATCTGCTGACAGTACCATTCATTTAAATTAGTAAATTTATATAGATAATGCAATGACATAATCACTTGTCATCCTTCGTAAAATTATTAATTCGAGCTATTAAATATTTTAGCCACTTGTCTAAAGGCTTTCATTACTTTCAGTTTTTCAAGCTTAATGATTTGCAATTATGCATATTGCCTAAGGGACCTGTTGTGACGTATGGTGAGATGACACTATGTAAAGCATGTTTGCTGGGATGCCTAAGGCCGACTGCACCTACCTGGAGTCTGAGAGCATATTTGCTTAATGTCCATGGCTCCACGGTACATTAGATGCCACTTTGTTCCAGTTAATGTTCATGGAAACAGTTTGGCTGGGTGGATAATGTTCTCCCGTCTCTGATGTTGCCTTGTCTGTGCCTTTGTGTGTTTGTCTTTCCATTGCTCTGCCTGTCTTCTCCGCTGCTCGTCTATCTTCGGTGTTGCCTGCCTCTCCCGTTACACATCCTTCTCTGCAGTTGCCTCAATCCCTTCGCAGACGCTTGCCTGTCTGTGTGATCACTTGTCTATCCTGTTTCCTGACACTCGCCCGCTCATCTCTGCTGTTGCCTGCTCCTCCGCTGCCCGCCTTTCCATATAAGCATCAGGAACACACCTGAGAACTATTGCCTATTGTTTCAGGCCTTGGAGATGTGGCTCACGTGGCTCACATCTCCCCATCAGGTCATCTGCACATTGGCATCTGCTGCAGTCGTGAGCAAAGTTGATGAAAGCAAGAAGGCTCTCAAACGGGCAACCAAGCGAGACGTCTGGGGGGAAAAAAAACACCAGTGTGACATAAAGTGCTGTGCTTTTGGCCCAGAGAAACTGTATACTGTTGCCTTATGGGAGGGATGGCTCAGAGGGATTGGGGCTATCATCAAAGCAGACTTGTGACTAGAACAGGGGACTGGTGCTAATGTACAAGCATTCCCAATGGGGGAAAAGTGGTGACAGGAGGCATAGATTGTGCTATGTGCGAATGCAACTTGTAATATCACACTTAGTGTCTGGAACACAAGCCCTCCACTGTCTATGGGAGCCTGTGAATCTTATCATCACCTAGGTATTGATTTAGCCTCCCCAAGGTGGTTATTTTGACAGGTATCCTTGGGAGCTGGGTGTTCTAGCTGCTTCTATCATATAATTATAGTTTTTTTCCCATAT
Organism: Gnathonemus echidnorhynchus; assembly: GCA_026776725.1. NCBI lineage: Eukaryota > Metazoa > Chordata > Actinopteri > Osteoglossiformes > Mormyridae > Gnathonemus > Gnathonemus echidnorhynchus. The sequence continues at coordinate 4,575,001 of JAODJU010000018.1, read as the reverse complement.
TGTTATGCTAAAAAGCATATTTATGCAGAATACTTTTGATTATACATGTTTGCGTTTACGCAAACACTGTTCATCAATTTTTTTGAAAAATAATATGATCCTGGCTTTGGGGTAATTTCGGGAGATGTGAGATAAGCCTTGTGGTATTTTTAGCATGTCTTTGATGTTGTAATTCCCAGTGTTTACTTTTAATTGACTCTGAGACTTGTCCCCTTTTGGCTTCTCTCAGAAGAAGCGGCTTTTCTCGCTCTTCTTCTCTGAGTCTGACCTCTTCAATGCATTACCTTTCTGCCCTTCACTTCTAGTATTAATAACATTCATTTTCAGTTGATTACTTCAGTAGCAACACGTGCTTAACATTAGTCAAACCATACGGAAGTACTTTGCTTTTCTGAATACATTTGCATCCTGAATGTCCTTGACAGCTATGTGCTAAGTTACATATGATACTGATTTGTCATACGTCTGCTCTTGCTTTGGTGTTGGAAACATGGAGATCTCCATGTAAGAGGTGGTCTCCCATTTTGGTCTGCGTTCTTGTGGGTGCATATCAGTATTTCAGTGTGTGTGTGTTTTTTTGTTTATAAAGAAGTGTGTACCATTGCTCATATTCACGTTCTCACAACCAAGAGGCCCGTGCTCCAAGAAAATACCTCAGGGTATTTATCAGCAGTTGTCCTCAAGACAGAAAGGCAGGCTAACAAAAACAAAAAAAAAAAAGAAAATTTAATGACTAGCGCTGCTCTCCCACACCCGGGACCATGTCCTCGTGCTTGAGGCAAGACTTCAGCTGTCAATAAACAAGCCAACCTGGCATGTCAGTGGCATGGTGCATCCACAGAAAGAATAGGAATAAATATGCTTGTGTGTGTGTGTGTGTGGGGGGGGGGGGTCAGTGATGGTTAACAGGCCGTAGCCATCGAGCATATTTCAAAATTAGATGAACGTGGAGATTTTGCAGCTGTTTTTCAGCTGGAGCATCCTTCACGGAGGGGGGCCCTCACTTCCTGGATGTGTCTCTCCCCAGCAAAGGGCCTGCATGCCACTTCTTTCTAATCGCCATGTTCAGCAGGAATATTAAATCACTTGGCATGATATCAGAAGGCCTAGCAGACAATTTTTTAGAAAGAATCCAATGTCCTCTCTCCTTTGTTCAGCTCAGAGTGTTCATGCTCTCTCTTCATTCTGAAAATTTTGCCATTCCAGTCATTTCCACTCATCTGAATTGTTAATAATTTGCCTGTTTTTGCTCATTGAAATAAAACGCCTTCCTAGCAGTTAAGGGCAGAATTCTTGTCATGCTATTAAATGAGTCTGTAATTGCTTAACATGGTCATAGTTCCTTTATTGCAGTCTCCTTTTGGATTCTGCAATGTGATTGGCCAGCGGGGAAGGAGTGCTATTCACAGTCATGTGTGTAGGAGATTGAGTGCCTCCCATTTACTTGCTGCACAGTTGCATCACCTTGTCTTTTGTCTTGTTCAAAAAGTTCTCTTCTCCTCAGACTGCACCAGTCCATGGGTTTGGGTGGAAAACCTGTTGGTTTAGGGAGGGTGGGGCGGGGGGGGGTAAGGAGCCATATGGGCTATTTAGCAGGAGATGTGACACTCATGCACATCTGAGAACCTGTTGTTCTCAACCATAATACATTATGCAGTGATATTTTTAGTCATGGCTTTCAATGAAAATCACTGCAAGCACAGGACTATTATCCTTTTATTTTAACCATGGACTGCTTTTCTGCCTTTGAGCTGGTGTTGACCTTTCAGACTGATTAGAATTTAATGTTTCCACAGAAACACCAAAAAAGTGCTGAGTCATTGTATATAGTGCAGCAGATAGTTAAGTGGAGACTGATCAGCCAATAGGTTTATATAGTATAATATAATGTATTTCAGTCACGTTTAAATATCAAGATCTTCAAGGAAGTCAAAGCTCTTCAATGATATATTCAGAGGTATTTAAACATTAAAGAGAAAACATAAGCCAACTTGAGATGAAAAGAAAATATGAATAGAAATGGTAAAATTTCAATCTATTATAGTATAATAATTTTCCATAAAGGTGATGAATGGAAAAATATAACAAATATTGACTTAATATTGAAAAGGAAAAACTTTGCAAAATGACACAGAAACAAAAGCAAAAGCACTAGTTGTCTGGCCAAAAGAAACAAAAATGTTTCCACAACTATATTCAGTGTAAGTGAGAATCTGTTGTAATAATGTTTCCCATAATGCTAGTGTGCTTTTTCTTCCAGAACCACTTCAAGAATAGGTGTATTGTCCATTCAGAGAAGCCTTTCTGTTCTATTCCACAAAGTGGGAGGGCAGATTAAATACCCCCAAACCAACATTTTGACTTTAATGAAGGACCAACAGAAAGGGACAAGAGACGAGGTAGAACTTATGGAAGGCATGCAGCATTTATAGTCTCTCTGAAGGCTCTCTCTGCCTCTCCAGCTCTCTAGAGAAAGATGAGGACTTATTTTATTAGTAATATGTTGCAGGTGCATGAAATATCCACCCCGTTCTCACTAGGGACCAATGAAGGAGTTTTCTTGGATGAATAAATAGTATTTTCCTTAAAGCTAAGGAGTCACAGAAGGCCGAAGACTTATAATAGATCCGGTTTTTTGAGTAGCTCAAAAGAACCGGTGCCAAGCAGGAAGCCTTGATTGATAACCAGCTGCTTCATGAAATCCATCCAGATATGAGCACACTCCCTGATTGGAGCAACACCTCTGAATATATTGTGGTGGGTCTGGTCTCCACCATGTGGTTTGCTCTGCAGGCCTGGAAGATTCTAAGGCTCACAGACTTAATAGGAACCCCCCCCCCAACCAGAGGTGGAAATTTCAGGTCCAGAAAGTACAAATCCAGACCGTGATTTAGTTTCAACCAACGAGTTCAGTATAAAGAGTCACAGTTACAGAGTACTCCACTGGTTGGTTGAAACAAAATCCTGGTCTGGATTTGTACTTTCTGGACCTGAAATTTCCACCTCTGCCCCCAACAGTGGGGAAGTGCTATGCTTCTGTCTCCTGAACAGGTGTCTCCACATCTGTGTTTGTAGATTCAGGTCCCTCCTGAACGTTATTGATGAGCAGCAGGCATACCAGTGTGGAGTTCCCATTAAACCATTTCCCACCACTATCACAATGGGGGAAATTGATGGGAGACATGTGGGCCTTGGGGGTGGGGGAAGGTTTGGGGGGGTCACTGATATTACTGCTCTGGTGTGGCTGAGTCTGCATTCCACACCATGAATAGCTGTAGTTTATGGTAATTGTGACCCTCTCATAGCCAAGTCTGCTCTGGTTCTGCCTGCACAACTTAGGTTAATGAGGGAACTCATAGCATACAATGCTGCTATAACGTTTCTCGCACTGGAGGAATTAACCATTACACACTTCACCTTTTCTGGCCTGGTTGGGGTTTATCTATGTGGAGAAACACCAGACGGTAATTTTAGGATGTGTTACTTACCAGGGGCTCATTGTTAATATGATGTAGAACTGCTATTCTCACCCATTAAACCCAATCACTATCAAGCAAGACAACCATGCAAAATGAGGCTCTTTCCCCATTGGTTGGGCTTCAGAATTCTTGAAAGCTTTTCAGAATTTGCAGAGTGGCACTAACATATAGGTGGAGCATGGGGGGGGGGGGGTAGATTCAGGTACAAAGCAGACCAGAGATGGAGAAACCAGGAGGGACAAATCAAGGCTGCAGTTTGAGGTAAAGGGTCAATAAGACAAGGATCAGGAACTAGGAAACATCATCGGGAGCAAAGGGGAAAAGAATTCCAGGAAGTCGAGAGGCAACAACTGGACACTAAAACCACAAATTAAGGAGTTGAAGGAGCTGAACCTGAAGCTAGAGAATAACAAGATGGATCTCCAATCACTGAGCTTGTCAGGTGACAGTACTTCCAGGGCCTGAAGTGGGCTGGACCTCACTCGTACGCAGTATCAGCACCCAGAAGAGATTCTAGGCAAAAAGGGCCCCCTCCTCTGGCATGGCAAAATTTATTATCTTTATCTCTGCCCCCCTATCCATTCATCTCTAAATACACCCCAGATATCAACAAACAGAATTTAATAAACACAAGACCTTTATTTTCACTTGTGTGAAAAACAGAATATACAAATAAAGCAGATTTGTTGTTGCAGTGTACTATGTAATCGGCTGCCCTCGGGGGGGCCCTCCCTCCCTCCCAGCAGGGCTCCCTGCCATTGCCCTGCCTGCCCTGTCACTGTGCCTCTGACGGTACCTCCTTATTTTTCTCTTCAGAGTACTGGCACCTCTCAACATCTGCTGGTACAGAATAACAAGGGCAGGACCAGTACCTGTACTTCCCCAATACAAGCACTGAATACTTCTACATCTATCATGGGTCACAGAGGACTGAAAGGCCTTTGGAAAATATGACTAGAAATGGTAAAATTCACATTTGCTGTAGTACAGTATAATTGTATTTGCCGATGTAATGAACTGAAAAAAATGCTGCAAAATCAGAGAGAAAAATAATGCACACTACCTTCTATCAAACTTTCATAAATGTTTGAATAATGCCTGCATGACATGTACTGTAAAACGTAACGTAGCGAAATACAATTACATTATACCGTCGGTCATTAATTATACACCATTCATGATCTCTCTGGGCAGGGCGGTGCATAGTCAATATATTACGGTAGGCGCGGCGCGCGCGAATTTTCAGTCTATTTGTCACATTACGGTAAAAGCATGTGGGATCTGTCGAATTCTCGGATGTTTGCTAAACCAGCGATGTAAATATATGAGCCACAATCCGCTCACGTACTGATCAAAACCGAAGGAAAAACAAAGGTACTCGTGGGATAAAGTGCTTCAAGCCTGCAGGTGAGTTTTTCCCCCCCTTTCATGTGATGAAAGCGTAGCCATCCCTTAAAAACTGTGTTGCATTCGTGGGGTTTTTTGACAGTTTCTAAAGAGAATTAGATGGGAGACTAGCAGTAGACATGAATGTTCTCCAGGCATGTGTAACATGAACTCACTCATTGTGTGGTTCCCTGATTAGGTTTGCTAGGAAATGCGCACCATAAACAACATAGAAGTTGAAATTGCAGTTAAGACGTAAACTTGAAGACTGCGGAAAAACCGGTTAGTCGGGCACGATTATTTTGAGTATGTTTTTTTAAGGAGGCTGAACAAGTAAGCGTTGAAATACATTAACTAACAAAAAGCCGAAGAACTGAGCTGGAAAAAAATCAACAACGCAGTATCTGCCAAAACTGAATCCACTAAATTGTATTAAACGTAAACACAAAGCCGTTTCTGTTAAAGGTTTATTTATTTTGGTGAAACATTGAGAGATATAAAATTCTTGAATGGGAAGCGTAGAAGGTACCTGGCTGGGCTCTGGATTTATCCCCACCTAAGCTTGTGCATACCTTACGTAGGGAGCACGGCAACGTGTTGGTAACGATTCAGAAGTAATAACCGTACATATACACGAACATCTGCAATGGATCTTTTATCAATTTTCAGCGGAAATGGCAAGTTGCTTTGCTAACGTTTCGTTTGCGAACTCTCACTTATTGCCGCATGACGCGCTTATCCACCTGCATTGCTGCCCAGTCTGCTTATCCATATAATACATTTAAATCGATCAAACATCTTTAGACGTGCATTTCGTAAATATATTACTATTTAAGGAACTTACCTCTGAAATATTTGACATTACACAATGACGCGCAGCATGAGCACACATGGAAAAGTCCCCCGAATCTTTTATATCGATGCATTCATGCAAGGGTACAGTTCTGCTACTGTCAGGCTACTGTTAACTTGTATATTTTGTATTTAGTCTCATTTGTTCTCAGAGAGAAAGTTTGTCCCTAAAGGAATCTCGTCGATTCGTGTTAGTGTATTTTTTGCAGTCTTCGTACAGCACAGCACTTCTTCCCCCGTATCTCCCGCCCTATGAAACCCTGTAACGGGATATGAGGAAACCTGGGTGAACTGCAAACCTGGGGACCATGCACCGAACAGAGGGTTACATTTTTTTTCCAGATCATTTTAATCATTCTTGTAGCTGGCTCCGTCCACGAAGCGAGCGGATTTTAATGCTTTATTACGCAGGGTGTTTATAGCTTCACGTGTGAATGTTGTACCCCTGTCCAGCTCAGGATGTTAGGCACACAGTTCTGTTTGCATGAACAAGGATGGCATTGCCTAGCAGTAGCTAAATATATGTAATCTGACACAAGCAGTTTTTTTTTACCACTTGTTGATTTCAAAACTGGAGTCCGCGCTCCTAAATAAATACATTCTTAATGAATGTTTACAATCGGTTTCTTTCGCTGACTGCAAAATTGCCATGGCGTTTTAACGTAATTACGCCGTTCACCCTGTGGATAAGCATGCATCCGCCTTATTACTTTGAAATTGGGCTGTCTCTCCTGACAGCAAAGCTTAGGCTGCCCTCCCACCCGATGCTGACGCCGGCGGTGACGCCGCCGCTTTCAGCTCCGCGATCTCGGCCGGTTTCCAGCCCGGTGGGAGAGACCCAGCCAGGTCTCCACTGATTACCCGAGTCTCCTTCTGGATGATTCTTCCGGCCAGTGAAGTTTGTTATCCCACTCATGAGCATCTCCGCGGATATATCCCTGATGATCATTTATACTTGTGCATATTTGCTTTATGGCATGCTTGTTGACTCTGCAACTACGTGTGTAAGATGCAAACAAATATTTGCTTGTCTTACAATTAGCTTACAATGCAAAGCATTACCATGTGTACTTATTTTATTTTCTCGTAGTTTGCTATAAATAACCATTACAACATTCCGTATAATTTTAGGCAATTTTTTCCTGCTTTAAATTTAATAAATGAGCTGCATGTTATTATACGGGACATGCTCTTGTGAGTGGCATATTGTCAGGGCTGAAAGAGCAGCATTTTAATACATCTCTGTTTTCAGCGATCTCTTAATTATCCTCGCTCACCGTAATTTCGCTCAGATTCAGCCGTGTCAGGTCTTGGCCGGTACCTGGGTAGTTTCATAAAAAGTTGCTGTGATGTGTCGCTGCCTTGAACGGGAGCTGTTTGCGAAGCCGCAAATGTCAGATTTGCTTTCTTTCTGTGTTGCTATAGTGATCAGTAAAGATATTTGACTGCTATATGTGACACTTTGGTGAAGAAGGCTGGATCTGGGCGTACTTTGATAAGGTTTGTCTGCATTTCCCTGGAAGCAGGGATGGTGGGGGGGTCGCCACCATGTGACACTTAATTCAGGTATCTATGTTGCTGCTAGAAAGGCAGAGATGTAGGTGGGGGCAGACACTGAAGAGCTCTGGGTGCAGGCCTGGACTCTAAGACCCAAATATAATATACTTCAGCACTCGGGCCCCTAATGTTAGGTCCCGAGATGTTTATCTCAGGCATCCAGATATTTACTTTTATTCTCTCTGGTGAGTACATTGACATCCAATAACTTCCTCCGAGTGCAGCCACAGAGGTGGATCTGACCTGGCCCACCGACTACCAGCTGTTCAGGTCCATTTCAACTGTCTCCATAGATGGTAGTTTTCAGGTGTGGAACAGAAGGGCATTTCTGTGGGTGTTCATCATCTCCAGCACGCCTCCGTCTCTCGGAGGGAGCGGAGCGATGAGGAGAGTCCCCCCCCGCCCATGCCCCCTACACACAGCAGGCATTCTGCACAATGGCAATAAATGTGGTGTTCCAAGTATTGAGGTTTGCATTTTGGCTCTAGAAGAGGAGGTCGTGACGTTATCCTGTGATAGCTCAGCTTTATAGACCACCAGTGTACGTTGCTAAAAAAAAATATTGCTCAGTCAGTAAATAATGACACCATAGGAATTGAAGCGGAACAGCGAGTCACCTTATAGACCTGCGTGCAGGAATTCCAAAGCAGATCTTTACTCTGAGCAGGTGTGGCTGGGGAGGGTGGGGGGGGTGGGTGATGGACATAATGGGGACTATGCATTTAGGCAGGATTTCAGGGGGCGGGGGGAGTAGCACGGATCGCAATAACTGCCCTTCGTTCAACTTCGATTTTCAAGTTTTAGGTTTGTTGTGAGAAAACCTTGCTGGTAAAAAAAATCATTTTACATTAATCTGCAATTGATTCAGTATAAAGCAATTTGTGTCCCAGGGTCAGGTGGTCCTGCCAGCATGCATCTGTGTGTCACTGCATTTGGGGGGGGGTTCTTATGGTCTGCGTTTCACCTGTAACAGTTTTGGCGGAGGTGTCCATACGTAGTACCTGTCGGGAATCTACTTTTTACTTTCAGGAACTTCATATTTTTGTTCTTTAGCAGATGAGCTTCTCTCTGTTTGAGGTGGTGTGGTCGTGTTCCTTAAAGGCCTTAAATGACTTTAATTATGCTGAGTTCTGTAGTCTTTCCTGAACCCACAAAGAGCCATGAATACTGCTGTTTTTCAGACGTTTTTCTTCAGCTTACACACACAAACACACACACACACACACACACACAAGTTGGTCTTCCTATCTAAATGGGGACCGTAAATTCATTTCTATGGGAAAAACCCTAATCACAATCATGACACCCTTAACCCCTACCCATCCCTAACCTTAACCATCAGTAACCAACCCAAATACAAGACGTTTGCCATTTTAACTTTTTCGATTGCATTCACAGATTTTTATAAAATTGAGTTTCCCTCTGGGGACCAAAAAAATGTCAAAATGACAGGTTAGGACCAAATGTAATATATTTCATGACCATACACACACACACTCACGCACACTCCAGGGGGCTAATCTTTCTTGCTGGTTCCCTGAACCTTGAGAATCCAGTTTTGTATTGGGCTGAAGGATGCAGCTTGACAGTTTTATTCTGTAATGTTTGTCAGTTTTGTAGTGGCTACTGTATGTAGTAGTACTTAAAAATAAGCTCAAAAAGTCACTCACTGTAACAAAGTTTTGATACTGTAAAGTGCAAGATGGCAAGTTCAGTTGGACTCGCTCACAAAGAGACAGCTACTTGCCTCAGATGGTAGATGCTTACAGATTAATAGTAACATTAATTGTACTTTGGGGGGATCCAGCACACGGTAGAATGTAAAACTAAATGGGGAGTAGAGCAGACTATTAGACAATAAACATCTAAATTATGAAAAGCGAGCATCATCTGCAGAACGATGGCCTCACTGACCTTAGCTGTGTCCTCACAGCCAAATAATCAGTTTTTAGCTATAATAACTTAGCTTTTATGTGCACTAGTACCTCTGGTTATTTTATGTCATAATTCTATAATTTAATAACCAATCACCTTTAAAGTGACAATGTATATATAGTTAAATGATATACTGGCATAGGTTTTAGAAAGTTCAGGTTCAAAAAGTACAAATCCAGACCACAATTTTGTTTCTACCAATCTGTTGTGTACTCTGACTGTGACTCTTTATGATCATCTGGTTGGTTGAAACAAAATCCTGGTCAGGAGTTGTACTTTCTGGACCTGAACTTTCCACCAAACTGTAACGCTCCATCTTTATTATTACATTTTTGGCGCACTGTTAAATATACAACATTTAAATAGTGTCCAGTACGCAAACAGGGCTCTAATGATAGTCAGATTTTATCTTAAAAGATACATGTATAAGTATTGATTTGTTGTAGCTCTGAGTTGGTCGATCTCTCTTCTAAGACATGGTAGTAGGATGCATGAACCCCATCCCAGGAAGCACTTGACTTTCTGTTGCAGGTCACGCCATCATACATGCAATATCATGCTAAGGGGAATTTAGAGAGACCAGTTCACCTGAATGCATGTTTTTAAACTGTGGCAGGGAACCTGCTAAAAGAGGCAGAACACACAGACGTGCTCTGGCAGCTCGGGTGGGAATCAGCCCCCTGTCCGGGGTACATGAGGGAAAACGATGTCATAGTGAGCCAGCAAGCCAACCCCCAACATAAATATTGTCGTGTAATACAACCACTTTTAAAAAGAAACTGCCACAATGAATTCCCTTTGAAATTTATTACTGTTAGTTACTCTGCCCATTTGTTAAGCTGATCCCAATAAATATTTACTTTGCAAGAAATATGCACTCCAAGATTCAAGATCGTCAGCAACGAATAAATCTACATACGGCTGTTGTATGTGTTGTGGGAAATCCTTTGCACACTGTGGAGGGTTAGCTTTCAGGTTTTGCTCTAAATCTACTTACATAAACAGTCAACTGTGACGCATGTGTATTTGCACAGTCATTAGTAATTGAAATGAAACGAAAAAGACTAGTAGTCCATAGTATTAATTCAAAGGAGTCTAATATTTTTTGTTCATTGTTGGAGTTCAAAACCTTGTCTATGACTTAATTTACTGTTTACACGTTTTTTGTGCATGTGTGTATATACATTTATACACTAATACACACATCTTTGTCATGGTATTGTTTCAACATCCGGCTTTGTTCTGTAATTTTGTTGAGTAATTCCTGTTTTTGTAATCATTAGCTGTTATTGCCCCTAAGTCTGAATCTGTGTCATGTTGTTTTACAGGGATAAGCTCCATTGTCTCCAGTGTTGTTGTTGTTTTATTGCAGTGCTTGTGTGTCGCTTTGTGTGTCATGATCCATGGTCAGCAATGTACTAATAACACCTCTGGGGAGTCCCAGAATGCACCACATTGGACAGACTGTTTCCCTCTGATCTCATTGGACGTCTCTGTGCTTTTCTTTGTCCAGAAATTAATTAAAATGAAATGAAATAAGTTTTGTCTCATGTATAATGGAAACTTTGTTTTGGGCAAATCATTTCTCTTAAGTGTTCTGAAAAATGATCTCATGAGCTGGCCTTGAGAAAAGGAGGACAGAAGAAAAATGGAAATGGGTTGAAAGTGTCTTGAATTTGTTTGATTTTTTTCACTCATTGTTGATCTCTGTCTTCATTTCTGAATGGTGGTGAATTGAGAGGGTGACGTTGTGGCTCGTTGGGGAGCACTGCAGCCTCATACCGCCAGGGTTCTGAGGTTTTAGTCCTGAAGGGTTGCACGTTCTCCCATAGTGGAGTGGGTTTCTACAAGATGATCACACGTCCTAAAACCTAGTTAAGCCCCATTCAGGCATCTACTGCCAACCTGAACTTTCTAGACATTACACAGAGGGGCTGTGAGTGTGAACGCAATTGTCCAAATCAGTAGTACCGTATGTTACATGGACTTTACCTTGCTAGCTCCCTAGTACAAAGTAATCCAGGAACATTTCCAATTGACTCATCTGTGAATGGAGCAGGGAGAATTCTGGAGAATTTGCTGTGAGTGAGAAGGTGTGTGGATGACATTTCTAGCATGCGACTGGTGCAAAAACTGAATAGGGACATCCAAGGGTGAAGAAGGGTCATTTACATGAAGAAGACCCCAACAAACATAGCTCGTCTACACAACCCGGAGTATTTCTAGTAGGTGTGAACGTGTCTGACATGGAGAGTCTCCGGTTGTGTACCACATGTGTGAAAGAACGGCTCCGGAAAAGGTCTGGACCTGATTCTCTGGACAATGTCACTGGCGTCCCTAAATTTCCCATAGTGAGTTGGTGTGGTTTCATATGATGGACTGGTATTCTATACCCTTTCATTGTGGTCCAGAACAGGCCCCTCCATAATGCTGTCCAACATATGTGGTTGGCAGATGGATAGATGGATAACTCTTATATCTGCTAGGTTAACTTTAAAACCATTGTGGCCGTCATCACTGAATTATTTCAGTTGGTGAAAATGGACAACCAAAGCTCAGATTAAATGATCAGTATTGCAGTAACGCACGCATCCAGTTCTCATAAGAATGGGCTGTTGAATTTTATTCTCCATTGCCAGTTTTTTCTCGCTCAAATACAATAAAATACCCCCTTCTGGAGGCATTAACGACAACTAAACATGGGGCCTATGGCTTACAAGTGCTCCATCTGTGTTGACGGTTCTCTGAGTCCCAGCAGTTTTAATTTCTCACCAAGCTAATAGCGCTAGCTCGCTCATTCCCCATCGCGGCCTGTGGTTTTGCTGTAGGAAATAAATGTCCCCATAATGCATTTCTATTCCTCAGGAAGCAGCACACCCATGCTCCTTCTGCATTACACAAACTGCCCTTGATGTCGTGGTTCAAAAGCCTGCTGTAGTACCCATGAGCGCTAAAGACCTTTAAGGCAAAATCTCAGTGTGGACCCCCCCCCCCCCCCACTTATGCACTACCTTGTTTTCTCTTGTAGTTCTATCTGAGACTTCCAATTAAGTCAGTATATTCTTGTCTCGTTTTTACTAGAGAATTTTGTTGTATTAAATATATCTCTTACGGAAAGTCTTAGAGGGGATTAGGGTTGCAAAGGGGACGAAAATTTCCAGAAACTTTCCATCTGAAGTTAAGCTGTGGAATTTTGAAAATATTGAATTTTGTGAAACTCTGTGTGAGTTGTCCGATACAGCAAAGAAAGCAAACTGTATGAATAATACAACATGCTTATTTTGGGGTTATTTTACACACTCACAATTTCCAAAGCACTTAGTTACACAATGATATCATTAATAGTGCAGTCAAGGTGTTTTTTCCAACTGCATTTAAGTTCCCTGTTACAAGCCAACCTGCATCTTTTCAAATTTCCAGTTCATTCCCATTGATCCCCATATGTTCCCATTAATTCTCATGGAAAGTTTCTAACTTTGAAAATTCCCAGCATTTTGCAAGCCTAGTTTGGGTCGGTGCTTCATTTCTGAAGACCACCTGTGTTTACAGAAACATCAGCTCTTTTCTTTGTTTCTCTGCTGATGAATTTCCCTGGAAATATATTGTTCACGTCAAGTGTTGGGCAGTAATGATACACAGTCAGACCAAGCTAACGGAGACCGATTGGCGGCCAGAGGCCGAGCCACGCTGTCACTAGCGGTGAGTGATCTCCAGCAGTTGCCGAGGTGAAAGCCACTGCTTATCGTAGCCTTGTCAGAGTGACGGATGTAGTGAAGTGGCTGTTTGTGTATCTACAGCCTGGTGCATGCCGAACACTGTGCAGCCTTTGTAGAAACAGGCTAATGACAACTAGGATATGATGTAAGATGAGCTTTTTGGAAAATGGGGGGGTTGAATAGTGGGGAAATGGAATAACTGTGGAGGAAGGGAACAGTTCATGGCCTACTGCTTCATTCAGCAGGGTTTTTTCCAGTGGTTTCCCACTGGTTTCCTGATCTTCTCGTCCCCCCGTCCGGCCCTTATGACCTCCCCGGTGATACATTACTGTTATGTCCGGCCTACTAGCCCCACCCATTGCCTGCTGGGAGGGAGGAATTGGCCATGAGGCACAGTCAGACAGGAGCACCCTGCACCCTGCCGAAATTCCAGCCAGTATCCGTTCTAGGACAGTGGCTGGTGCCAGTCTCTGATCTCCTGGAGTCCTGACCCTCTCCTCCTCTTCTCCTCCATCCCAGTGGGCCTGCAGCCAGCTGTTCCGTCAGACACGTGCCTGCAAAAATCTACGAACCAAGAGGAGACTACCTGGGCCTTAAACTTGAATGAGAAGACCAGCCTTTGGGTTCGGTAATATTCTTCCCTGAGTATGTATTGCCGGGACTTTTTCCACTGCTTTTTCAGTTGCCGGTCTTTATTTGGACTTGCAGTGTTCTAGATGAGATTAGAGAACGCGGAACGCATGTGTAGTTAATGTTTCCCAGATTCCTCTCTGTACTGACTAGAAGTGATGTACGTACTGAGATGGCATGCAAGCGATCTTACAGAGACGGGGGACTGTTGCCGTCTTTGTGCAGCTTCAGACTCGCGCTCACAGTAGCACATTGTTTCATGCCTTTATAGAAATGGTATCGCATATCTTGCGGTGGCTGGGACAAATCCCCTTTTCACACTTGTTTTCTGGAGGTCCGCAGCTGTTGACGTCAAACAGAGCAGTTTCTCGCAGTACGCAAAAGCGGCGCTTGTTTTCACCGGTGATATGTTCGGTGTCCCCCTACCCGAACCGTGCCTTGCCCCCGGGCATCGCCGAGAACCGCAGTGCTGAAAAGGCCTTCGATGGAACTCTGGTTTGTGACATGCTGATGGCAGTTAGCCTGGGTCAGTGGCTTTGGTAGAACCGTGTCCCTCAGGTGCCAGCTGTGGAGATTCCACTGCTCCTGCAGAGTCACCTCAGAGTCCCCAAGGAAGCACTTGGTGCTGGACTCTCTGCCATAGTCCTGCTGTGAGGTCTGCGCCTGTCTTGGGAGCCAAGGGCCCAGTTATTTTCATCAAACAGGAAGTTGGCTGTGTCACTGTGAATTCCACGGCGGTACCGTGATCTTACAGGATGGGCTGCTGAGTCGTCAGGAAGAACTATGATTGGCTGTTCATTTTATCTGCCTCAGTGCCACAAAAGCACAACTGAGGATGGCTCCCATGAATTCAGCATTGTCCTCCTGCCTTATTTCCAACCCCATGAAAACAGATTCAAGTAGAATTCCTGTTTTATTGCGGCTTAATTAAAAGGTACTGGGTTAATTTGATGCTCTAAAGAGGGATTAAACTATTTGAATAGCTGCGCTTCTTATTTATTTAACTGGCTTTGTGTTTTGGCATTTCATACATTAGGTGATGTCTGCGGTTGGTTATCCGTTACTTTTAATGTTAAATGTTAAACTCGTTTTAATTTTAGTGCAATTTCTGAAGACACGTTTTGGTTTTGCTCTTCTGGAATCGTGGTTAAATTTTTTCCCCCTCCCCTCGAAGGCAGTTACATTAATGACTGTATGAGTCATTCTTCATGTCTCACAAAACTTTGTGCTTTTGGTTTTCCTCACGATGATGATCACGCAATTGAAGCGCATGTGGAGGTCAGGCATTTCTAGGACGTAGTGGCTTAATGCTAAGCATCATTGAAGGCATTGCAGATGGGTTCCCATGAGTGTCTGCTCAGGTAACTGAGGGCTGATGGAAGATCTATTGCTGGCGTTTGTCTTCCATTGACAGCCTTTTGGGACGGTGGTTGCAGGGTAGCTAATCTAGTCTGCTTGAACCTAGCCAGTCTAGTCCGATTGTGTAGCTTACGATGCTGTGTCTGTATTCGGAAGGTTGCCAGTTCAAATCCCAGAGTGACTGTGGCATCGGCTTTTTCAGCAAGGGTCCTAACTCTCAGTTGTCTCTGGGACTGTCTGATCTTAGCTTCTCAAAAATGCACGTTGCTTTGGAGAGTAATAAAAATAAAATGTAGAGTAATAAATGAAAAATGTAAAATGATTGGCATTAACGGTGAAGACTGTACCCTCTCTTCTGAATGGGACGGTACTTCTGTTGGTGTGATTTTATTGGTGCTGCTCAAAGTTATGTCTGTTGGGTTTAACCTAATTGGTGTTGGAATCTTCATGCCCTAATGCAGACTGGGGCAGATCATCCCACAGAACATACCCATAATACCACTGGGTTCCAAAATATCTGTCCTGAATTTCTAAGAATGGGTTTATGCTAATGTGTTTGCAGTACCGGAATTTGCAATGGGTAGGCCATCTTGGGAAAGACTTAAAATAGGAATTGAAATTGCCCCGTTTGCAGTTGTGTACCTTCTGAGGCACTGCCGTTCAGTCCAGGGTCTGCATTGTCTTCTGCCCATCATTTCCTGGAATAGGCAGTTTGGAAAATGTATGTACTCATCAGCTGTTACTTCAGTAATTTTGTAATATCTAAGGCAACTTTTCCTTCCTAAAATTTTCTCGGGCCATTTTTATGCATCTGAATTGTTCACTCTGCATAGAATTCCACTGAATCTCCGCCATGATCCTTAGGGAGAAAACAAATTATTGTCTTAATAGACACTAGGAATGAAATGAACAGCTATTTTGTTCTGGGCTGCACAAGTTCTCAGTATATTTTTGCGCGGCATGGAGCTGAGTATTTAAAAAAGAAAGGCTGTCTGTTTTTGAGAAATACGTACCATTGGTGGGTTTATCTGCACATGAGCACCTGAATGTCCTCTGCTGTGTCTAGTGGAATTTAATTTACACATCACTCCTGATCCTTATACTCATCATCACGATTCTCCTCTTCCTCCTCCATCCTCTGCTGGTATTGCCTTCATCAAAGACTTCACCTTGTGCTTTGCAAGACTGATTTCTTTCCATGGCAATCAATATAGTCACCTTTAGCAAAGCAAGGCTCATTCTTATTGATGGTATTGATGGTATTAAATGAAAGAAATCCAAGGCCAGAAAGAACATTTTTTTGGATTTTAGCCTGTTTTTGAATGTGCATTCATTTTGCATCAGTTATTGCTCTTAAGAAATGCACTGTAGCCAATACAGACTTTGAGTGTTTTAACTAGTTCACTGACAGTTTCTGAATCCCTGAAACAAGTTACACTGACAAGATGAAAGCTTTATGTGACGCTGACGTTGGCATGTGTCTGCACTTCGTCATGGTAGATGTTGTTCAGCCGCTACTGCCAGGCTGGTGTGAAGGATGAAGATGTGGGAAGGTTTGGTTATTATCACCTGAAGAGCTGGATGGAAGAGGAATTTGGCTTTCCCTGCATTTTCTCTTCTACTCCGGCTTTTCCATCACTTCTGGGTATGTAAGTGTAACAAAAACGATATTCTAAGAGACTTAATAACCTGAGCTCCTCATATGCTATGAATCTGCTTTTTGTGCCTGAAATGTTCATTCCATGCTCCTTTAACCGATAATTATACTCTCCGAGGTACAATTGCAGTATTTCAAAAGAGATCCTGATGAATCATTATATCCCTTCTAAAGGCCAAGAGGTTCATTCGAAATCTACAGAAAAGTTTACTTCTGGATTTTTAAATTTTTTTTTTTGGGGGGGGGGGGGGGGGGGGCTTTGTTCTCTGTAATAAACTAGTAGTTTAATAGTAGCAGCCACAGATGATGTATTGCTCTAAATTTGACCTGATACATACAGATTTATGCAGATTCGGGGAACACAAGCAAGGGTCTTGCTAATTGAAACCAAATATTTCGCCAGTGGTAGTTCTGCAGTTAGGTGAACTGGAAATTCCTTCGACTTGAATCTGCAGACACTCTGGAGCAAAAAATAAGATGATTTGGTCTGAAAGTTTTTTCAGTTTTGGAATTCCTTCCTTCCTTTAGGAGGACTTTAACGGGGGTGCCGGGGGCAATTCTGTGCCTTTTTTTTGGGAGAGGTTCTGTCTTTTATATAACAGTCCTTTGTTCATTTCTCAGCTAATCCAGTCTGATTGTGGGCATTTTACTGCTAATAAGCAGGATGGGTTCCATCCGTAATTCATTCCGCATTTTTGAGGAGGTGTTTACACATGGGCAATTATGACTCACACCTCGCAGTCAGTAAAATATCAACACAGGCAGCTCCTCCTTGCCTTAATCTCTCCTTATTTTTCAAATGATTAAAGGACTTTTCTTGGCGTCGGGGCTCGGATTTGATTATCATGCCATCTCGTCTCCCGAGGAGGCGTAATTCGATGAACTTTGTTCTTTCAATATCCAAAAATAGGAGGAGAGCGCGTAGAACCATAGTTTTATTTCTCTCCATAGCCTTAACCGATTATTGCATTACCTCCCTTATGGTTTTGTGGTACTGAAACTTACGGTAGTCTTTTTTAAGCTATGTCTGTAATTGAGGACATTAATCTACATTTGAGGGTGGGGTGGGATTGGAAGGCCAGAACCCTTGAGTTAAGCTATGATGATGGGGTAGGGGGCTCACAAGTGTGCTTCTGTGTTCCTAGCTGGGACCTGCAAATGGCACGCTGGTGTACTGGCCTCCTGCATATAATAGTCTTTGTACTGGCATTTGCGGCTGGGGGTGTGTTGCTGGGTTTGCGCAGCAGTTTCCTCTTAAGATCCTGAGTATTTCGTAAGAGCGTGTCAGGTAAGGGTTTCCGGACTGTAAGCTACACCCCCCCCCCCCAACCTGTTTTTTAGGCTGTATCAGGTTTTTTTTTTCCAGGGTGCTGAATCAGTGATGAATGAGTGTTTGCCCGGCCGTGTTTGGGCGTAGCGCCGCACGTGTCTCTGAATACCGCGAAACGGGTGTTCCCTTGCCTTCCCGTAATTATCCGAGTGGGAGGGCAATCAGATCTGAGCCGCAGGATGCCGCAGCTGAGATGGTTAATAATTCAGCCCGTCGTGAGACACAACTGCTTTTGCCGCAGCCTCCGGACAGGGAGGGTTGGGGGCATGCTGGGTGGCTGTTATGTAAACACTGTGTCTCCCCCAGGCCATCTGAGGAGGGGGAGGGGCTGACCTGAGGTTTCTGACACCTCTCGCATGGCTGGAAGATTTAGCTGAAAGTTATTGTCCCATTTGCACCTCATGTTAATGTCCCAGAGTGCCGTGGGCGCGCCGTCAGAAATCTCTGCATGCATTCGGCTGATCGAATGCTTATGACAGGCTCATCGGCTGCATTAACTTGTTATATTTTCATTCGAGGTAGAAAGTTCAGATCCAGAAAGTGCAAATCCAGACCAAGGATTTGTTTTCACCAACCAGTTGAGTATACAGTCACTGTCAGAGAGTACCCAACTGGATGGTTGAAACAAAATCTTGGTCTGGATTTTTACTTTCTGGAGCTGGACTTTCCATCTCTAATTTTCATTGCTACTTTTTATACGTAGACTTTTTTTGCTTCCCTGAGCAGGCGCACACGTCAGACGATGTCCCGAAGATCAAATGGCGAAAATGCTGGTGCCAGTTTAGAAAAGTTTTTTTTTAAGTGCTAACATGAAAAGAGGAGTTTTCCCCTGCTGGCAATCGCTCACTTTGAGACTGTGTAAAGGAAAAGACTTGTGCAGTCTTCTGAAGGGTGGTGAGACAATTTATTATTATTTTTGCCACTCCTGGGTAGCATGTTGTGATCTACTGTTTCTCCTTTTTTCAATATGTGGCCCTTCAAGACTGGTGTGAAATATTTATGGAATTTTTCAAGAATTTAGCTTGTTCGTCACGTTCTGCGCAGTCCGCTTGCTGTCTGAAAGCCTACTTTTATTCTCTGTCTATGTAGTAGAAGCATAAGAGGAAATAATGGGTTTGTAATGTTCTGTGGGAAAGGCCAGCCATGATTGGTAGGGTTTCACTTTCTGCTGAACAATGCAGCAAGGACGTTTTCGAGACATTCTGCGAATAGAAGCAGGACTTCCTGGGTTCCAAGGACACAGCTGGGGTAGTGTCTCCTGTACTGGACTGTGGTAAGTGCTGGTCTTCAGGTTGGCCATTTGGCAGTCAGGTGGCCTTAACTTAACGTGTTTTTAACTCAGTGATATGGATTGATTAACTACTGGTGAGACCAAAAAAGTAAGTCAAAACCAAACGTCCATTAGGGGAAGAACCGGATAACCAGGGTTACATGTGTGATTGCCAACATGTGCAATGTTACATGGGCAAGTAACTCAGGAAGTTGATTTGAGTGTATCCTGTTTGAAACAAGGGACCTGACTTACTGCTTGACAGCTAGGATGAATGAGAGCAATATGGCAGAGGGTGACTCTTCCGGAGCTAGAAACATTGCAAGTGTTCTCTGTTGCCTTTGAAGCTACGTGGAAGCATTAGGGTTTTACATTTATGTTCTTTTATTTGGCATATGCTTTTTTTCAAAGTGACAAGTACATTAAACAATAAATGGGTGTCATAAATGGAAGCAGCAAGTAATTAGTAAATGTATTGACTTTTTTGTGACATTCTGTTTCCTAAATGAGATCTTCCGGCATGGGAATGTGGTAATTGTGCTGGAAATGGTATGAATTTAATAAAAGAAGCCTGAGATTAAAGTGACATTACAGACAAGGGAAAAATAGCTCAAGATAAACATTCAGACAAACCTTAGACAAGTAGAATAAATTAATTACATGATTCATTTGTAAAGCAGAAATGAATCTGGAGTTTCAGGGGATATAGGTGATTTGCTTCCACAGTTGGGAAGGTCAAAGTCAGCTAGTACCTGTGAGATATTTACCCACAATTAATGCTTTTCCCCTTTAACGATTGCAGCATTTTTTCTCTAGCTGACAGTCTACAGTTTTTTTTTTATTATTATTTCGTTCTTGCAGTCTTTAGATACAATTAATTATAAAACACTTTTACTTTAACAATGTTGACAAGAGCGAGTCAGTCAGCCAGCTGAGCATGACTGGTGTTTCCTGGTCCAGGTCTGACAGATAATTGCTGTATGCAAAGAGGCAAGCACAGTGCTAATTGGGGGTGAAGGGGGGGGGGTATTATGAGGATCCGGAGGAACGGCCGTGGCTAAGATGCGAGTCTCAGACCCAGGCGCACATCTCAAGGGGCATAACGCCGCCCAGTACGGACCAGTCTTAAGAACCTGGCTGTTAACTGGACCAACTCCCCGGCTCTCATCTGCATCTACGTGCCGCAGGAGATGGCAGGAGCACCCGATTTTCTGAGGTGGGGGGTGGTAGAGGGGATGAAGAATGCTTACCTCCAGAACCACGTTCTAGAAACACTGCATGTTGGAGAGCTTAAGAGCAGAGACAAGCAGCCTGCTAAATAGGGGAGATGAAATCTCAGTTACCAACCAGGCTGACTCTGTATGTATGGGCTATAGAACATTGAAATTTAAAATTCAGCAGTTTTCCTAAATTTAATGTCAAACAACAGGCCCGTCACTTTTAACTTAAATAATAAAAAAATAATGCAAGAAACAAAATACATCTTATCACGGAAACCAATTTTCAGTACACTGTTTGGTCACACTTGAGGGGACACAAGTAACTTAGTAACTGGGTTATCACTCACGTGCAAATCATGAACAAGAATAGTAATTGCATGAGACATGAACCATCGTGGCTGATTAATGATGAACGAACAAGTGATCAGTACGTAACTAACACTTAGTTTCTCATTAATTAATACATTAAGTAAGAGTGTACTGCTACATTATTTGTGCCCCCTCAAGTAAAGTGTCGCCCACCATATCGTTAGGGCTTGGAAATTTTCTGGATCTGTTTTTAACAAAAACTCTCTCTTTTAGAACATGGAACTGGATCAGAATTATTTTTCATAAGCAGCACTGTGGCTTCACAGCCCCGGAAAAATGCGGAATGAGGGGAGAATGTGCAAAGACACAAAGGAGAACAATCATCTCAAAACTGATCATCGTTTGTGTCTGTGTGTGGGCATGTATATATTACATTGTGAGGACCAAATGTTCCCACGTTTAATCTTTTCAGTCCCCACAGGGAGGAAATCAATTTTATAAAAATCTGTGATTGCATTTAAAAAACTAACAATGCCAAAAGTCTTTGTATTTTGTTTGTTTGGTTACGATTAAGGTTAGGGCTGAGTAAGGGTTCTGGTCGTCATAGTTGAATTTATGGTCAGGCCAATAGAAACAAAGGGAGAGTCCCCACAAAGGTATAGATCCCTAATCTGTGTGTGTTGGTTCTGCAGTGGACTGCCACCCAGTCCAGCCTTGTGCCATAGGCTTCATGGAATTGGGGTCCAATCTGTAAGTTTCAGCAAGTATTCTCCCAAAGTATTGTCCCCAATGGTTCTCACCATCCGAACATGTGGGATTAATATGAAAGGAGATTCAGAAATTCACAGGTCAGTTTGTTGGCCTTGAGTCTGGGTTTAACAAGCCTGCTTGTTGCCAGAGGATTTTTAATGACCATTGTAGGCTGTGGCTCTGGTTAAACGTCTCCTTCAGGAAGACAGGCCCCGGATCCGTCTTGCAATCAGCTTCCATTTTCCTTGCACAAAAGAACAGCACCCCCCATGCACGTTGCTGACCTTTCACAGGCTATCAGAGCTGTTGTGGAGGAGAGCTGTCGTGACGCAGAGCTAGTGATTTATCGAATGGTGTCACAATAGCAAGGCCGCCTCCCAATTGAGAGACCCCGCCATGTGCACTGCCTAGCAACCAGGTGGTACCTCTGTGGACGAATGAGAATGGAGCAGGTTGAGACCGGGACGGGGTAGGCTGGGGGGCACATGTCCTTTGTTGCCACTTTTGACCCAGCCTTATTTGATTTTAATTAGAAAATTAAACAAAGGTATTCAAGTGGCCTTTAATCTCTTGTGCTAATGAGCTTGACGTGAATCGACGGCCTCGTAGACAACATCTTGCTTGAGGACGTGAATCCTTTATTCTGCTTTGAGCTTATGGTTTGTTTTCTGGGGTGGGGCCCAGATACAATGTGCATTGAGTGGGAGTGACTGGTCTGAAGTAATAAAAATCTAGGTTTATTTTTATTGAGTAAGTGGAACCTCAGCCTGTAGCAGTAGCTCACTGTGATCTGCTAGACTGGCCCAAAGGGAATCAATGGGTTTAGTTGTAGCTTTTAGTGGTGGCCCAGGTCACCAGTCCACAGCCTCTGAAGGAGAGCTCATTTACTATGGTGTGGTGAAATTGTCTCTACCAGACAGATCATTTGCCTTTTTATACTTCCTGTATCTCTTTGTTGATTCAAGGAAATGTGCGTCTCTCGTGGAGGTTGGCATGTATTCCTGCGCATTCTTGGGCAGACTCTTTAGTTCGGTGGGTTTAAGACTCTGGGCCGCTCTTTAGTTCGGTGGGTTTAAGACTGGATTGGAAATCGTTGCATGTTTGGTCTCCCTTGCTGCAAAGCGCTGACTTTAGATTGGGTTGTGTTGGATGGGAGCTTGTGCAATTGTAAATGGGTGCATTTGGGTTTAAATGGAATCGTAAGTTCAAACTGAAGTTCCTGACCTTGAGAGCCAATCAGAACAATCAAAGAAGACAATTACTGTTCAGGTTATTCACTTAATACTCCAACAGCTACATGAAAAGGTAGCAAACAGAATTACATTTTCCATGTTTCTGTCCCTTTTGAAGTGCCACCCCCCTTTTGGTTGCCATTCCTTCTCACAGTCTGCACTCGGTCTCTTAAATTTGCTTTCTTAGTTGTAATTCCCCCAGGAACCTTAAAAGAAGCCTGCAATTTGTAATTTATTGAATCTGACCCGAGGAATGGTTTGAAAATGTGAATCAGTGCTTTTGAAAACTACAGTGGAAGCCCTTAGAGGTGTGTTGGATTTTAAGGGTCAAAGGTGGCAGGAAGGAAGCTCCTGACTGTTGTGTCCTGTGGCTGTTTGAGCTGCTCTGTTCTGGGTTTTTGTTTTCTTGGAAGGTCCTGTATGTTTTGTAAGGCTTCTCCTAACATTTATAGTGGAGGCGAAATGAGCTGCGTGGTGGATCTATGCAGGATGAATGTGCTGTAAGCGATGAGTGGGAAAGCAAGCAAATACTAGTAAAACTGTGCCAGACAGGACTGTGGTTACACTGGTGTTTGTGGAATATTATTCGCCAGTGGTCCTAGCCCCCCTTTTCCCCCTTGATGGAGTTTCTGAGCAGGATTGTGGGGGACCTTCTACAAACAGGCCATTATCCATAAGCTGAAGGATATGAAAGGACCATCCCTGGCTTCCTGGGCCAGATGTGAGGGGGGTCATAGCAGTGGCACTGAGTGTGTCATAGCCCCCAGCCCCCCCCCAGGTTTTCTTTCCTTCTAAACTGGCTGCATCAGTTGCTTTATCAGTTTCTGAGCTGGGCCATGGAAACCACAGGACGACAGCGGCATTTCCTGACATCTGAAAAGATCATCAGTCCGGTCATCTTACATTTTGTTGGGGGTGGAGAATTTCTGGCGGATCTTGAAATTCCTCTTCTCTAGAGATGGGAAGAAAGGGAGAGAGGGAGAGCGATGTGCAGGAATGTGCAGATAACAGGCCAGGTAACTACGGCAACAGGTGCCATCACTGTAGTCGTATCTAGTGTGTTTCCGCTGTCCTCCCACATAATCGGCAATGGGTACATCTGCCACTTTGGCTACGACCTGCAGTTTGTGGAAGGACTGATGTGAACAGCCTGGAAACATGCAACTCTTCCCCGTTCAGAATGATGCCAGAGTCAAGCTCCTCCCCTCTAAGAAATTTGTTGGGGAGGGGGGCCTGTATGTGGGATGAGAAAATGGACATCTGACTTTAAAATTGTCACAAACCGATTCTCACAAGGCTTAGCTTGGCTCGTGTGTGACCCCCCGGTACAGAAAAGCACAAGAAAGTACTGCCGCTGCCAACCAGCAGTCTGGTGATATTCAACTTTGGGGGAGGCATGGTAGAGTGGACTGATGCAATACCCAGACAGACCGAAGAAATACTATCATACCTAACATCTACGATCTGGTTTTATATAAACTCTAGTGTATCTTTTAAAGGATCTATACAAACTGTACTGATATTGCCGCATTGCTGAAATTCTGTGGGCTAAATTATGCACGTTGATTATTCCAGATTTCATACCCCAAGTTTTTGTACACGCGGGGGGGGGGGGGGGGGGGGG
>JAODJU010000018.1:4529001-4550595 GCA_026776725.1 Gnathonemus echidnorhynchus | reverse complement strand
GGGGCGGGGTTCAGCCTGTCCTCCGACAGTGATTATCCCTGAGCATTCTGTACGCCTGGCCTTGTTCTCAATATAGATGAATTGCTGTGTTCTTTTTTGGCTCTTGGTAACCCAGACGTGGCTTCAGCCCAGAGACCCGTAGCTGAATTTGGTAGCTTAATTTGTTGTTTTAATGAGGATCAAGTAGGGACAAGTAATCTCTGAAAATGAACAACCTTCCCCAATTAACCCATCGTTCACTACTCTGTCACATGGTTCTATTGCTGTTGTTTTTTGCTTTTGTTTACATAGAAAGTGGAGACAAAAGCTTCTGAATGGAATAGATACTGATAATTTTGATTTAGGCTGCAGCCATTGACTTGAGCTGAGCTGTAAAGCAGTTGTATGGTTATTACACCTGTCAGAGAAATAAGTTGTGTACCTGTAGTTGAAAGGTTTGTTATCATGTTTACATGAATTCTGCTCTGTATTACTGTAGGCTTGTTTTGTTGGGGGGGGGCAAGGCTTTGCTTCAGCGTCACTGTGTCCTGGATAGAGAAGCGGAGTTTTCTGTCTGCTCCAGTCTTTACTGCCTGCCCTTGTTGGGGGTGCAGCCTACTGCTGTGCCCCACTGGCTCTCCTTGGGAGGGGGCCACCTATGACTCACTTGGGTGAGTGGGGGCGCTGCTCCTGCTCTGGTCCTCCTTTGGGAGGCTATGATTAAAAAAAAATATTTTTGATTATTATTATTATACCATTTAATTAGCAGAAAGTTAACCAGGAGAGATTTACAAGTTTACAGCCTTTTTAAAACTGGGGATCCCTAGATATCCCAGAGCCAATTACCCCCCCCCCCCCCCAACCACTAATGTGTCATTACATAATAACCAAAAATCTAGGGACCGGGTGGCTTTATTTTGTCTATGGGCGGGAATGATAAACTGGTTGATAATGACAGTGACAATTTACAATCAGTCTCTGAGCCCCAGTTTGACCATAGACCATAAGAGAAGATGCCTTTTGACAGGATAAACAGCTGGACAGATCTGGACCATAGTGAGAAGAGCCCCTACAATCCACAGCTCTGGCTGGCTGCATTACCTCATTGTTAGTGCACACAATGGGTAAGGAAATCCGATTTGTTCGTGCTCTGTCTATGACATCATGCCCACCCATGTGCTGGACAGTCCTTTGGATAAGACTGACGTAATGGTTTAGTCTAGGTAGCATAGCTCTACAAACATTTCACCTGAGATGTTTGTATCCTAAATAATGTTTAAAAGGATATTCATGCTTTAGGTGACCAGTTATAAATGACCCTGTGGAGACAAACCTGGTTTTGACTGATATTCAGCAGGCCTGTGGGGCTGGGGGGGGGTCTGTAGTATCCATATTTAGGGTCTCATCTCTACTGTGACTGGGTGCTCAGGTGTTCTGTTCCACACGAGAGAGATTGAGTGCTCAGGTGCCCATGTACACAGTGGAGAAATTCAACCGTATACTTGCCCATCTGGGAGGGAATGTCCAGCTGGCACACGTCTTCATCCAGGAGAGACTGACCCCTGAGGTCAAAGGCCCTTCAGTAACGTTAACATTTACATGTAGGCATTTAGCGGATGGTGGTGTCCAACATAAAGGGAGGTTGATAATGTTCATCACAGGCATACAGCTGTCAAGGGACCAGCTCAGGTACTAGAGCTGCTAAACATGAAGTGAAGATGGAGCAGGTCAATGGCTGGATGAACAGCACGTATGTGGTTCTGTCATCGCCTGCTCACTCGTGCCCATGTGGGCCGTCGTGGTGACTGGGTGGGTTTGAATCACCTCTCCGTCGGGTTGCCAAAGGTAAGGGAGAGTGCATCCGGAGCCACAGCTGCGCAGCAAGGGCTGGTATGCGCAGTTTGGCCTGCTTTAATTGCCTGTCAGTCAGGCTAAGCTGAAGTGACAGACCCTGAAATTGTGTACGAGAGCCATGTGCTGGCAGACTGTGCGAGGCCTGTCACAGCTGGGTGACACGCGGTGGGGCGGAGCTTGACTCATCAGGACCCACGTTCCGTACAAAAAGGCATGAGAATTTGAGTGCCACGTGTCGGTGCCCTTTGATCAGGTCTGCGTAGCGCACCTGCACTATGAACGAATTGCAGATGAGCGAGACTGAATGTTAGCTTCCGGCCTGTGCCACATCAACGCTGCTTCCTTTGCAAAACGCTGGCCGCTTTTCGCATGCACTCTAATGTGAGGACGATTAGCTTCAAACTCCTTGGCAACTTTTGCCGCGTCTGGTGTGTGGGAGCGTGCGTTGCCATGGAGAACGGGAAAGATGGGTGGATGCGAGGTCTGATAGGTTCACATCCACACCTAACAGGTATGGCCCAAGCATTTCTCACCGTAACCTTATGACTCATGTCAACCGCAGCCAATAGAAGCATTTTCCTAATGAACAGGACGATGTTCATGGTCACAGGGTAATATTGTAAAGTCCAGAGATGTGCTTAACTAATCCGAGCCAGTCGGAAGAAACATCCAGGTCTGGTTTATTCCACAAGGTACCTTTATTTATGATATTTGGCCCTGTTGTCTGGGGGAGTTTGTTCCTTGTTGGAGTTTTGGGTTATGGCCTTCATTAAACTTCCTGCAATCATGTAAATATTTGGCTACGTTTTCCTCTATCTGCCCCACCTTCAACAGCTTCTGCTTTGAAGTGGAATGAGTCTTGTCAGGAAGACATAGCAGTTTGTGTTAATGAGCCCTGCTGCAGTATTTTAATGTAAATTAGCTATAAATCTGGGACAACAGCTTTTCATGGAAGGGGCTGTTACCTCTCCGTTTATTTGTTTTTGCTGAAGACAGCATCAGCACAAAAAGGAGAATCACTTTGCTGAGGAATCTTACAAATGAGATGGTAGGACTACTGCCACCTACTGGAAAACCTTAAATACACAGACACAAACCTTTTAATTCTGAATTATGTTGGAATATTTGATTAGGCCCCTTGTTTTTTATCTGGGACATTGTGCAGTTCTGTTACTGCTTGCAAGCTGCATGTCACTGGTCACAGAGAGCATGGGAAGCTGGGATTGCTGGTGACATCCCTGAGGTATCCCAGCTATTCCCATAATCATATTAGCCTGAGCATTGATTCAGCTGATTATTTTGTTAGCCGGAGACCAACTGAATACACCCCCGTCTGAGGCAGGGAACAGGCAGACTCAGTCGGGTGGAACATCTCTGCGATCAGATGCACTTTGGAGTGGAGACGTGATTTTTAAGGGCATGTGGCCAAGGTCTGCATTTATTCCAGTCTGACCAGCCTGTGCATTCATAAACCGTTACACAGCAGAAGCCATGGACACAGGCTATTTATACTCAGAAGACAGTGAGGAGGAGGACTCTCCATTGTTTAAGATGCCTCTAAATTAAGAACGTGGGCAGAAAGCAGGAACGCCGACATTTCAGGATGAACACAACTTAGTCCATCTGTATCATGTAATTATCTGCAGTGTTGATCACACTACATTGCTCAGAACTAATTAACTATGTAAAGTCAGTGCCATATGTTGAGGTTTATTTGCTAGATTTTTGTTTATGACACAAGGCCCATCCTGACAAAGCACAACTGCACAAGTTTTTGGAGATGTGGAACCTAAGTATTACATCCTATTATTTTACTTTATTTAAATGTTATATACTATGGTCTGTTCTGAAGTAACACCTTTCTAAGGTGTTTAATAGCTTTCATCAGCTGGGAAGATCTTTGCTCTGTCCCTGGGCCAGTACTAATATTACAAGAAGTACTCTGTGTGAGGAATTCTATGGGTTCTGTAGGTGATTGTGTCCATCCGCAGTCCAAAAACCCTGAATCAGTGACTCTAATTTGCCCTTAGTGTGTGACTGTGTGCATGAGTGTGTGCTTTGTGATGGACTGGCATTCGCTCCTAGGCGTTTTCCTGCTTTGTGCCCTGTGCTTCCTGGTATAGACTCTAGGCTCATTGTAACCCCCTACTGCAGTGTTTCCCAACCCGCTTCTCAGGAACCACCTGACAGTCCTCGTTTTTGCTCCCTCCAAAAAAAAATGTGGACTGTCTGGGAGGGAGCGAAAACGTGGACTGTCTGTGGGTCCCTGAGGACTGGGTTGGGAAACAGCCCTACTGGTTAAGTCTTCATGGATGGAAGGATGAATATAGGTCCTGGTATCTGCCTGGGGGCCCTTCCTCTTGTAGGTAGGGTTCACAACACCCATTAAAAGGGCTTCATGGAACATTAAACCAGCCATATTGCATTCTTTCATTTATTGGTCAGCTGAGGTAAGACTTAAATGGGGCCTCTAGCACCTTGGTTAATAGCATTCATAATGTAGATGCAGACCCTCGCTCTGATGTGTGCTGTGCTCCCTTTGCTTTAGTCCAAAGATTAAATAAGTGTTTCTGTGTAAAAACTGAAGTTTGTGTATGAACATTACCCTGCCTTTGCATTGTAAATCCTACAGGGAAAGAATCAGCGTAGGAATTCTCTTTGAAACATGAAAATAATGTGAGATTACAAGAGTAACTCTGGGATCTCTCTGGTTCATTTACATTTTTAAACATGCAGACTGATGAACTGAACCAGTCATTTAAGTGCGAAATCCAAACCATATGCTTGGAATGGTACGCTGGATTTTTACTAGTCTGCTTAGAGGGAAAGTAGCAATCCTTAAAATAGACATCATCTCTGACCGTATATATATATGTGTGTGTGTGTGTATGTGTATACATTCAAGGATGGGACAAACACATTCTCATTTGAAGTTGCTAGGCAACTGCCTCAGTATCATTGGCAGGCAGCGAACATTAAGGTTCATTCTTAAGACAAAGCACTTAACCACGGTTGTCAGAATGAGGACAGTCCTGATACATCTTGATGCATTTAATATGTTGCCTAATTTGATCCACTGTAAGGTCCTAAACTGCAAAATTATTACACTTTCCAGGACAAGATTTGTCTGCTGTGGTTTTAACATCTTTATCAGTCATGTAAGAAATCCTTGAGTCAGATGCTGGTGGTTTTTATGCTCTAAATTAGTGTTATTTTCCCTTGTATGATAATGCAAGGATGCCAGAAACTGGTAATGAACAAAAAAGTCTGCGATATATGGTAAGAGCCATTCTGCTTTGTCTGCTTATGATAGGAGCAAGTTCCCTTCCCCTGTTAAAGTGCTGTATTCCATTGGGAAATAGCTTTATTTTAGCTGGAAAATGTAGAAGTCATCTGGAAAGGTCAATGTCTTATGTCACAACATCAGGGGAAGCAGTAAAATGCACCTTTTCATCTCAAATATGTTGCACGTCACGGCTTCCTTTTTGCAGCTGAATTTCAAATAACTGTGTGCTTTTCCTGGCATTAGGGTTGAAGCACAACATGCCTGTTTGTTTCAGCTGCACCTGCATGCACTTCACAATAAGGATGTTGGTTAAAATGCGATATCCTGGAATGTATGACTGTGGTTTGTGATCGGCAGTTGTTCTCTGTATGCTTCTTGTGGATCAGTAATAGTAATCATTTATCTGAATCTCTTTATGACTTATCTAGTCCAAGTGGAGAGTTTGGTGTGTCTCAACTATTTAAAAAATTATCACAACTATAAAGGTTGCACAGAATTATCTGGGTGGTTAAATGTCTTCTCTTTTGGTCTTTTTTTACTTTTATAGATAGAGGAATCGGTCATTGGCGCTCATTACTGGGTTGGTACTAATCTGTGACCCATAATGCATTGCTTCTACATTCTGCTGATAATAGGATCTTTGTTGCAGGGACACAAAATGAAAAAAATGGAGACCCACTCAAGCTGGGCAGCCAGCTCAGCCTAATCCAGCTGTGTGGGATGCATGAGGAAAGTGAAAATGATGAGAATATAAAATTATCAGTATGAGAATATGAAAATATTGACAAAATACTATTTCAAGCAGAAAATGTTCTTTGTTGTTTTAAATGCTTGCCAAAAACTTTCAGACTACAGGATGCTTTCCCAGTATTCATTCTATCTATCTATCTATCTATCTATCTATCTATCTATCTATCTATCTGTCTATCTGTCTATCTGTCTGTCTGTCTGTCTGTCTGTCTGTCTGTCTGTCTGTCTGTCTGTCACAGAATTGTTTGCACGTTGCCTTGTTTTCTTGTTTCCTTCTAAAAACTCAAAGTGTAGCATTGTGAGCATGAAAACCAGAGTGATTTAAGTCTCCCTAAGCCTTTGCCCTACCCTTAAGCTGCCAATTTCTAGCTGCTAGGCTCTGGGTTAGCCTCCCACTCTCATGACTCCCCTACCTTTGCTCACTTCCACCTGCTTCCTGCAGTACAGCTAAATAGACTGCATCAGTATTGATGCTTCAGTCCCAGTGTGGCAGCCAGTCAATCTGTTTGCTTTATTTGTAAGGAGCTGTAAGGTCATGAAATGCATGTACAACCGTGAGAAAAATGAAGGGACCACTCAACAGATCTGCATTTTTAAATCCTGGTTTAATCCTGGTTCTGGTGGCAGAAGGCTATGAGGCAGGCTGCTTCCAGGCTCGAAGGACACAAGAACAAGGTGAAGCAGGAGACACTGGGAACGACCAGAAACCAGCCAGGTAGAGAGTGGAAGCAATTTTCTGACAGAGATGAACATCAACTTATCCAACAGTGCCTCATGAGTCGGAGGATATCATCAAGAGAAACATTAAGTGCAGATGTGAAGTGCACTGCTAGGACAGTTTGAATCAGGTCCTAGAAGCAGGGCTGAAGTCCCATAAAAGGAAAAGCCCTTCATTAATGAGAAACAGGGAAGAACCAGGCTGCAGTTTTTATTTTTTTTTTAAATGCATATATTATTCACAGACACACACCCATAATTTGAGAAATAAGTGAAACAAAAAAAATGTGCCGTGGTCTCTTAATTTATTTTACGGATGTGTAGCATGTGTATGTAGGGTGCGTATGTGGCGTGCATGCATGTATTTATACATCTGTGGGTGTGCGTATATTATGTAATGCTCAGTGGCCACTTTAATAGGTACACCGAACTAGAATCGGATTTGACCTATTTTTACCTCCAGAACCATTTCAGTGATAGGTGAGTTTTGTATTTAGAGAAGCCTTTCTGCATACTGCTGCTGTACTGAACTGTTATTTTTGCGCTTCCTGTTAGCTTTGAGGCATTCTCCTCTGACCTCTTTCATTAACAAGGTGTTTTCGACCGTAGAGATGCCATTAACTGGATGTTTTTTGCTCAGGGCACCATTCTCTGTAAACTCCGAACGCTGGGTTATATGAAATCCCAGGATCGTGGCTGTTTCTGAGATTCTGGCCCCGACAATTACGGCTCATTCAAAATCACTTAGACCAAGCTTCTTGCCCATTTCGCTGTTAGTCAAACAGTAACTTAACCTCTTGGTCTTGTCTGGGTGCTGCATATGTTGAGTAGAGCCACATAATTTGTCTTAATAAGCAGTTGTACTTTATAAACTGCCCGCTGAGTGTGTGTGTGACTGTGCGCAAATATGTATGCATGTGTGTTTGTCATTGATATATTAAATCGACACTATATATACAAAAACTGGTAAAGGCATTCCTCAGTCACCATGTACCCAGTGATCTGTAGTAATTTGACAGTCCACAGGCACCAGTGTTTTGTTCTGAAGTCCACTGTTTGCATTAGTAAGCTGCTGCTTGACTACCCATCTTACCCAGCTGCCTGCTCACATGTTATCCATCCCGCTAAAATGTTTGGACGGTGGTGCCAAAGTGATCTCGCTGACGGCAGCTGGTGTGCGACGGGGTCGTTAACTGTGGCAGGTCATGTAGATGTGACCATCTGCCTGTGTGTTTGTGTGTGTTTGTGTGCATGTGTGTGTCACGAGACACCAGGCCCTTCAGTTTTCTACCGTTTCCTGACCCTAAACTGAAACTGCGACCCCAGTGGGGGAAGCTCACCCCCCTGTTCACACATTCCTTCTGGCATCCCCGTGTCCCTTCGGCCTGAGGGTGGTACGGGCCGCAAAACCTGTGACCTTTCATGTCTACAGCCGCATGTCTCGGCGTGACCTCCCTCTGAACTCTCCTTCAGCGTCGGCGCCATCAGCCATCTTCTGCCGTGTGGTATAGCCATTTGCGGCTCACCTCCATTTTATTGTATTTTGCGAAAGGCCAAGGACCCATGCAGCTGTCTATGTCATGCCTGTTTGTTTACATTAAGAAAAAAAAAAAAAATGTTGGGTTTTCCAGTACTGGTGAGCTGACTGTCATTCTCAATGGATGTGCAAGTCAACCTGCATTAAATAAGGATTCGCTGAGTGCTCTCACGGTCTATTCTTGGCTTGAGGACCTGCTTTTATAAGGCTCATGACCCTTGAGATATCAGCAGTCAAGAAAAATGCTCAGGTTCAGTGTACTCTATGAACAAATGGTGGTTGTTAATATCAGTTACCACTCACCACTCTTCCCCCGAGCTTGCACGCACTGTGTACAAACTCCATGGGTTGTCTCTTGGATTGAAGTCCCTTGGATTGGTTTTGAAATGCTGTGCTTGGTCATTCTTGTTAATGAATGTATAATTTAATGGAATGTCTCACGGTAAACAGTGCAATGGTGGGGGGTGGGCTGTTGTCGTCTCTGTTCCTCCCTCCCTCTGCTGAAGGTGATAATGTAGGCCTGTTTTCAGGTGACTCACTAAGCTCAGCGATGGTTGCGTTGTGTTCTATAGCGCTCTGAATATGCCCCAAATGGTAGTCATCTCTCAGACAACAGGCTCATGGAGAAAACACTTATGTACTTAAATATTTCATTTTATATGTAGATTCATTCAGCAGTGTGTCAAAGGGCATGAATGTGATTATGAATGTTTTTTCAAACCTTAGTCCAAAGTGAAAGGCGTCGATGGCCCTGCGAGGTACACAAACCGTCACTTAATGCCTGGTCTCTCCCCTGTTTGTAAATCGATGACTAAATCCAGAATGAGCCGTGTTACAAACCACAGCCGTCTCTTCACAGTGATGGTAGAGTGCAAGCCCTTTGAAGTATGTATGAGCTCTGACTGTGCTTTGTTTCATGTTTAATGTCCCACCCCCCTGCCCATTTCTGGTTTGGGGGGGGGGGGAGGTCATGAAATAACAGAGGTGGATTGCAGCAGCAGGCTTGGCTTCAGTGTAAGCTAAGCCTACCTTCTAAATTTCCACGTGCCGCTCTGAGCTGTCATTGACCGTGAAATCCGTGCTTTTATGAGGAACAGGCAGTTCCATCAACACTGTAATTTACGAGACCTGGTAGGTATGGGCCTTGTGTGATGAAAGGAAGGTGATCTGGAACCTGAAATGATAGGTGTCACAGTAAGAAAAAGGGTCCCCTCACTGTCCTTATTTGCTATTTTTGGTAACAGGGACCAACTACTGCAGCGAGAAAGCTGCAGATTTGTAACGTGGCAAATTTGTCTGTTTCACGGTTTTCTGGAGGCACTTGGACAGAGTATTATGTAAATAAGGCTGTTTATCTTTTTTCTGAATGTCACTTGATATGTAGTGCTGAGTTTACTAGTTAGCGTGGACTTTAACATGTTAAGTGGTGTAACCGCTCTATGTTTGTTGATGGTATCTTACAGTTTCTATAGAGATGTAAATGGAGGTTTAGGCGTAGACTGTTAGTGGTGTAATTGGGGGGGGGGGGGGGATTTGTTTTTTCCACAGAAGCTTTGTAATGAGCTGTATCAGTGGATGGAGCTGCCCCTGGCAGAGAGGTACAGCCGTACAGCCGAATGGTATCAGCGCTTTAGGGAAAGTTTTCAACAATCTCTCTCCGTCTTTCTCTCTCCCGCAGGCAGCAAGACACCTGGGCCCTCCGCCCCCTCTCTGTCGCTCCCTGCAAGCCATGGCTTCCAAACCTCACCCCCCCCTCATGAAGAAGCACAGTCAGACTGACTTGGTCAGTCGATTGAAGACGCGTAAGATTCTGGGAGTCGGGGGCGAGGATGACGACGGGGAAGTGCACAGGTCAAAGGTCAGTGTGCGCTAAGTTTGCTCTGGTTGCAAAGTATCTCTCCGTGCCGCTCCCTGGGATTTACAGGATCTGCTGGATGCTCTTTGGAAGCTGTGGGCCTCCTAGCATCCGGCTCAAGGGCGAACCTATGAGGCAGGGCAGCCAATCGCGTCACCCTCAGTCTACTGTGATTGGCAGGCATTTTTACACTCTAACTGCTCCATTACCAGTTACCCTAAAATAGCCGCTCGATTTCTGCCTGATGGAACTGACCTGTAGTTGTTTTTTCCGTCTTTTCTGCTCGACGCCCAATTATTGGAGCTTCTCAGGCCTGCAGGGCAGTAATTAAGAGTTTGTGATTAGTTAGTCTCAGGAAGCGGTCTGCTCTGCACTAAACTCAGACCTTATTATGTTCAACAATCTCTTGATTGACCACTGTAATGCATTTCTGAAAACTCTTTCTTTAATTGAAAACAAATCCTGCCAGTTTTCATGAAAATTATGTTTAAATTTTTAATGGAAAGAGTAGATGCAGATTAATGGGAAGCCTGGCACACTTCACCATTACTCACGACACACTTCACCATTACTCACGACACACTTCACCATTACACAGGACACACTTCACCATTACACACGACACAATTTCACTTCTGTTCTCATGTATGGGTTTTCTCCTTTAGCTTTTTTAAAAACATTTTTCACACTAAGCACACACTGGCAGAAATATGGCCGCCTGCTTAAACTCTTGAACACCGTTTAAACTCTTGAACACAAACAAATTTCTGCTGTTATTGAAGGTCTTAAATCACAATGGCAGCATTTAATGAGACATTTTTTATAGTGAGCGTTAGTAGATTGTGGGTTTGTAAGTTTCACCATGACTGTACTTTGCTCCACCGCTCGTTGGCACGATGCTTGTTCCAGGTTCCTATTCGTGTAAAAATCAAAGACCTTGGATGTTGCATGAGGGCC
Organism: Gnathonemus echidnorhynchus; assembly: GCA_026776725.1. Lineage (NCBI taxonomy): Eukaryota > Metazoa > Chordata > Actinopteri > Osteoglossiformes > Mormyridae > Gnathonemus > Gnathonemus echidnorhynchus. The sequence continues at coordinate 4,539,660 of JAODJU010000018.1, read as the reverse complement.
AGCCATCCTGGACGGCCATCCGACAGTATGTAATTAATTAGTCTGAAATGTAATTAGTTTGAAATACTTTTTGTAAGGCATAACTGGGCTACATGGATTCTGTAGGCCCTTGGAGCTTAATGGGGTTTTTCGCATTTTATCACTTGTGATTCTGGTTCCACCTCAGTTTGAAAACTGCCGCCTCAGTGGTTCTAAATGGTCCGAAAGCATCAGCAGCTGGTGCCATATATGGGGCTGCAAGCCGTCCTGGAAAAATTGCCCTGGAAACGTCGGCTGGCCTCTCAGTCGGAGCTGGAACCGCAGCTGGAGAATCTGTGGGAAAAACAGGGCCACTGGGGACAAGATTAAGAGGTTGAAGGCAGTAGACACAGCACCATGACGGGCCATCAGTCCCCCCCCCCCACACAGTCTGATAGAAATGTGGGCAGAATCATCAGCTAATGGGCATCGTGAACCCAGTGACTCATTAGTGTGTAAAATGCAGAAAGTGGGTAGGCAGTGAGCTGTCTCTCTGCAGTGCACCCAAACACTAGCTTATGTCAGCCTGTATGTGATATGAAGTATAGGGAGGGCAGAGGCGATTCATCCCAAGCAAAACTGGCTGAGAGCATGGTTTCAGATAAGAATATTAGACCTGCTTGCCTTGTACTGAGGTGCATCTTATCTGTGTGGGATGGGGGGTGATATACAGAGTCGCACCAGTGACCTGCAGGCTTCAGTGTGCATTTTTTTTTTCATTCATTCCTTTCCACTGAAGAACAAATCAGACAAGAAGCTTCCACTTAGTAGAGCTGCTTCCTCTTCCAGTGTTCCCCCACTGTCTTATAAACATTTTGACAGGAAAAGGGCAGGAATGTCGCTGACACGTGACCCGTCCCGCTCTGCGGTCGCTCGACGGTTTGCTCCTCGGACGCCATTTATCTTGGCGGGGGCCCTAATCGCTGCCGTAATTCATCCTCACCGCCTTCCGTTCGGCTGGAAGTGTGACGGCGGTGAACGACCGGTCTCCACGTGGCGGATCCCCGTGGGAATGTAGCACACCAGTGTCGCCACATCTATCTACACGACTGGACAGTCTATAATGTCACTGGTGAACAGGTTAAAAATATGTTTTGTTTTCGGTCTGGTCTTCATGGGAACGCGAGTGCAGCGACACAGGTGGGGGGCAGGTTGCTGGGCTCTGGTTGACGGGCTGGGAGCGGCATTTGTAAACAATGCCAGGATGCACCCACTGAAAGTCGAGCGTCGTTCCGCTTTTCACGCACCGGCTGCTGCCTGGCTCTTCCTGCCGTGGAACAAGGAAACGGTCCCTGACTCTGAGGGGGGAAGGAGAGTGGAAGTTCTCAGAAATCTGTGGGGAGGGGGGCTGCAGGAAGGTTCATAACTATTTTATGGGGAATGTTTCTCTTGAACTTTTATTTCTGAAGGTTTGTGTTTTCTCTCGAGTGATGCCATAACTCGGCCACTGTCTGCCGTCTCTCTCACGTGGCTGTCCTCTCCGGCGTCGCACGCAGCTGAATTCCGCTAGGATCTCTGCTCTGCGCAGCAAGGAAAGAATCCAAAAATAATCAGGAACTGGTGCAGCCAAGATGGATGATTATCTTGGTCTGGTGGCACGGATCACAGAACCCTGCATTCTGAAGGCAAGCAGTGTTAGGTTTGTTAGTCCACTAATGCCAGGGAACCTGAGCAGGATTTCGGCAGAATCCCTAATCCTTTGTTGTTTGCTCTTATCAGAACTCACAAACACATGCCTTTCGCCTAGAAACCAGATATTACTATGTGCCTCTAAGCCTTTTGTTCCTGAGGGAGTGATTTCTGGGTAACGTGTATCACAGACTTATTTTTCCCCAATCAGCATCATCTACAATCCTTCTGTCTTTGTGATGTTTTCTTAGCTGCAGGCAGAGTATTTCCAGTGATCAAGAAGGAATTTGCACCAAATTGCTGTTGTAGGAGGGGAACGAATGATCCACCTTGCATCACAGAGCTGGGCTCGTTGGGTCAAGTGAAGTGATCGCAGGGGCCAGCCCAGGCAGTGCATCAAAAGCCCGGCACATCTGCGCCACCTAGGGGCTCAGCTGTCTTACGACCTCTTGGGTCAAGTTGTTTCAGTGGGACGGCTCTGTTCAGCTGGACAGATGAAAAGATCATGGGGGGGGCTATGGACCTGTTTTTTTTCCCAGAACAGTCTTGCATCCAGTCCCAAGGCCCTGGAGACTCTGGCATCCTGGGAAACCCCATTATCTCCCCATTACAACCATTAATCGGCCGTTATCTTCTACTCTAACGCGGAATAGTCCTTAAGCGTTCCCACCATCCTGAAGGCCTAAGGCTCAGGCCACTTCAGAGCCTCAATGGTCCGTTTCCACCCAGACGGCTCGGCGTCCGCAGTATCACCGACTAGACGGTCACTTGAAAGCGGCGCCTAGCTGCGGGTCACATTCTGGGTCTCCGGCACACTCTGACAAGCCCCTTATTTTAAGAATCATTTATATAGCCGTGGTTGTGTATTTTCAAGCACGTACTGCAGAGGCTGTACTGCAGAGAGGGCTGCCTGCACGTGTGCTATTTTCACTGCTGCTGCCTGCAGAACACAGTTTTGACTCACTGAGGCTGAGAACTGAGCAAGTGGCACCAGGGAAACTGAACAATGGCATGCGTCAGTGTTTATAAAAGGCGGACTTTTAAATTTAGGGGTTCGTTGGTGCTGATCGTAACCAAAAGGACACATTTCCTAATTATGTTACTCCAAGGCCTCTGGGGACGTCTTAAGGCAACGCCTACAAATTCCTAAACATCACTGAAAATGTTTCAGAATGAGAGTTTTAGTATTAGATTAAATAAACGAGTTTGTGTAATAATAGTTGGCACATTCATGTGTTAGAATATTTTCAGCGCGATGTGAAATTGTTTGCTTAAACATCGTCTGCTAGCCAAGTCATAAATCAATCATTTTATAAAATTTGTTAAGCCATTTACTGTTACTTTAGAAGAGGGGAAAAAGTTTTGATTGATAGCTGCTGCATTCGTGCCAGAGTCGTGTGTAAAATGAATTGGTTACAGTCACTATCTGCTGTAATATTATGTCACGGTGCGGAGTCTTGGCGTGGGGGGGTGGGGATCCAGTCAGCTGACACCAGTATTGCAGATTTAAGTAGGCCACACCAGTATTAGTGCTGTCTTGGTGCTCATGGGGTTTCAAAGCTCAGCAGTAGCCCCATTCCTGTAGGGGGCGCTGTCTCCATGCGTCATTGGAGATTGATGGCTTAGAAGGTGCGAGTCTGGTGTTGTGGAGGTCCTGCCTGCCACACGAGGCCCCGCTCCCAGATTGCGAGCATCCTGCTCTTCCTCTTTCGCTGTCGGCTTGGGCAGTCAGAGCCCCCAGCATCCTCATGTCTCGCGGTAGATTGCCTGGGATATGAGTGTCGTCCCTGCCTGCTGGAAGGATTCACTGAGCCTGTGAAATGAAACCAGGCACCAGGAGCTCCCTATTACATAAGCTCCTCCGTACAGACTTGCCGCAAAAGCAGTCCAAGGGGGGAGGTTTTGCTTTGTCCAGATAATTGGCACGGGGTGAGATTGACGGCAGCAGGCCTGGCAAATGGGGCCCAATTGGCTCCCTTTGACCGAAGCGGCTGCAGAGAAAACGCAGCGTTTTTTTTGCCGTCTGGCCCTTGTTGAGCCGCGAGTGCTTCTGCCCCCAGGAGTACTGGCTGGCTGTAGTGTTTCATTTACTCCTCGGCCCTGAGACCGAGCCAGCAAAGGACCCCACACGGAGTTTGTTTCGCGGGATGATATTGCCTGAGCTTTTTGTTTAATATTCCCCCCCTCCCCCCAGAAGCTTTAGAGGTTATCTTAGACATCCCCTCCCCCCAGAATCTTTAGAGGTTATCTTAGACAAGTTATTTCGCTACTGTAAAATGTAACTTTTTTTCAGCAGCTTCAATTTCTGCTCTGCTACCAGTTTTCTCACCAGAATAATAATAAAGGTTCTGTTTTTTTAAAATTATTTTTATTAGTATTATCATCGTCGTCGTCATCGCTGTCGTCGTCGTCATCATCAGATGTTCTTACCTGAAATGTTTTCTGTTTATGGGTTTGTTTGCCCACTTAGAAATCTCGAACTGGTGTAATTGGAATGTCCCTCATTTTCCCGCCGACATCAGCATCCCGCTGTTTAACCAAGAGCGGGTTGTCTGACAGCTGTTTGGGTCCCGCTTCGAGACAATTGTCATTGTTCCTGCCTCCAGAAAGGACAAAGCATCTTGCCTCAGTGACTCCCATCGCCCTGGTATCTATCTGATTCTTCCCAATCTGAAAAGTGACTCACTTCTTGACCCTTTACAGTTTCCGCATCAGACCTTCCCTGTATACAGGAACATCTGGACAGCTGTGGTGCATATGGGATGGTTCCGGATGTTGATTTTAGCTCAGATCTTCTATACATCAACCAAATCTCCTGCACATCAAATATTCTATGTTGGCACACCCCCCATCCATTAGTGTATTGGTAACTTCCTGCCAATCACAGAGCAGTAAATGCGGCTGTTGGGATCCCTCATTGGCACACCAGTGTGCCATCCGGCTGTGTGCTTTTCCCTCTCCGCTTCCCATTGGACACCATTGGCTGAACCTTCATGATCCATCCACAAAGCAGTTAAAGTTTGCAGATGATGCCGGTTTTGGATCTCATCGCAAATACAGATGTGACTATGTACCAGAGATAGGGGGATTGCATGCAGTCATGGTGTTCAAAGAACCTTCTAGAGCTTAACACTGCTGGATGGCTGGATGGCTCCTGGGGACAACCATCTCCAGCTCCCTCAGGATTACTAGACTCAAGGATATCAAGCCCATTTGGGTACAGTTCTACCTCCAAAAGCACCCTCCTGTTTTCCACGTGAGTCTGGTTTGGCCCTGCATCTCCTTGCTTCTTCAGTCATTGGCTGAATCTTGCCCTCCACTGGACATCTTCACAATTGCAGGACAAGAAAATAACAAATAAGAATCCTCAGAGATCCCCGCCCACTCGGATCACTGTTTCATCCAGGAACTCATTTCTGAGGAAGGCTACCGGTTTCAGAGGACCAGAATAAGCCAGATCCTGAACAGTTTCTTCCTCGGGGCTCCCCTCTTTACAAGGCTTGTTAGTCACCATCTTCGACAACATTGGCACTATCACACTGTAATAGTAATAGTCATAAAACAAAAACCCGTACAGTAAGTCTGCAGTATTTTCACATTTTATCGCAACTGCTTTTGTACATATTGTCATCTATTACTCTAATTTGCACAGAGGACCCCCTTACTGCTGTCTCCCCCATCCTACTTGTTGCTCCCACCTCATCGCAATTGTCCACCTGTTGTTGTCCTTCGTGTGTCATGCATGTTTCGTGTCCTCACTGCATGCACTGCATATGCTGCGGTATATGCACAGTGTTGGTGAATAAGCTGAGTCTGATTGTAAATTCTGTGTGTTATGCTGGCTTCAATATGCAGTGGTTGCAGGCACCAGTGCTGACACCCCCGTACGTCGTGCAGTGGGGGCCGCAGCCACTGTACAGCTATACACTGCCATTTCCCTCGCCTCTGTCTTCCACTGTCTCTGTGAGTGTGTGACAAAACCAGAGGGGGTGCCGACGTGAGGATAGACAGGGACACCAGGCTTTTTTTTCTGGTGGGGGGGGGGATCCCAATTTCATAGCTAATAGGGCAGCTTGGGCTCAGTCGCCTCCTCACTCGCCACGTTCCTTGATGAGTGTTCCCTGGACCAGATTAAGTGCTGCAGGGTTTCTGCTAACAGCTGTTGTAGGTCCAATATGTTATGGATGGTGGCTCTAGCCTGATAGGGGTGTTTCAGGGTTAAATCATTTATGGGTAAATTACATGGGGGAGAAGCTTTAACAAGGGTGTCACTCATGTGATCCATAATCGGCTTTTCCAGCTAAATATAGGCCTTTATTAATATGTAATGTTTTGATTGATTGCCTGTCTCCTGTTAATCTCTGAATCATCTCCGATAAAAATTAACTCGGTCTAATTAAAAACAAACCTCGATCCTCCATGTTTTTAGACTGCGGTCTGAATGGACTGGCGGGTATCTGTTTGTGCCTCAGAGTGGCAACGTGACCAAAATATCCACACGTGTCCTAAGTGACCTTTCCATGACAGGAGCATGGAAGCCGTCCGTAATTGCTGGGCTGAAGTGTGCCTGACCTCTGGAGCGCCCTGGTCATTGACATGGCTCCAAAATGTCGCCCCTTTCTTGCAGATAAGCCAGATGCTTGGCAACGAAATCAAATTTGCGGTGCGGGAGCCGATGGGCCTCAGGTGAGCGTGGGGGGAGGGCGTATCTGTTGGGTACCTGTTCTGGGTATGTGGTATTCAGTGTTTCCTGGCAGAACTGTGGGGATGAACTAACATTAGGGAGTCATTTTGGTGGGGGGGGCTCCCCCCATCCTTTTTGCTCCCAGTATTCTGGAGCTTCTTCCCCAGTTTAAATTAAACCTGCCGAACTTGGCCAACATGGGCCAAAGTGTTCAGCCTGCTCTGCTGCTGAGTAGAGAGACTAACAGCGACGTTTCCTTGCAGGGTGTGGATCCTCATTTCAGCCGTCATGTTCACAGTGATGGGGCTAATGGTGAGTAGAAGCGGCGTTTTAGGTGGGGGGTGGGTTTGCTGGGGGGGGGGCTTTAGACTCGCATCTCCCACAGTGCCCAAGAAAAAAGTACCAGAGTTTAGCGATGTAAAAACATGTCAGTGGTTGGGCAGCCACAGATAAGGCCCAGACGCTTCTAATTGGTCTGAAGCCCCCCCCCCCCCCCCCCCCCACAGAGCCGCTCAAACTGGTTCACAGAGATTTCTCAGATAATTGCGTTCTGAATTCAAAAGCGTTGTGCTAACAGAATGCACACCGTGTTTCAGACATTTCGCCCTACTGTCTCAGAGAAGAGAAAAGTCTCTCCACAGGTTCCCGTAAATGCAGAACGCCGTCTGCTTTAGAAAAGCCCGCGGCCCCGTAGCACAAATGAAATGCATTAGAGATGAGGGCTGTTCTCCCGTCCCTTCAGCGCGCTCCGCCTCGGCGGTGTGGCCCTGGGCCGCATCTCAGGATGTAATGAAAGTGGTGGACTTTGCCAGAAGGTGTATTGAAGCCTCAGATCACCTTAGTACGTGTCAGGACTCTTCCAGCCAGTCTGTAACACAAATTGGAAGTACCTGAAGTAGACAGGCGTTCTTGCGGGAAACATCTAAAGCTCTCAGCTTCCTGCAGGCTCTGGCGTTCCCCGGCCAGCTGTCGGAGATGGTGTTTGAAGAGGAGCTCTCCAGCACCAGCATCTCCATCCGCCTCTACGGAGGAGCCCTCCTCAGTAAGGAAGCCGCCTCTCCTCCCAAACTGGTGCTATGGTCATGTCAGGCCATTACTCAGTTCTTCATGTACTCATAGAAACATGAGATTTTCATCCAACATTTTACACAAAACTGAAAAGTTCCTCCTATGGATATATTAATGCCCACAATCCCATGACTAGTGGCAAAGTTGGGAAGTGAGGGCAGTTTGGAAATATTCCTGTTGCATGCAAACTCAGATCCACAGAACAGCATGTATGTGAATCATCAATATTAATGACTGATTTAATATTTCAACACCGTGAGTTCCCAGTGTCACCTTTGACCCAGCTTAGTGAAGGCTGTTGGCAAAATATGTGCTTTAGGTGATCAAAACAGGTTTGCTGCTTTTAATCAGAACTGTCTGAAAAAATTCAGCGGAAAATGGACGAAATAAAAAGACCACAGGCAGAATGTACAGAGAAGAATGTTCCTGGAGATTAAAAACACCGAATGCGACTCCCCTGTTTAATTATACATTAAACTGTCCTTCGAGATGGGATCCACCATTATAAGAAAGAGATTGAGGGTTGCCTGCCAATTTTTCAATCTGTCCTACTTCTGTTCCATGTCATGGAGACCCGAGCAGAAGATCTGAACTTATTATAGTTGAATTGGTTTAGGCCAGAAAACATTTGACACTCTCAGGGAGAAGCCTGTGGAACAGACAACTCTCAGCTGTCCCTTACCGTAAACACACGAAGAGGACAAGCTGATTTCAGAGGTGGGGGTAGTGATTGGCAGGGCCGCGAGCAGACCAGGGTGAGATGGGGTCTCTCACTGTGGCTCACACTGTTGCAACTTGTGAAAAGAAATGCAGGATTCACTGGTCATGATGGGCATCACCTTCATGCTTAAGGTAGGAGGGATAAGGCATTGAATGAGAGTTGGACATTAAATACATCTGGAAACCTCTCCTTTTAATGTCACAGCCTACTGTTGCTGTGCCAAGAATGACATCGTCTTATGTTCTAGATCAGGGGAACTCAGTTTTCCTCCCTCCTCCCCCCCACAAGGTCCAAATTCCACCACCGGCACAAAGGTCCAATGCCCCTGATAAATATCTTCCGCCGATGTCCCCCTTGTTAGATTTTGCCAGCGAGGCGGTTAAAGCGATTTCGCCCTGGTGATTTTGATCCAGAGTGCTGTCCGGCGATTGAGTAGCCCTCTCCTGTGCATACTGGCACTCTAATGATGATAAAATTATAGTTTATATAGATAACTGAGGGCTGACCTGCTCCCTGATCCGCAGCCAGTAGCAGTGGGCTTCAGAGCAGGGTCACACTCAGCACGCGGGGGCCTTCATCGCCCAGATGGTGCCCTCTGGGTGGCACCGCACTATATCCTGCCCCTGTCCTATATATTTTTTTTTTTTGCTGAAAACTGCACAGGACAGACCTGTCATTTCGATCTGCTGCGAACAAAACATGCAGCTTATACTGCAAACAGCCGGGCTCGTTCACAGTAGCTTTCTAGTAGGTTCCTGTAGGTCTTTCGTACTCCACGCTCTGGGATGTTAAGAACTGAACAGAGTGGACAGGAAGTACATCGACAGACCTAATTCTCGAATGAGAGTTGCTGCTTTTAGAACTGGAATTAGAAGCCTTTTATTGTCATTATACCGCGTATAACGAAATTGCAAACCGTTTACCGTTTTCACATGCAACAAAAAAACATTCATTTACAGAGTAAATGTAAAAAGTGCTGCATACAAAAACTAAAAACTACGGGGAAGTATTACTGAAAATGCGTTACATTATCAGAACGATCACATTCAGGAGTGCAGTCAACACCTTCTTTCACTGTATATATGGCTGCATATTTCAACAAAGGGAACGAGCATCTTGCTTAATCATGCGACAGAAGGGCCCATTCTAGGACTGGCAGCACTTAGATGAAGAATTGTTGCTTTAACCGCTATACTGTCTGCTGCCCACTGCATTTCTGCCTGGAAAGTCTGCGTGACTAAAGGCCTTGAGAAGTGAGCTGTTTCTTCACCTCCACAGGTATCTCTCTAATCATGTGGAATGGCCTGTACACGGCAGAGAAGGTCATTATCCAGTGGACACTGCTGACAGAAGCTTGCTACTTCACTGTCCAGTTTTTAGGTATGAGAACTTGTTTCCCATCACCTACACATAATGCATTGAATACCCGTTTTAGTCCTGATCTTCTAGAACGATGCTGCCCTCTAGTGGCGAACTTTTAGCATTACATGTGTTGTAAACTGAAATGCCAAGAGGGGGTGTCAATTTTTTACTAAACTATTAAGAATTAACGTATTTTGATTGTACATATTTTAATCCACGTTCCATTTGTGTTTAAGTGATAATCTTTAAGTGCACGCTCACTGACTGCCGCCTGAAATGCTCTCATCTCTCTGCAGTGATGACTGCGACTTTCATCGAGATGGGCTCGGCATCCAATTCTGGCATCATCCTCCTCCTCAGTCGGGTGCTCTTCCTCATCATCACACTCTGCTACTACTATCATCTGGGACGGCGTCCCAAGAAGATATGATATATGAGGCTTTCCTTGTGTTCCAAGGGGGCAGGGAGCTAGCTGTTCAGCTGTGGGGAGCCAGTGCTCTGGGCTGAATACAATGTGGTTTGAGGAATCAACCCCCCCCCCCCCCCCCAAGCCTTCCTACAATCTTTTAAGACAGCAGTTTATATTAATCAGGGTCCAGTACATAAGGTCCATTGGAAATGCCTCACTGTGAGTAAAGCTCTTTCGTTCACAAGGCTAACAAGGTTGTCTAGTAAATGTGAGGTTTTACTTTATTATTGTTTTTTTTTAGGATCGTGTCATTGGCACACTAACACTTCTGAGATGCAGCCCCTATAATTATTTAGTGGGTTGCAGTTTAAATAGAATGGTGTCACCTTTCAACCCCAGTCACATGACAATATAGAGTATAGAAAATAGACAGCTAGAGCAGTGAGGCGTGGTACCATAGCATTTCATGTATAGGTAGAGGTGTCAGCAGACCTGCAGAGTGGGAAGTGTTCATTCTGCATCAGCCCGCTGGTGGTGTTTTATCCCAGAAGGCCCTCCTGCTAGATGGGTTTGCAGCAGTGCAGACAGATCTGGATATCTTTCTGCTTGTCATCTCCTTCGGCCTGGGCAGAATGCGTGATGTTTCTCCATCTTTTCCTTCAGCAATTCGTAGATTGCAGGGTTCCTGATTTGACTCTTACTCCGAGCATGAGACGATCCCAGATGCCATATTCGACCAGGGAGTTTGAAGTAGCTCTTCCAGGCGGT
>JAODJU010000018.1:4503116-4518959 GCA_026776725.1 Gnathonemus echidnorhynchus | reverse complement strand
CCCGGCCCCCCCCCCCCCCCCCATAGCAGTAAACCTAAAGGAAACCCTGGTTAACATGCCATAATTGCCGAGCTGGACCGCGGGGAGTAGCATGGTGACCATGTGCTTTGATCCACAGGCCACAATTTGATCTGCCATGTTCAGGTTTTTGTCTGCTTTCTTGTTAACAGAGTCAGAGCCATGGGGAAGGGCTGCATTGCAGTGACCAAATACATCCTGTTCTTCTTCAACCTTCTCTTCTTCGTAAGTAATGTATTTAGTACATATGCCTGATTTTAATGTATATGTGTGTGTGTGTGCGCATACATAAAACTGTAGAGGAAGAAAAAGGCAGCCAATGAAAATGTTTAAACGATGATGTTATGCCTGTCGGAGTGTGTCGGCCATTTCAAACCTTCTGCTAAAATCACCCCAGCAACCATCAAATACATCCATGTATTTTTTTGACTCGACCACTGCACACCTTGTATAGCTAATCAATACATCACTGACTTTTTTTGTAAATAAATATGTAAAGTATATGAGCTGGTGAAGAAATGGATATGTAGATATAGATCTATATATAATATTTATGATTTTTATTTGGACTATGACTCTCATACTGTTTTTAATTATTAGTGAAGGTGTACTGTTCCAAAAATCACAAGAATATTGTGGTCTGTTGCTACTTGTTGGGAAATTCTGGCAAGACACGCGGCTTCATTTTTAGCGTACCGGAGCCATTTCTTTTCCAAAGGTGTTGCAGTTCTGGAGGAAGTGGCTGGATCTCTTCTTGAGGGTTAACGTGTAAAGTGTGTAGCGCATCATAATGAAAATGACCTTCCTTGCCCTCCACACACCCACATCGTTGATGATGCAATCCTCGTCGAGCCTGTTTATTAAGCTGTTGCCCATTCCTGCACACCACAACACACACCAAAACAAACAGGAAGGCAGATAAAGTAGAGCGCAGAGCTGAAATGGCAGAGGAAGCCGTCATGTTGAAAACGCATGGTGCATCCAGAACCCTGCTGACAGGCAGATTTCGAGGCCGGATCTGTCTCCTGAACCCCTGCCGTCACTCCAAAGCCCAGACACACCTATGGTGCGTTAAATTAAAAGAAGTGTGTTTTAGGAAGCTGCCCGTAATGAATCATGGATGCTAAATGGGTAAAGTGTGACATGAATGAGGAAACTGCCCCTCATTAAAAGTTTTTGAAGTTCTGGCTGCCGCCCGACTGGCCGGTGACTAAGGACGTCGTAGGACTTCTTCCGGAAAACTCCTTATGATCTCTCCATCCGCAATTACATAGGGGGTGGGGAGAGAGCTGCGGGAAGCCCCACAGCCATGGCGATCTGCATCCTCGTAGGCCTTCGCCAGCATCTGGAATCCCCCCCCTCCCCCCATGCTATCGCCAGGCTTTAAGTGATCTCAGGAGACTGTGGCTTGCTTGACTCTCGACAGCTATGACCTCACCTGTGTCTACATCACAAGCGGAAAGGTTGCGTCAGCCAGCAGATTATTTGAGCTTTTCTCAACAAAAAGATCTAGGTTAACAAAAAGTAGAGGATTATCCTCCACGTGTCCTGGACTGCATCCTCTGGAGCCCTACAGAGTGAGGTTCCAGTCTGAGGGCAGCCCCCTGGGCTGCTGTGGTTAGAGAGCTGTGCTGCGCTCGTGCAAGCTAGTGAAGCTCAGATTAGCCCTGGTGTGCTGAACAATGCCCCCCCCCCCACAAACACACACACACACACACACACACACATAAACGACCATTATTAATTCCAACTATTTAAGGATTAGTTTACAGATAGAGCTTGTGAGTCTGTTTCTGGATGAAACATCTTTGTGTCGTGCACACGCACATGTATTTACTGTTGGCTTTGTTCCTCGTTCAGCGCTCTGCTGTGTGTGACATGACCCCTCTTCCCCCCACTCTCTCTGGCTTTCTCCAGCTCTTCGGTTTGCTAATCCTGGGATTCGGCCTCTGGGTTCTCCTGGACAACCAGAGTTTCATCACCGTTATACGTAAGTGCTCGTTTGTGGCTGTAGCTGCTGGTTCCACAGCAAGCTTCTCTGCGGCGGGTCTAAAAACCAGCAGAGGAAGTCTGTATAGAGCAGATATTCTGAAGAGAGGGTTTTTAAAAAATTTTTTTTTTTTTTAAAGCTGAATGCAAATCTATGCATGGAGTCATTTAATGGTAGAGAAATGTACATGCATTTCTCCTTGCTGAAAAACTGGAAGTTTTGTCTGAGGCCAAATCCAGTATTGTGACACTCATCTTGAACTTGGAGCTTTGTAACGTGGTCCTTTATCGCTGAATACCACACACGGTACATTTAGCCTGAACTCTGTTTAAACATGTCTGTGTGAATGTGAAACCTGAAACTACCACACTATAGTTGGAAATGTCTTAGTCTTCATTCTCCTGTTACCTGCTTGTAGGAGCTGTTGGGTTTCTTTCTTTCACTGTCTGACCACGTATTGCGGCACTGAGCAGTTCCTCATTGTGGTGTGTTAAGTCACACCAGTTACAGATCACCACTCGCACAACCTTGTCACACCATTTCCACCTAGCAGTATTGACTGTCGCGCAGTCAGCCAATCAGGTGTCTCCGTTGTTGATGTATTCAGATAAAGGGACCCATCCAGTCACATGGTCCAATCCACTCATTGAGGTATCTTTAAAACGGTGAAGCATGTAGAATATATGACATGCAAGTGTTCTGATCCAAAGAGGGACACGAGCACGGCTGGGCCGCCTGTAACGTGTTCTGGCGGGCCACTTCCCAGATCCCAATGTTATCGTCCCATTCCATCCTTCCTGAGATAGGTCTATTCCAGCACTTTCTTATCCCCACATCAAGATCTCTGCCCTGACTGGCTGGAGCCTCCATCTGGCTGTAGACAGCACCCCCCCAGTCTTGTACAACATGAGATGGAAAGTTCAGGTCCGTAAAGTACAAATCCAGACCAAGATTTTGTTTCAACCAACCAGTTGAGTACTCTGTGACTGTGACTGTTTATACTCAGCCAGTTGGTTGAAACTAAATCTTGGTCTGGATTTGTACTTTCCAGACCTGAGCGATCCTGCTTGCTGCTGAACCCTGAAAGACGTCTCCCGCACTTATCAGGCTGTTTTTGTCAAACAGGATCTGAGCTTTTGTACTCTCAAGGTCTTTCTCCAACTTTGTTTTGGTGACGGTTTTTTATAGACACCACTGCTACAGGGGGTAGGTGGATTCATTGTCAGAAAATCTTGTCCCCACCCCTTCACTGCCCCCATTGTCCATTTTTATCTTTATTTTTCTTTTAGCAGCGCTTCTTCATTTTTGTCACGCGTCCGCCTTGTCGCCATATCTGTGAATTTTATTAGCCTGTCTTTATTCTTTATCATCTCAGTTGTTGCAAAGCCATCAGCTCAGGGGACATTTCGCCAGGATGTCTTCTTGTGGGAGGGGGTGCCTCCAGTGGAATCATGGGGCTCAGTGTGGTCATGTTCCCCCTCCCTGTGTGGAGAGACACACGACGAAATGGTTATCGCAGGTGTGGGAACAATCTGCACTGCATTGCCACCCGCCAGCGCTTCTCCCCAGGTGGGAGTGGCGGGGGGGGGGTGGGGGTGCGTCACCTCCTTTATTCTTAGCGCGGAAAAACAGATGTTAGCTGTTAGGTGGAGTGATATGGAGGAAGGTTCTGGGCCGGAAAGTTTGTCAAAGTGTTTTCTACGTATAGCCGTACATGTAACAAGTGGGACGAAGATGGGAAGCTCTTATTGGCGCCCCCCCCCCCCCCCTCACTGCTGTGCCTCACTCTGGGGGCTGATATGCAGATCTCTTTTTTTACTGTTTTACTCAGACCCACGCTCTATCTGCATGGGCTCAGTCTGCTGGTCTGCTTATGCTTATCTACTGTTTGTTTATTGTACGTACAATAGGGTCCAGAAAGGTCCATGAGACCGTAGTGAAAATCTGGTAAATTCTTTTCTATAATTTAAAAAAGTTTTGACATGTGCTAAGTCACAGCAGGATTTCACAGTGGATCACTGGAAAAAGTCCTAATCATAATGAATCCAAGTTTGAGAATTATTGTAACAAAAGGGATTATGCAAGGATATGACAAGGCGGAGATTGATACCGCAGTGTATCAAACCAACAATGAAGCATGGTGGTCGGAATATTCAAGTCTGGGGGTGTTTTGCCACCTCTGGAGTTGGACACCTGCACCGAATCCGACAAAGAAAAGCCCCCCACTCTGGTCTTCAGAGACACGCTATACACTCTGCTTTGGATCTTTGTAGTAATGGATTCACATTGCATCAGGATAGTGACTCCAAACGTACCTCAAAGCTTTGTAAGATCTAAGAGGAACAAGTACACACTGTCATGGACTTCCTCCACAGTTACATGATCTAGCCAGGCATTCAGTGACATCACAAGGTGATCTTTGGAACATTCTCAAATCATGGATGGTCAGGTCTTAAATTTGTGGAGGCTCAGCTAGCCTGCATGCTTATTTTTATTAAAGCAAATGGGGGGGGGGACAATAGTAAGATGTTCTTAAATCTAAACTTTTCAACAAGATTCAACTGTTCACTCAAGATAATATAACTTGTATTGAACACTCTCATATTAAATAATAAAAAAACATGTGAAAAAGATGCATTTTCACTGGTGGTCTTAGCCTTTTGGACCCCACTGTATGTCATATTTATTGTGTAAATGGCTGTAAGTACCCAGACCTCCAGAAAGTCTTAGAACCGATAGTGTAGCTTCCTCCTAATGTGCCTGTTTGTATGTGTGAGATATGATCACGGCCCATTCACACTGCATATGATCACGGCCCATTCACACTGCATATGATCACGGCCCATTCACACTGCGTTTTGACGGGTCTCCAGCTGTAGAGGTGTCATTAGGAGCATCACTTGCGAAACTGTATTTTCGCTGCTAAGCATATTGCGACTGTACCTAAGGCACGTGCTGACGCATGAGATTTGAGGTTTGAGGCGTCATGGGCCAGCGGTAGGTGCCACCAAGCCTGTGAATCACTATGCCAGACGGTCTGTCTGGTGGGTCTACGCATTTGGTTGGCGGGATAATGCTTTTGTCACAGGTTGGATGCAACTTATTCATTAATAGACACCCCTACATGGCTCAAGCACTTTGTCTTATTCAAAGGTGACCCTTCAGCATTCAGGAGACTGATGTTTGCAATTCTTTGACTGTAACTTGCTTTGTTTGTGATTTCTTTGAGTAGTAAGGAAGTCTGCCATTCCAGACCCAGCTTTCTGTACCACACACACACACACACACACACACACAACAGCTTGCCAGAGTCAGCCTATGAAAGTCTTGAGATCCTATGAAAGTCTTGAGATTTCTGTTGCACAGGCCCCCTGCAGCCACCTGGTCAAAATAAACATGCATGATGCTAAAAGTGACTGCGCCATATTTATAGAGCGTAGTGTTTAGGGGAAGTCACAACCACATCCTGTCTCTCAATTCTTTTGCAGAGGAATCTTCTGCCAGTCTCAAGGTGGCGTCCTACATCTTGATCGGCGTCGGCTCCCTCTCCGTTCTCGTGGGCTTCCTCGGATGCTTGGGAGCCATCTACGAGATCCGCTTCCTGCTGGGACTGGTCAGTCGTCCTGTGAACGTTACGGAGCACGTTCCAAAACCGGAATAGGACCTTCTCGCGAAGGATCTTCAAGCTTAATGCCAAGCAGTACAACTTATTGAGACTGTTACCTAATGCCGGTGTCCCCGCTGGCACTAGGAATGATGCTTTCTGAGGGCATTCGAAATATGTGTGCGGGGGAACTGGCTCAGACATGTGACTGTGCTTGTCCCAGTTTAATCGCGAAGAGCACCATCTGTGCACCTCGTCTTCTGCTTCTTCACTCACATGCCTGCAGGCTTTGGGGGAGGAGTTTGGTGCAAAACACAACGAACAAAAAATGCAATAAGGCGTCACAAAAAACACTTAAAAAATGAAAAACATTTAAAAAGAAAAACAATTGTTTTCTCAGTGTTTTTCTTCCCACTGGTGGCTGGGAGCACATCCATTTTGGAAAAAGTCAACCAGCCTTGATGTACAGAATGCAGCATATTAAGAAAATGCAAAAACATTGAGGAGAAATTGCCTTTCATGTTTTCTTAAGTGTTGTGTTTTTTTTATTTTTATTTCTTTAACGTGTTTTGCACTTCAGGGCCACTGTAGAGGGGAGAAAAAGTACCATACCATGTTAAATATATTTATGTACCTTTATTAGCACCAGGACATCAGTGTAAATGCAAGTCCTATGTGGTAGTGAGTCTCAGCACGAAAGTGAGCGTTAGATGTTAGATTGAAGCCCTCTTCCTTCAGGAGCTGGGAATTGTGACTGTGAGCCTCACTGGAGTCCTCACTGGTTTCTTGATGTGAATCCCCCCATCCTCTCTGTCCACAGTACTTTACCTGCCTGCTGCTGATTTTCATTGCCCAAGTGACAGCTGGTGTGCTCATCTACTTCCAGCAGGACCAGGTGAGTACCCTGTGGCCACGTGACACGTGGCTATGGACTGGGGAAGGGACAAGCGTCGATGTGAGTTCCAGGAAAGGAAGTGAGGTAGAATGTTTCGTAGTGGAGTTGCGCTGTTTGGGTTTTTTTAGGTTAGGGTTAGTGTGTCGGTGTGTGTATGTGTGTGTGGATAATGTGTATATTACCTTGTTGGGACCAAATACTCCCAACAATGAGATAAAAACCAGTTACCATTTTTCAGGTCCCCAAAAATATCTGTGATTGCAATCAAAAAACTAAAAATGCCAAAAGTCTTATTTTGTTTGGTTACATATGGTTAAGGTTAGGGCTGGGTAGGGTTTAAGGTTGTCACGTAGGGATTAGAGTTTTCCCCCATAGAAATGAATGGAGAGTCCCCACAAAGATATAACTACAAACCTGTATGTGTGTGCGTGCGTGTGTGTGTGTAAGGCCTGTAATTGTGTGGGGAGGTGTCCTCACAAATTCAGCATGTTTTCACCATACATTTAAGGAACAGAAGTGCCCTATAGCAGAGATCTTTCTGTTCCTGCTTGGTAGCCTGCTGCTCTACAACTAGAACTGACATCGCCTTGAGCAACCTGGGATTCTAACTCTGGAAGAGCAAGTTCCCTGTACTCTGCTGTAGCCATGTAGACCTCAGAACGAGAAAGTGTAGAGGAGCCAGGAGTCTGACAAGGCTGGGTCACCCACAGGGTATGTGGTGGTGTAGACCCCCCTCCCAGGAGCTCCAGTGGGAAGCTTGTGGTCCTGGATGGCGCACAAAGCGGGGCCCCGAGGCTCCGGCGGTCCCTGTTTATTTTCCATGATGGAGGGTCAGGCTGCACTAGTCACAGCTGCCTGGGCTGTTTACTGGGCCTTCAGGCTGCAGAGTAGGTGCTGTTTCCTCAGCTGCTTGTCCAGTTTCTTCTCTAAGCAACTTCATTGCACTGAGCAGCAGGCAGTAAGAAGATCTGTCCCGCCAGTATAACTTGATTTGTTTTGCCGATAGCCGTGTGACTCATTCTTTTGACGTACAAGTGGTTTGCAGGCCAATGGCTGCAGTGTGTAGGAAGGGGTGTGATTGCAGGTCTTTGCATCTCTGAGTCTCTAACGCTCACCCTCTGGTTTGTTTGTGAGTACAACTATCAGATTGCTTCAGCGATTGAAGTTTTCTGGTTGATTGTTTCTAAGGATGATCTAATACAAAGCATCATTATGTTCTGCCCGATGGACCAGTGAGGCCACCTCAAGTGAAAACATGTCCTCAGTGTTGGGTTACCGAATTCACAGAGCCATGCCCTTTCCCAGCATCGCGCCAGTAACACACTCCAGCCATCCCGGTGTTTCTCGTTCCCGTGTTCCCTCCCTTCTCACACACACATAGTCGCGTGCTTTAGATAGCTCTCGTCATCTGATGGCACAGCTACCGGCTTCATTCCTGTTCCTGTATTCCGCTTCATCGCAAACACTTCTGCTTTTAGTATTGCTTACGATGTGACTGAAACCACCGATTCTTGTGTCGGGGAAATGACTCGTCGGCTCGTTTTTTCGCTTCATTGCAGCTAAAGAACGAGTTGTCCGGCATCGTCAAGAAGATTATCGTGGAGTACACGGGGCAGAACAAGACCACGGATAAGGCCTGGGACTACATCCAGAAGACGGTGAGCCAAGAAGCTGTGTACTTCAGAGGTGCACTTTGCCCCACTGGGGGAGTGCAGTGTTGCATCATGGGATGTGGTTTATGTGGGACTCCGCATGTAGTGACAATGAGCCAAGCACCAGCCTGCAAAGGTAGTGAATTGAGGCCTGTGGGGGCTGACGTGCGCAACAGAACCAACTTTCATCAGTGCTTATTTAAACCTTAGGAAAATCCCACACACCTAGCATCTATATGTATTCCAGTTTTTGGGTATGAAAAGACCAGTCAATGGTGTATGCAGTATGTTGAGACTGAAGATTATTAAAAATTTATTATGAAGAAGGTTATCCATTATCAGGATTTCAAAGTGGCTTTAAGTCTTGTAGTGAGCTTAAAGCCAAATTTGACAGATATATAAATAACTGAAATATTGAGCTGTTCTCGGCATCACAAATCAGAATTGTTAGATTTAACAAGCAGTTGATGTCCATGAATGTGAGTTGTGTGTTTGTGGCTTGATTTACCTGCTTGTAGGGTTCTTGGTGTCCCAGGGGACGTGGCCTTAGGTGACTGGTGAACTGGCTTTTTGCAGCCAAGGGACACTTATTTTACACTTAAAACCGTCTGCTAAATAAATGATTGTATCTGAAGCAGCGTGCAGTTGAGAAGCAGAGTCAACCAGTCCTTGGGGCAATTGGGGTTAAGGGCCTTGCTCAAATGTCCAACAGTGACATCTCTGCCGACCATAGGAACCATCCGATGACGGGGAAGGAGTTCTAACCCTCAGAGTCACACACTGCCCCCATTACTAGTCCTAGTTCTTGAAAATCTTGAGCTACTTTCCTAGTCCTTGTCTCTTTAAGAGAAAGACTTAAGTCTTCAATAAATTGCTGAAGTTGGGAAGTTCAGAGCTAGAAAACTTAGGGTTAGAAATATTATGCAAAGTGAATAGAATGTAGGCAGCTGCTACCAACAAAAGGCTGCTTTATGGACAGGCCTCACCATGTGCGTGATGTGTGTAAACAGGTTGTTCCTTAAGGTCTGCACAGTGAGTCAGTGTTTCTGCCTGCAGGAGACCACATTAACTCGCAATGGGGTGTAGGGGCATTTGCGTTCAGCAGACAGTGCAAAGCGAAAATGAACATGCCTCAAAATATGAAAATATCACCAACATTGAGAAGAAGTATTCACTGGAAGACTGTTTGGAAGATGTCCAAAGAGAAATGGAAAATGCCGATAGTCTGTTCAGAATGACACTTATCAACCTTTGGCAGGTTTTTTATCTCGGTCGGAGCTGGTGTTCAGGCACCCCGACAGCCTGTTTTTGTTTTGAGGAAATTTATCGATGATCTGATCAATGGCCCAACTTGCTTTCTGTGTAATATCTTTATAATTTTCTCTAATTCTCTTAAGAGATTGATTTATTTAGATATTGATTTATTTATTACAGGTCAAATGCTGTGGCTGGACTGGACCTAATAACTGGACTGAGAACCCTGAGATCAAGAACAGTACACAGATACCCTGTTCCTGTTCCAACACCTCCCAGGCAGATACTGGGTTTTGTAGGCTCACAGACTCTGTCTATCAAACGGTAGGGCTCCTTTGAGTGCTCTACATAACTATTGATTCGGGGTTTTATGAAAAAATGTTCTGTGATACTTTTCCCCCTTGTTTATAGAAATAAACATCGCTTCTAGAGTATGATCCATATGCCACAAACCAACTTGAAATCATTGTAATCATTCATAATAAATTGTAATTTTATGCAAAGTATTCAATGTTTTTTCCGGTGACAGGTTACGTTTTAGATTGCATGCATTTTAATCTCACTTTAAAGTGGTGGTCAGTGGAGTACATTTGTTTTTAAATCAGTCTTCTACTTATTCTGTCTTGTCTCTAGGGCTGCATCCACAGTGTGGAGAACTGGCTCCGCAGTAACATTGGAGTTATTTTGGGAATCTGTGCAGGAGTAGCTTTCATTGAGGTACTTTGATTACGCCATCATGATCTCTAATGTTCTGTATGCTTGTGACACTCTACTCTAGCTTGGGGGTATCACGGAGCTTGGACCTCTGCTTTTGGTCTCCAGTGCCAGAAAAAAAAGAAGAATTCTGGCCTGATTAGACTTTATCCTCCAATGGCCACAACTATGGCCGTTGGATAGATCTTGTCTGTAACTTGAGCCATACACAGATGTGAGTGTGCAGAGGAAATAATGTTTGGTGTCTCCACTTGTTTGGGTAATGAGAGCAGTAAAACGGGGAAAATGAGATTTCTTCCTTACTTTCTTTCTATGTGATCTGTAGTCTCGCATGTCTTTTTTTTTTCTTCATCATCTGGCTGACATTGTGCCCAGTGTACTAAGTAATACTTTCAAAGCAATGCACCGTTAATGGCTGGATCAGAGTCCCTGTATCCTGACCCTTTTTCTTCCCTTCCAGCTGCTGGGGATGATCCTGTCTTTGTGCCTATGCAAGAGTGTCCACCAGGAAGACTACACTAAAGTGCCGAAGTACTGAATCTGAGAATGGAGGGACAACTCACTTGCACTCCCACACAAGCTACACACTCTGCAAGCCCACAGAATTCACATTCTCTCTCCCCTCAAAACCTCCAAATACTGACTCCTGTATCTTTTGAACTTGCTAAAAAAAAAAAAAAACAGGACCAAGTACTGCCACAGGTGACACACCCAGTCAGACAACACAGTGGTCTGTGATTTCTGTAATTAATGGAAACTAAATATCCCTGAATTATAATTGGTAATTTACAATAGCACATACAACAAATCTCTATTTTTACTTTTTTTAAAGGGGAAGAACTATCTTATTTAGACCGAATTTTAAACTTTTTTTAAACAGTTCACTGTGTCCCTCAGACTCACCCTAGTGTTTGGATTGTGTGGTAGATAGAACATCTAGAAAGGTAACTGCTTAACTAAGTAAGTAATTTTTACTTTTTTGTACTTTTAAACCTTTTTGTTTATATTCTGTTGCCGAGTTTCCTCTGAGCACTTTATTACATTTTGAGATGAGGTTTGTTAACGTTGAGGTGGGGGGGGCAGTGTGGATCTCGGTGGCAGTGGCGAGATGAGGCGCTTGGGGCTCTTGGGTTTGTCGGAGGAGTTTTTCGTTCACTTTTAAGCTCCCATTTTTGGGAGGCCCAGGAACAAACAGTGGTCTGGACGGGGAGGGGGAGACTCACAGGGCCTCCTGTTGTTACCACTGTCCCACCGCATAAACTGAGGATGTTGGCGAGATTTGAAAGCATGCTGTTGCTGAGTTTGCAGCTTCCAGTTCCCCGTGGGTTTTCTCCTATCAGCACAAGTCTGTCAGCGGGAAGCTGTTAGCTACGACTGCCACCTTTCAGTCTTGTCATCGCTGTCCTTATGGCCGTATCAGCTGAGGTGGCAAGCAATCACTCTCTCCGCCCCGTGAGCTCCACGCCAACTGGTCTGTCGACAAAAGTGCCAAACAGAATTGTTTTGCTTAAACTTTATCATCCTTTTGTGTGCATGATATTTCCCTGTCCTTTTTTTGTGTATATAATTTAGATTATATATATATAAAGAACGTATAAGTTTTAGACTTTTTGCTCAGCATTTTTGTTTGGGGAGAAGCCGCCATCCGTATGTTAATCGCTTTCGAAAAGCCTTTGTTCGTTTTCCATGCTGTTGTTTTTGATGTACAGATTTTTGGCCGGCCGGTCAGCACTGTCAGCAATATATAGCAGAACGTGAAGATCTGTAGAGCTTCCACAGGAAACAGTGTTTTGCAGATCCCTCGTGCTCCTTAAAGCCAGCCTGCTACTATTGCTAACCTTCCATTGCACACGTTCCCCACACGTAGCTTTGGTTTAGCTAGCTTGCGCACCGCTGCTTGTTTAAGGACGCTTGCCAAACTCGTCTAAGCTTGACACGCCGCTAGACTCCCTGGGAACTGTTACTCTTAAGCTGTATAATAGCGGATGCAACTTTCAGCTGAGTGGAAGTATTATAGCTCCATTAGTTTATATTTCTAGTTGTACACATGGTAAATTTCCTATAAAAAAAACAACAAAAAAACTTAAGAGGCTTTGTCTTGGTATCTCTTAGAATAAAACTATTATGTAAAATATAAAAAAAAAAAAAAAAAATTTTTTGAGTGATTCCTTTATTTTAATTCTACGAATTAAAAGTTTAAAGGTTCGGTTAAATACTGAATGTGAGTACGATATGGTGTATATTCACAATTTGTTCTTAGAACCCAAGAACATTTTATTGTAAATGTCCATTTCCCATTCCACTTGTTTTTTTTTTCCTGTTCAATCGCTGGAACTTGGAATAAAGTGAACACCTCACAAATGTCCCTTGTCCAATTTGTGCCAACAACCACGTGAAACAATGATTTCATTCTGATTGATTTAAGTCTCTTGTCCATATGGAAAACAGATATAGTACTTCATGGGTTGCTCTTACTTTCTTTACTGGCTCTATGCTTATATACATTGCATTTTTAAATATCTACCAATACAGAAATACAGTAAATTTTTAGTCTCTCGGCTGAATAGAAGGTGTGTTTTATTGTAAGTATAAGAGCCCAGAAGATGTGTTTTAGCTGAATTGCTAGTGAGTCACTTAACTCACGCTCTGTGGATATGGTGTCGTCCTAATATTTAACTGTTAATGAGTTTAATTGCTAATGAGCCACATGGCCTTTTCCCTGTTATTGTCCAGAAACTTGTACCGGTGTTCCACTGACAACATGCCAGTAGATGTCAGACTTATCCTTGGAATTTAAGGAAAGGATTTTTTTCCATGATAAACTCTTCAGAGGTTCGGACTGAAGATTAGTAGATGGACATGTGGGGTTTAGTTAGTGATGTCATATCAGGATAATGATATTTTGCTCCATGTTGCCCTGAAATTGTGTTTTGAATTTGCTTCAGAATAATGTTTAAGAATTATAAAAATTTGGTTGAGACCGAGCATAAGTACAGTCATTCTCTTCTGTTTGAATAGTTTTTCCTCTTCAAAATCTTGAAATAATATTACTCCACAATTATTTTTAAAATACATAATATTTTCCTGTGAAATTATCCCTGTGACTGTATTGGTTGATTACAATATCACACATGTCCAGAAGATGGCAGTGCCTCCATGGTTTTTCAGCGGTGGTGTTTGATGGAAGGAACAAAAGAAAAGCAAAAAAAAAAGTGTTTGTGAGATGATGAGGTGGTAGAGGCATCTATCTATTATGAATTAGCTTTTTTACAAGAGGAAGTACAGAACTAAACATGAACAAGAAGGACCGAGTCCACGATGGGTTTTATCAGTGTGTATGATGTATACTAAATGTTTGGGTTTCTGCTGATTCAAAAGGTTCTGGAGAAACTTAACCTATCATCCTAAATTACTTTTAAATACTTTTTCTGAAGTACTGATTTCACATGACATTTCGTGACAATTACAGTATTTTACACTGATTTAAGTGTCAAATAGGTTGTTCTCTAAAAAAAAACCCCGAAACTCCGCCCTGTGAAGCTGTTTTTTAGACGATCCGGGTTGGTATGTTTGTTTTCTGGGTTCAGTGTTGGACTTTGGTTTTGATCCCATTTAAGCCTTTTTGCTTCCGGTCCACCTCTGCATATGCTAGACAAGGAATGCCTCCCTGTGTGCCCAATCTTCTCAGGCCACGTGCCAAGGGCTTGGCTAAGGAGCCGGAAGCAGATGATGGCTGGAGCATGCTTTGGCTCCGGACCCGTGGTCTGTGGCCGCCGGAAGATCTCAAACTGCCGCAGGTGAGCCAGGTCTTGGCAAGCTGTGGCGCACGGTGGGATTGCCGCCTTCATTTTATTGTACCTACGAGCCTTTGATAGACACAGGAGTGGGGAAAAGTTGCACACAAAATGGAAACGTTTCTTCCTGTACTTGAATGTACTTGGTATTTAAGTTCTTCTGGTTGTCATGTCAAGCTGAATGCGACAAAAGCACTGGCTTTTGTTAGCTGTGAAAAATGTCCAGACCAGAATGAAAGTGAGTCATAAAGCCTGTGAATATATGAGGGGGGAATTGCCAAAGATCTGCAGTGTATTGAGCAGTTTGCACGTCGGAGTGGAGGAACCCAAACAAGGAGAAACATCGGCATGCATGGGGAAGGATGGACGTCAGAGCGGAGCCTAAGCACTCCAGCGGGGGGGGTGGATGCAAGGCGGGGGCTCCCTGCCATGTTTATTTTACAGGATGTGGTTACAGTAGCATTTGGCGCTAACATGGTGTGGGTTCTTGTGGGCTCCATTGGTCCTCTTGGTGATAATTTGATAAAGAAGCTCTTTGTAAGGGCCATCAACAGGGTTTTTTCTTGCTTACGGTGCTCTTTCCCCCAAACACTGCATCCTGTTCACACTCTTCCTGAGGGTCATTGCCCCTCCCCCAATCTCCACTTTTCCCGCAAACAATGGGGCGACGAGGACCCCATTTCCACCTGACTGGCCTCTTCCTCATCCGGCTCCCACGGCTCACTCATGTACTCATGTACTTCCTCTGACCTCCACGCCCAGCCTTTCCTCCAGTGCTGAGACACACGGAAGCCCCTCTCATGGCTAGGCCGTGGCCCGTGTGCCTAATGAGGTCACCGTCCTCTGGAGGATCCTGTCACGAATTTCATTTAAAAAAGGCTCACTTTGTTTACTCCTGTAAATTATAAATAGTGGTCACCCCTAACCAATTAGAATACCCAGTAGTCAGCAACAAGCATTTTCTCATGTGTTCCTCTCTGCACGTGAAACAAAGAAGCAATTCATTGCCAGCTCTCAACGAGTCAATAACCATAACAATGAGCACACAATGGGAAGCTTTAAACAAATGGATGATCTGGAGCTCGATTCCAAAAACAGGCTTCACCCAGACATCCCGTGAGTTTGTTTTGCATCATTAAATCACATTATCGAATCGACGTCTTGCTGCCTCTCGGCTCCCTGAAAGGGGTCATTCGCATGTGTAGACGTACACACACACGTACTTGCATGTTTTTCCTTTGCACTTCGCCCTGGATGGATCCTTATGGTTCCTGTTATTTATTTTTGTGTCATTGCTCTAACGTGCGACACGTTTGGTCCCTGTCACTCTTTCTTTCCAGGGGGGTTGGGGTTCATTTCTGGGACGGACAGCTGGTCCAGACTGCAGGGCGGCGACCTCGAGCTGGGGAGTACCTCCACCCAAGGCTTGATTACCTACTTCTATTAACCTTTGGCAAAAACTCGTCGACAGCACCCTGTCCCTTTTGTCGCATCTCCGAGGCAACCTTGGCAATTAACCGACCCCATCCGTTCAAAAACCTGCTGATCCGCAGGCATCTGTAGCGGTTCCGCCTCAGGCAGGTGTCCTGCTTGTTCCACTGAGCTCCAGCACTGGTCTTACTGGTGTTTCAGTGCCGTTCCCACCATTCCGGCCATGAGCTGCATCACTCAGCTTTCCCCCTGAGCCCCGATCCCGCAGGATGAGCGCCCCCTGGAGGCTGGAACAATTTGCTCGCAGCTCTGCAGCAATGTTGCACAGAGGGCAGTCCCTGCGGCTGCTAGCTGGCTGCCGAAAATTTGACAGCTTGTTGGCTGCAGGGCTGCATACATGGCAGCGAGCTGCGGAGACAAATGCAAACCCCGGTATGTACAGGCAGAGCTGTCTGTTGCAGCTGCCCCCCCCTCCCCCACCCCGCCCCGCC
>JAODJU010000018.1:4474154-4501304 GCA_026776725.1 Gnathonemus echidnorhynchus | reverse complement strand
CCCAGTTCCCCCAAGCTGCCCCCCCCCCCATCTCTAGAGCTTGGTGGATTAATCCCATCAGACCCACGTCCCACTTTTCCCGGCCGGCCAAAAACGCCGCGACGGAATTCCACTCAAGTTGAGTAGCAAAGGGACTGGTACCGCAAATCACTCGGTGACAACGCCATCTGTCATTCGCGTGCTCGCCTTAGATCTGATCGCAGGGGGCCGTGCACCAGTGAGACTGAGACAGGCAGATCTCAGGCTGTAAAGAGATGGAATTTCAAGGGGGGGGGGGAGGGAATAAATGTGGTGGTGTCAGAATCCAGTCCATCCTCTGACCTTGCTCTGGAGAAATCAGTTTGACTCTTACGTCTCTGTCCCGTTGATCCTTCTGAAAATGCAAATGAATGAAGAATCCTACCCACAGATGTTTCTTTATTTACACGCACAAAATCTTCCAAAATATCCATAAGTCCAATGTGAGGGAGATAATGCTAGATAACTGTTGCTTCACTGAGTATTAATATTGATGTTGTCTAAAGTCCCATCCCTGTGTTTCAGGCAAAAGCTGCCGTCTCTCCCTCATGAATAAGCCTCCACCCGTCTTTGCCAGTCATATCTAGTCTGAACCGCACTTTCTTCTGGGCATAAATGCGGTCATTGACACATTGATGTGTTTGTGCGCCCTGCTCAGCTGTATCCTCAGGATCCCACGTGCTTGCTGTGTGTATGTGTGTGTCTGTGTGTGTGTGTGTCAGATGGGCCCGCTTCTGCCATGTGAGAGTGGCTGCTGTCTGTGGCAAGATGTAGAGAACCAAGTAGGATGACCTGTGAAAGAATTAAATAGGCTTTATATTTTTCTTCCAAATTCACTAAAGGCTTGAGTGAGCACTGGTTGTTACATACTATGTCATACACATGTTCTATCGCTTGGAGCTGCTGGTATAAACACCGTTTTGCCCTTGTAGAGCAGTGCAAGGAAAATGCACCAAAATGACTAGCTGACAGTCATTAATCAGCAAACACACAGCCAAAAATGACCTACATTTAAACAAAATAAGAGTAAACGGCCTTCACAGTGACACACTCACGGTCTGTCGTGACATTCTTTTATTATTGGAAACACTGCAGGGTTTCTCAGTTGCTTTTGAAGGTCCTTGAAATGCAGAACTGGTGCCAGAGGAAATAGGAGTATTCATTTTTAAACACCCAAGTGTGTTTCATAAAACGTAACATAAATACACAATACTTCTGGAAAAAAGAAGGAATCACATTTTCCAGAGCTATTTCAACAGACAATATTCTAGCTCTGGTTAGTAAAAGAGTAACAACAAAAAGCAAGAGTATCTAAGACTTGGTCCTACCTTATCTTCTGAAGACCAAATCCTTCTGTCTCTTTCCTTCTTCTATCATAGCATTTTCAAGCCAAAAACAGAATGCTTGTTGTACAATTTCAATAAAACTTCCCTCGCTATGATAATGCCAGTGCCTCACTTTTGTTGAGAAGTTTTGTTGAGAAACTGTTCTCACAGTTTTTGTGCAAAATCCACCACCTGACTGCAGCCTACCAAAAGTAACCCATGGCAGTTTCATGTTGATGAAACCTCCTGATGTTAAGTTGCACTTTAAAATGCCATAATTAGCTAAATATAAGGTCATAACTACTGTCTCTCCCCCATGGTGGTCTTCTGACCTTTGTCTCTGGCCACCCCGCCGATGGCATGCAAACACAGATGCTCTCTCCCTGGTTTATGTGAACATCTCCATGCTTCCACTTGGATTCTATGACCTAGTGTTGCTACAGCTTTCTTTGTGCTTCTACTGGATTGATGTTTGGACCCCAAATGACCTCTGGTGCAGGATCATAGCCTGACATTTTTTAAGTTCAAGTACACAATGAACTTTATAAACAGCTAAACCATTGGATAACAACATTAAATTAATGAGGTAAAAATGTCTAGATCCCTGAGATAAGTTCCACCTATATCGCTCTCCACTGGCTGAGGGCCACATCCAGGATGCTCCTCAGGCTTCTGTAGTTCAGGCCCCATATGAAAGATCAAGGGTGAATCTCAATATGTGTACTTGACCATACTTGTGTTCTCGTCCCGTTTTAGGTCATCTTCCATTGCTGAAGACCAGTTCTAATGCTAAGAACAGAAGTACAGAGGACGGTAAAAATCCCCAGATTTTGGTCTTGCTCCGACCCAAATATCAAAGATACATCTGTTGCTTCCTCGTCAAACGAGATCAATCCCATGATTCATTGTGCCCAGGTTCATTCTTGGAAGGCAAGTTAACAAGACCCCTACTGCCAAGACCACAAGCACGATCTTTGCGTTCTTGGTGTTAAGATTCACACCAATTTTCTGCAATGTGAGACAGACATTTGATTGGATCTTATTAAACATTGTTTCATTGGATTGGTTAAAAAAAAAAAAAAACATTATAACCACAGGAGTTAAAAGCAGAGAAGCCTATTCACCGCTGTTCCTCCCAGGGGTAGCCCAAGGATTTAATGCAGAACGGAAGCAGCTGAAGAGTTTTAATCAACTAAATTAAGATTAAATGAAATTGGGGAGCAAGCCGGATCAGGCTTCATTAGAATATTTGGGGAGACTGATTAGAGAAAGTGTGCTCATGATATTCACTGTCACATTTTGATATGAGGTGCAGGGTGACCCACTGTGCCGTGCTTGTGTGTCCTTCCTCGTGCTCCATCACAACCCTGCTGGCTTTTACCGCACCATAATGCTCAAGATCTTAAGAGCATAGACATATGTAAGCTTTCCCTGATGCTGCTATTACTTATCTACCTAAGCCAGTTCAGTCTTTGTGCATCCAAGCTCTTCTTTGTTTAGAGGGTAAAATATGGAAAAAGGCAGTAACAGGCTGCACTTCAGGATGCCTGCCAAGGGAAAGGATGGGCACTGTTAAATGTGTTAATGTCTATTTTGTGATGGAAATTACTAACCCTGGCTATGCAGCTGTCTTTACCGCTGTGCTTCTTGCCTCGTGGCCTTGAGAGACGCAGACCTGCTCAATGATAAATGAGAGACGAAGCCCTGTTTGTTTTACTTACCCACCTGGTTGAGCTCTTCCCAGATGCAGGAACTGTACATGTAATTGCCCTAGACAATAAAGCTTTCTGAACTCCACACATCCTAATAACATAGATGGTTAAGGACAACAACTGAAGGTTCCTGTTTCCCATCCCAGGAAGCTCCTTGTTGTCTCCTTGATCCGCCTTGCTGTAATTGTCTCAGTAAATGGACAAAATTATCAGTCTTTGCATAAACTTTTCATAAAAGTGTTGCTAAGGAGCAAAACAATAATTATGGACACCTAGAACTGTGGGAGACGATTCTCTGTATGGTGAACAAACGAGACTGAGCAGTAAGAATGTGGGCAATGTTATCTCACGGCCATCTCTACAGCTGTAACACATCTTCTTGTGGGATGGACTTCAACTAAGACTAGCAGTTCCCCCGGGAAGCAGACAGAAGATCTGGATTCAGTTCTGTGTCCATTTGGTCACTCCCTTCAACAAGCAAGCAAGGGAGCTGGGAAGAAGACAATCAATTGGCCCTGAAGGATCCTGTCAGTGCACACTGGACTCGCTATAAAATCAAAACATCAGATTAATAGAAAATACTGAGAAGGTGCTGCAGCCTAGCCTGAACCTTAACGAGCTGAAGGATTCTCAATTGGGATGACCCTCTTTCTAATGCAGTAAGACAATCTGTCTCCTGCTTTCTCCCGACCCATCAGTAATTCTCACTGGACATTAATAACTTATCAGAAAATGTTTAGTAAAACTCCTACATAGAAGGTCAGTCAAATCTAAAACATCATAAAATAAAGACTCAGACATCAGATTGCTTGTGTCCTTGAAAGGCTTTGCCAGACCCTGTTTCAATGTTGGGACAGCGTGATCTAACCCCTGCCCATCTGTGCTTCCCTTTTCTGGGAAGGCTTGCTTCTTGGCTGCTGGTCCGGGGCCACGGCCTTTCTTGCAAATTCCAAAGCGAGGCCTGTGAAAATGCATTCTTCCTACTTCCTTCTCAATTGCTGCACACCAGCAACGCTGGGAACGGACTCGGGAAGGGAAATCTCTTCAGGAGACTTAAGGGTCTGTAACCCAGCTTCTCAGGGTGCTCGTTTTCTTGTATGAAGAGGGTTCTGGTCTGTGATGGCTTTACCAGACCTTCCTCAGGTGCTTCTTGCAACAGAACTTCTTGCAACGCTTTTAATTTTTTTGCAAAGACCCTGGGCTTTGCAAAGGTTTCCCGTTAATCTGAATCTGAAATTAATAAATAGGCAGCATGACAGGGACCAGTGATACACTAGTGACACTTCCACCATTCTCCTGAGACCACCTTCCTTGCATCATGTTAAACCAGATGTTAAGGGACTAGATGTTCCAGAGTCCAGGGATTGCAGGTGAAGTCATCCCGGTAATGCTAGCTTCATAGACAATTTTATAGTCTAAAAGTAGTTATGCAAAAAAGCACATCAGCTGAACATCTGGATATAGGCTACTTCAGATGGGACTATCACTTTGGACATGTTGAGGTCGGTCAGACTGGAGAAAATAAACAGGATTTTTTAAAAAATATGTTTTTTACTGAGTTTCAAGGACAGTAATATTCCATAAGTGGTTTGTAAAAATCAGACATGTACAACAGATGCTGTGGTACATATGGTCCAATCTACGAAACCATCTTTAGTCTGTGTTTCCTCATCTCTGTACTTGCACTAGGAATAGAGTATGGAGTATGGAGGAGGTGTATCCTGAGGGAAAAGGGTTAGTATCTACTGGTGGGGGGGGCTTTTTTATGAATTTAGTGTAGATGCAAGGGGACATGGCGGTATGACTGATACTTGTGCCACAAACAGCCTACTGCCCTCACTGATGCTGCCTCTTCCCTTGATGAGACACAAGTAGCCAACTGAGATCTCGTCAATCAAGGTCCAGCATCACTGGCTTCCTCAGGCTACCCATACAGCTCTCAAACAGATAATAAGATCAGTCTTGCAGATTCCATAAAGTTAATGAGGTTCCTTATTTCGATACTTTGCTTCAGTGTGATGGCACATTTTCATACTGTTTGAGATGAATTGCCTTTTGACTGACACGCCTTGGCATCTCCTGGCTCCAAACTAGCAGATCTGTTAAGCTGCAGTACGAGATGGACTGCGTCTCTAAATGGAGGTTGTCATTATAATACACGCTTTACCTCTGTGATGGCCAACACACCATGCGTATACATATTCCCAGCGTGTTATTAAGTAAACAGTCGCAAACAGCGAATTAATAGCACAGAAATGGCAGGTGGGAGAGAAATCGATAAATCGTGAGTGATGTCTTTCAATGGAGGATTGTGGCTGGCTGGGGAGACTGCAGTTGAAATGCAGATTTTTTTCTATTTCTAGACGTTTATTGGTGCTGGGATGTCAAAATAAGGGCTGGTATGTAGGATGGACTTCATCAAATTTAATCTTATTTATTTTTCCTTTGTTTGCAATGCCTTCAATTCCATCAGTGTGTCAAGCCTTGTTACAGCAACATACATGAAAGTCCTGCATATCTGGTGCAGCTATTGTAGGACAGTGTGCAGGAGAGATAAAGGTGCACGTTGATTGAGATGATCTTGGAATTTAAATGATGGTAGAAAGGCTGCAGCATCATCGTGTTGGTGTTTTTGTAGATGTCAGCGCTAACTAATACCAGACGCACTGGGGTGTCCGTCTGCATGCCTGATAATAAAAACCATTTCTGTGATTGGTCAGCTTCTTCACCAGCTCAGAAGTGTGCGGGGACCTCGGAGCAATGCCCAGGGCGGTCGCAGTTTGTGCTTTTCTCCATCTTCAGCCACTGGGTTGCGGTACCTCCCTCCTCGGTGGACTTGTGGATGTAAAGAAACGTCCTGGACAGTCCCCCTGGGGTCTTGCCTGTCCTTCCACTTTAGCACTATGAAAGTAATAGAGTGGAGAGCCAAAAAAAAAAAAACAACTCCAACTCAAATGAACCATGACTGTGAGTCATACTGAATAAAATAGATGCAGGATGCATGATGGTTACTTCTTAGCTTCCTAAAATAGTCTGCGTTCTCCGTGCATCTGCAGGGCATACAGATGAGTAATGACTGTGCCGGAATTGTAAATTCACTCTCCCTGGACCTTTTCAATGCGAATAGACTCTCAGGTTGCTGGATGCAGGTTGCACAGTAATTTCTACAATATATAGAACAACTTTTAGTTCTGATGCCTTCAGCTACAGGTGCGTTAGTATGTATGAGTAGAAACATTTGCTTGCCAATTTACCCTCATTTATAGCTAGACTGAGAGATCTCCATTGCCTATGCAGGTTGGTGTTGTGATACGCACCATCCTTTACATGTCTGTAGGGGTGTAGAGCAAAACCAATTAGAATTCAAAATCTAGTTGTCTATGATACTGGTTCATCAACAGAAAAACCCCAATCTGACAAAAGCTTAAAAAGAAATCAGCCAAAAATCGCTAAAATCATTACAAATCAATTTATAATTCCTGTCACTTTTATTATACATTGCAGTTACTTTACTATGAGTTACTGTAATATGTACTGAGAGATGCACACCTCTATAAATTTAACGTGTACTTCATTCTGATAGGGAGCGCATCAGTTAAGCATGACCTGTAAAGCCAGTGACCTCAAACCAGTCCTGCTGAGCAACAGCGGCTGACATAACACTGGGTCAAACAGAAGCTCCACCACTCCCAGCTTTCATCCTAACAGCATTAGCAGCGTTTGCTTCTGACTTGTATGAGGTCAGCATCTCCAGGGGCCGGGGAGGTTATCGACGGCCTTAAGAGCTTTAACTACAGTTCACATTTTTGCTCCCTCCCAGCTCCCAACATACCTGCACCAGGTATTCGGTGTCGTTCATGTGTGCGCTCTCCATCTTTGTCTTTTATCTTGTTTCCCCCCAGGACCACTTTTGATACTGTGTAACATTAACTACTGTTAAGTCTGCCTATAATTCCGTTTAGTGGGAAATGATGCTCAGTAAATAAATGTAATTAATCTGAATGAAGCATGTTCCTTTGGTGATTCAGCTGACTGTGTCTAATGATTCCACGGGGAACGAGACGGATGAAACGGACTCTGCTTTGCCCAGAACCAGCGGAACTGGACACTGGTGCATAGTTATTTAGATGGAGCCTGATGGAGGACTCTGATGGAGAATGAGGCTGGAAAGGGCCGGGCCAGGACTGCCAGATGGGTGTATCTCCAGAGCGACCCCCTTCCCTGACACTTGGCTGATGATGTGTGGCATTGTCTTTGAGAAGAATGTATGGCATGGATCACTTCTGGGGGAGGGGGTCAGCAGCTTGGGGGTGTTCCTGGGGGAGTCCCCAGGTTTTCTGGCCCCCATCTGGTTCCCATTACCACGGGTCAGGGAGAGCATGTGCTGTTCTGCGTCCGACCTGCCTTCTGCTGTCAAAATAAAAAAAAAAAAAAAAAGCATGATGGGTGAGAAAAGTGGGGAGGTGAGGGGTGTGGAGCAGGAGAGCTTGATGGAGAGGGAGATGGAGATGAAGGATGCAGCATGACACAGAGGGTAGGGGCTACAGGTCACTGTACCCCCCCCAGCACCTCTGTGGAATTAAGTACAAGCCCAAAGCCAACACAAATGACCCAGGGGAAAACGCAGTGCCCAAGGCCTGCCAGTTAGCTGCCTTTGCAGACTTGCTCTTCCCTCAGATGCTTTCCATGTTGGCATGCGGAGGTTGCCATCATGGCGACAAATGCCCCTGCCACACTCCTTTATCCAAGCCCCCCCCCCCATTATCGATGCAAATAATGCTAATGTGGAAAGCGAAAGGTTTAAAAGCCGCGGGATTGTGCTAATCAGATGGGGGAGGTTCTGATGAGGTCCCACCACCTTCAATTGAGTGAAACGTCCATTTTCGCAAGCCTGGCGCCAGGCTGTCCTTTGAATTATTTAATCCAGCACTTTCGGCGAAATCGCCACAAAAGCTCTCATTTGTGCAAGTGAACGCGCAACTATATTCTGCCACCGAATGCTGCCAAAGCAATTTCAGACGACTCAGGATCAGTTGCCTCGATTTAATGTCGTGCCTTTTGCGCAGTTCCCATTTTACAGTCCCTTCCAGGAATTAATATGGACACACTGCAGCAGATAGAAGGAAGGGTAGTAAATTCACGCCATTAGATTTACTGTTTGCACCCAGACCAGCATTTTCAGGTCCGATTCAATAAATGGCCTGCCTTAATTACAGCGGGTGTTGTGTTGTTCATCCTCAGTCTAGCTGTCCTCCAGCCCTGTCAACAGCGGGATTGGTCTAAGTCTACTCTAACCCCCCCCCCCACCCCACTGTGTGCCATCAGTCTCCTGTGGATCCCTGCCGCATCAGATCCAGCAAAGCAGGTTCCAGTGCTGCAAGCAACCCACCGTTTTGTCAACCTCCCTCTCCTTCTAGCCATAATAGCTCCAAGGTTAAGAAATATACATATCAGCATTTATACGGGAGGACTGTAGTAGCCAAGCATGTCGCGTTTCCTCAAAATCCTAATTAGCCCAGGGTGGCTGAGCCAGGGTGACATCTCCCCGGCACGGCCCACTGGGAAACAAATAGGATCAGCAGCGGGCAGGGGGAGGGCGGGCTGAATACTTGGTATTTGGCTTGGCATCATCGCAGTCTGTAGACGGCAGAACATGCCGCTTCGTCTTGCTCGTCTTTCCCCCCACCCCCAGCTGACGGTGATGACGGGCCACGTGCCCATCGTGGGGGGGGTCTGGCCCCAGAAACTCACCGTAGGTGTGCGACGTTCCCACAAAGACGGGTAACCCGTAAATCCCGTCTAATCCTAGTGTGTGTACAGTGTGCATTTTTACTTTTTTGGTGGAAGATCTGACTTTTTGCTGCGTGGAATTATAGAGCCTTGTGGCAGTTTACAAAGGACTGAGACCAAGCAGGAAGCGCTTTGCTGATTCGCCAAGGCACATGAATAATGTAAGCATTTCCGTAATGAACTGGAAGCCGCTGCCTCTTTAAGAACGCATCAAGAATTAGTCGGTTTCCATAAGTCCTGTAAATAAAAATCAACATTCTTTCAGTGGAAGCTCCTGAGTGCAGCTGAACCTTCTGATTCATTCCGGAAGTTTTAACCGAGGAACGTGCATCACTAGGTGAGCAATAAGTGCAGATTACAGAAGAATGACCCAAACCTTTCCTGTGTTTAAACCACAGCCTAATTCATCCTGTTTCACACAGGAATTCTGTGTCCCAGCACCAATTGCCCATAATGTCCCAGCTGTACAGCTCTGATTTAAAACTTTCCCACTTTGAAAATGTATCTGTGAGCTTCACTTGCAGGAAAAAAACTGCCTGCACAGGTGTATTAGCTCACAGTGCCGGTGCAATTCAAGGTCTCCCTCCTCACATAGTTCCCTCCCCAATAGTTATCTCTCCTACTTCTACCCATTATCGCTATCAGCAGCAACTGTGCGCGTCTCATCGCAGATGAAATGTAACTCATGGCTAAGCTGCCTGTTCCCTAGTGTACAGAATGTACTGATTTTTTTTGTGTGATTCTCTAAACATTTCCAAAACGCCCTCTACAACTATAGAAATGTTTGCAGGCATGTGAACATTTCTGCATTATCTCAAAGTGAAGTGTGGTATGGAAAGTTTTCCTAAGTAGGACTGAGTATACTTAGAGAAATATTTCTCAGACGATTGAGCATGAAGATAAAATTCATATAGGCTTGCTGGATTGCTGTAACATATAGTTAGATATAACAGCAATAACCTATGACCTTTTCTTATTTGAGTGCTTGTTTCTGTAGATATATATGTATCTTTGGATATATATATATGCATATATTCTGCATAAAAACACATGGGGCCAGTTGGTGAGACCGATGCATGTCATGCATTTCCTGCGATCGGTAGACATGGACTGCATGTTAAGATGAACTCAACATGGCACAAGCCTTTGGATGCCGAAGTCTTTGTCGTCATGGTGACAGAACCGTCGCAGAGGTTCAGGTATCTCGCCTCTGAAAACCGGGGCAATAGTATGACAGGTTGCACAAATTTGCCGGGGGTTTTATTATTCATGGGTATATAAATATTTATGATGTTTAGGCAACGGTACATTTATCTTACAGTAGGGAGGACAGAATTGACTCGATCCACCATTTTTGGTGAATTGGGTCTGAGAAACACGCAGAGTCTCCGCTTTGGTCATCCCAGCCTCTTTCTCTGCTCCCTGGCTGCCTCTCTCTCTCTCTCTCTCTCTCTCTCTCTTTCTCTGTGCTAGGAGGAGCAGTGGGGACTTGGCTGCCATTCCTCCGCACGTGTTTTGAAGGCTGGGACTTATTGTCATGGACATCAGTCAGCCTAAGGGTGACCAACAGATCTTAACATGCGTCTCTGACACCGACTGACTTTTCCTTGGTTCATGCCGGCACCTAAGAGGCAGGGAGGATAAACATTAGGGCAAAGAAATCAACTTTAGAGCTCTGCAAGAAAAAAAACATCCCCTGAAAAAGACAGTTCCTTGTCTTTTTACTTCTACAATGACCACAAATTGCTGGATGTTTTCCTTTCTAAAATATATGATAAAAGTAAGAATAAACCAGTTAATTAAGGCAGCACTAATATGGAAGAGTGTGGAAATCTTAAACTTCAAATTTTGCTCCATTCCTAGTTTCCAGAGGGCTTTTCACCTCCTTTTCCTTTGTACCTCCTGTTCCTTTGCACCTCCTGTTCCTTTGCACCTCCTGTTCCTGCTCTGTTTGAGTCAAATATGTAGGCTTTGTTAAAATGGAAACTTACCAGATTTGCTCTTGTCAGCTTCCTTGTTTAACTGTCTCTGTCCAAGGCCCAGGGCCCCCGGGTTCAGCTCAGACTTTTGTGGATTTTATGTGCTAGACACCCTGGTTCACTGAAGGACAGACACTTTCTGTTTACCATTTGTCTTTCTTGTTTCGCCTCATCCTGCTGCTAACTCCTCCTTCTCCCAACACCCTTCCACGATTTCTCGTGAACTCTTTGTCTCTCTCCTTCCCTCCTGCTTTATGTAAAGTACATTTCGTTTCATTATATCTTCAAGAGGTTCAGAAAAGAAGCTTATTCCTCGGACTTCCTGTGCTGTGCTTGGTCCGATAGGAGCCTGAATCTGGGGGAAAATCATTCTAGCTCACTTGGAACAATGGAAAAAAAGGCTTACTTCATTTGCATGTTTTTCCCGCTGCCCATTCTGTTATCCACCCACAATTTCACTTTCCCTCATAATTACTATTTTAAATGTCTTCTGTAATCCTCAAAGGCTGTGAATTAAACCACTAGCTGTCTGATGGCTCCAAATCTCACGTACGTGGCCCGGCATTCAAATTTCCCTTTGTTTTTTTATGTGATGGCATGCCTGTGTTTATTTCCATATAAAACGTTTTTGGCAGTGATCTGAAGCTCCCATTAATGCTTCAATGAAAATCTAAACATCAGCCCCTTTCGCCAGTGGCAAGATCTTCAGTTCATGTCAGCCACTTGACATAATTTTTATGAGGTTGATGGCTGAGAGAAATAATATGTTTTTAATTATTTTTAAAGCAGAAACAGCATCACTATGCAAAGAACCATGTTGTTTTTTTTTTTTTTTGTTTTTCTTAAATTTGAATATATGACATTTGCCTTGCCGGAACTTGTTAATCTCTGTTCAAGTGGTGGGAAGAAATGTGTGGTAATTTGTTCCAGTTTTCCCAACTGCGATCTGTCATTTTAACGCCAGGAGACTGGAAGATACATTAATAATTGAACGCTTTCCCCTGCAGCTGCAGCAGCATTGTTACGAGTAATTAGCTATGTGTTTTCTTCAGGGTAAACATTTTAATAAAGCAGTAATGGGTACACGCCAAGCAAGGTGTGCAGTTCATACAGATGTATGGCTCTTCCCAGTAATAATAGGGTAGGTACACTAGGGTAGGTGCACTGGTTTTTAAAGATATTTTTCTACAGCCCAGTTCAGACATGTTCTGTCACCCTGAACTTCTCTTGACATTACCCAGAGGGGCTGTACGTGTGAAGGGAGAATGTTCAAAACAGTCGTACCGGACATTAAACAGACATTACCCTATTAGCTCCCTGGTACAGTCAACAGCAACGTTTGGACCATCTCCAATTGATCCTCATGTGTGAATGGAGCGGGAGATTTTCCGGAAAATTCACATCAAGTGAGTGGACATGTTGATGATGTTTCTATCAAACGACTGGTGCGAAAATGGAAGAAAGCAAACACCCGAAAAATTCTGTCAGTAAGGGCTGACACTGAAATTATCTGACAGATTCAAGGAACAGCAAGAGACTAAGCTGTATATGATCAGATTACAAACCGGTGTAATCCGAACTAAGGTGCAGGTGAACAGCAAACACCTTCCATGTGCTGTAAACAAAACACTGCAATTTCCACGGCGTGCTTTTGTGTCATGCCCTGTCTCCTGCATGCTCTACAAAGGACCACCCCTTGTCTAAACCAACCGTAGTATTTTTAGTAGGGTGTGAAAACGTCTGACCATTGTCTGCCACATGTGCGAAAGGGCAACTGGAGCTGGAGTCTGGAGCTGATTCTATTGACAATGTCTGTAGTTCATTTGAGAAATGCCTTATGATTACCTGCAAAAATGTATTATTTATTTAACAGAAAATCTCCTGGAATCCTAGTATAAACCTAGTCAACAGTCATGACAATGGCTGACAATTTGAACTCCTGCAAGTAACCATGGGAACTATACTTAGCAATGATTTTCTGCTTGAGAGCCCAGTGGAGGGGCTATGGAGGAGAACAAGCCCATTGCCCTATCTTGAATGCATGTGTCACCAAAATTATGACTGACTCCAATGTAGACTATCATCATTCCAGCCCTGCATTTAACAGTCGGATCCTTTAAGCTTAACAGATGTCCGACATGAATGTGTGTTAACTTGTTTTTGGCAAAGAGTGAAATGATAAAACTGTAGTAGCAAAGCAGATTGAGGTTTGTAAAATATGGTCTGTTGATCTGTGTACACTGGCATTGTGTGAAACACAGAAGGTCCCACAATAACTCGGACAAACACGGAGATAACTCTGGAACAAAAGCTGGATTTCGGTTCAGATGTGCCCATTTTCAAGCAGTGGTTCTCCTGTCATTCAGTTATTACACATTTCCAGTTTATTGAATAGTGACATATTAGAAGTAGTTATTTCAAAAAGGACAACTTAGGCAAGAGTGTAAAATGATGGTAGTTTTGCTTGGGGGGTGAGAAGGAGGTATGACGTTAAACTGCATCCGGTCCGCCAACTTGCAGGGGAAAATTTGGGGGTTGGTGGTGGGATTGGCACTCCAGCTGCCATAAAAAATTCACACAGCTCCGACAAAGCAGACAGGACTCTTTTTTGCTCTCCACAGCAGTAGCTCTGCTGCAGCTGCCCACAGGAAGGCTGCACACACCATGAAGGGGATGAAGGGGATGAGGGGGAAAGTCTTTGGGAGCTTCATCCCTGGAAGAGTTGAAACTGTTGGAGAGCCAATGGGGTCAGACCCATTGGGGATCAGAACTGGTGTGGTGCTGAGGCGTCGCCTGCTGCATAGCAGCACTCGGGTACTAATTTGAGGCGGTACATCCAGGTAGGCTCATGGAACGTCTTGTCTCTTTAGCATGATGACCATCTTCCTCTGCTGTCAGGGGGGCTTTGTAAACTCCACATTTCAGTGACGGCACTCTTTGAGGTACACAGACCAGAGAATGGCCAGATCTCTGTAGGTTGGTACACCTGTTATTGGTCTGCTTGCCCTGATTGCTGTCATACTCGGGGATTAGCTGTTGCTGTGTCCTCTCGATGGTGTCCAAGGTGATTCCTTTCAACAAGTGTATTATGAGACTCAGACTAAGGCACTCTTTGGGTGTCTCTTCTGTTGTCTCGGTTTATGCTCCAACCACGGTGAGTGATGTCTCAATGAAGGAGATATTTAATTCGCAGCTTCACTTGGTGGTATAAAGCTAAGGTGACACTTCTCCGGTGACCCCTGGCTGGCTATGAGTACTGTGTTGATTCCCATGGGTCTTGCATCCATGGTGAAAGTGGCTCCAAGTTCCTTGACCTTGCATAATGTCAGGGACTGCAGGTCACTGGATCCTGGTTCCAGCGACCTGAGCCACGTTGTTGGACTTGGTACTCCAATACTGGTGGTGCAGTGAAGGAAATAAATCACATCCTTGTGGGCAGATGCTGGAGGCTCCTACAGAACTGCATGGTCAACAGAAGTGCCCAATTTTTGAATTCTGACCACAGACTACTCTGAGGATTCAGCTTAGGTCCAGTATGCTACCACCTACTAGGAGAATGAGGCTGGACCCAGCCATACTCCAAAATCAGGCTGCTAAAGAGTTTGCATGCAAACAGTGTGATGAATTTGCAGACTTTGGTGCAACTGCTGATTCTAATGTGATGTGGGAGACCTTCTGTGACAAGTCCCTGGAGGTTGCTGAGGGTTCTGTTGGTGTTGCTGATGTTCCCAGAAAGACGTGTTTCATCTCGCAGGATGCCCTGGATATTATCAAGCGGAGTCATAGTGCATGGCTTGATGCCAACTCCAGTCTGTACCAGGAACTGAGAAGGATGGCTGCGAGGGCCCTGAGGGCAGATAAGGAGGTGTTTGTTAGAGGAATCTGTGCGCAAGTGACACACCATCTATGGTCTAGCAACACACATCCTGCATATAGAGGAATCAAAGCATTTCATACATCTGAATCAGTTCCTCTGAGAGTTGCAGTCAGGGCACGTGATTGAATGGTCCTTATGGATGACACTGGAGTTGTGACCTGCTGGGCCAGTTACTTTGAGCAGCTGTTTGAAGGCAATCCTCCAGCTAGGATATTGGAGATCTCTGGGTTCATGGCTCTTGAGGCCGATCCTCTGATTAGTTGTGAACCACCCAGTCTCACTGGACTGCACAGATGATGAACCAGCTATGGATTGCGAAGGCCACAGTGATCTGTGCTATCTGGGGTGAGGTTCTCCAGGCTAATGGTAAGGCTGTCCTCCTGGCATTGCAAAATAATATTTGCTTCTATTTGAGAGATGGGCGTCATCCCAACTCCGGGAAAACAGGACTTCTTGTCCCTTTCTGGAAAGGGAATGATGATCGTCTGTATTGCAGCAGATACAGGTAGGTAGCACTGTTCTTAGTGCTGGGTAAGGTCTTTGCTAGGGTTACCTTCAACAGGATCCATGATCACAAACACGAATATTGGCAGAGTTTCTTTGCAGCCTTTGTTAATTTTCATAAATCGTTTGACTCAGTTGATCAAGCTACCTTGTGGGACATCCTGAGACTTAGCAGAATCCCCCTGAAGTTGTTGGACATCATGGGTGGCCTGTACACTGGTACTGTGAGTGCTGTGCAGTGTGGAGGCAGAACCTCTGTGTTCATCCCAGTTGATTCTAGGGTTCGTCAGGGGTGTGTTCTTGCTCCTACTCTGTCCAATGTTCGCATGGACTGGGTGTTAGGCAGGGTTGTAGGGTCCAGTGGCTATGGGGCATCTCTTGGTGAAGAAAGATTCACTGATCTTTACTTTGCCAACAATGCTGTGATCTTCACAGATTCAATGGAGGCTCTGATCAGGGCTCTCGAGAGGCAGAGTGAAGAGTCTGAGTGTCTGGACTTGCAAGTTTCCTTGATAAAAACCAAGATCCAGGCCTTT
Organism: Gnathonemus echidnorhynchus; assembly: GCA_026776725.1. NCBI lineage: Eukaryota > Metazoa > Chordata > Actinopteri > Osteoglossiformes > Mormyridae > Gnathonemus > Gnathonemus echidnorhynchus. The sequence continues at coordinate 4,485,563 of JAODJU010000018.1, read as the reverse complement.
AATAACCTCTGTCTTCCTGTTTCACACAGGCTTCAGAGAAGGCTTCATAGATTTATGCTATTAACTTCTCTGTTGGACAAATATGCCCTTTAAGGGAGACTAGGCATGACAATCTGGAGTTTTCTTATGGAAAATTAGGTGATTTCAAGGTTATTAATGGTTACCAAAATATCTCATATAGCCAGATGCTTATGGAATATATAGTGAATGCAAACATGTTATCAGTTACATGGCTGAAATTGATAATTGCTGGAAACTCAATTTGCAAATGGAAAGGGAATTGAAAAGAGTGTACCTAATATGTTTTCATGATATAATCAGTCTTGCTTTCTGCTGTATTCTTAAGTTATACATTGCTTGTCATCTGGTAATAGTGATAGATATAACAGACTGGTATATGTGAGAGCTGATAGCAGCTAGCTATTAAACATTCTCCATGTGCCGGCCATTTTATTTTCAAAATGCTCCTGTTCGATTTTCATTGTTACAAGCATTTTTGCGATAGTTATGCGGTGGTTTGACACCGTCAGTGACAGTCAGTTCTGTCCCAAAACAGATATCATAGAGATCTGTTAATGCACAAGCCAGCAGGAACACGGTTTCCAGCCCAAGAGATTCTAATTTGAAACATGCAATTTACTGCCTGTCAGTTTGTGTGGGAATTGTAATTGCTTTCCAGTTCTGACCCTGCCATATCTTCTTTTGAAAGAAACAGACAGTTGTGACCCCCTCCCCCCCATAATGAATAAACAGTGCTTTTATACCTGATGACTCTACACATGTGGAAGTGTCAGTTTAACACAATGCTAACGCTACTGGCCGGGTTCCCCCTGGGCTTTTGGGACCATGTGTGTTAAACAAACATGCCTGTTCCCGCATTCTAAACACAACTGATGACATCACGCAATAATTAATCAACCCACCCCCCCCCCCCACCATCAAGGGGAGCTCCGGGTACAAGAGTGCTAAGTTTAAATTGCCTTTTTACAGCTTGTGCTTTGGGAGGCCCCTTGGACTTGTGTGTGACTTATATTCTGGGAATTCCCTCTCCTAAGTGCATGCTGTAACAAGAGACAAGACAGGATTAGAAACAAAAACACAGCAGAATAGAACCACAGACAGACAATGCTTTATATTTTGTGGTGGAACATATAACATCTGTGAAGGGATGTTTATTTTTACACAACTATATGCAGTCAATAAACATGTTTCATTAAATTTCCAAATGACGATGCAGTATCGTTTTCCCTTCTTGCTGTTGAATGTGGCTGTTCAATGGTGCCACATAACATAAGATATTGAACTTTATTTAAAATAAAGGATGTGATGTCACAGTAGTGCCACTCCCCTAAGGTTGTGGTTTAATTCCTAGACTTTCGGTGTTCTCCCCATGTTCGCACGGCTTTCCTGTTTGCTGTTTCTTCCCATGGCCCACATTCATGCAAACTGGGGTGAATGTGTGTAAAAATGTTTACTACCATGGTCCCAGGTTGATAACCAAAAATGCAACCATCTGTTTTGTATAATACTAATAAATATGCATGAGTGTATGATTGTGGGAGGTTTTAATTGGTCTCTCTATAAATGTCATTCATTAATCATACATGTTTTTCTGTTTCTTTTGCTTTGGTTTGGTTTGTTGAATTGTTTGCTTGTATGAATATTTGTTTTGTAATTTTCTCTGTCCTTTTTACCCACTGAAATGAAAATGTCATTTGTTGAATCCCAGTAGGAGAAACCCTCCTTTAAGGATTGTTTGTTTTGCTTAGAGGGGATTGGACTACTACGTTTTGTAAATAAAAACTGTTGGGCAAAATCTAGATCTAGCATAGTTATGCCACCAGTTTTGTTTCATTGATTTGATTCAGTTTTGTTTCATTGATTTGATTCAGTTTTGGTCAAAATCACTTTCCTGTAAATACACAAATCTTCTGTTAAATCAGTCCCCCTGTTTTCATTTTAAGGGACACAAATACACGTTAAAGAATAGCAATTACTTTCCTTATTAGCAAAAACACACAGCTAAATCTCTTAAGCGTTAAGTTAATTTGGCAACAGTTTTAAATCAGTCAACAGCTCAATTAGCCCTTAGTGGGACAAAATCCAGCACGCTGAGTGAGTCCCCAAGGCCGGGGTTCAATATGCCATCAATATGAGTTGAGAACCTTTTAAAGTCGTCATCTGTCAGGCCCTCACATGCGCTAAATATCACGCTGCCTCCTGTGTTGGATTTTGCTCTTGCTTATTATACTGAATCATTGTGATTAAATGAAAAAATTAATCCTTTGTACACTCAGGTGGAAAATCCCAGATGAATAGACGGGGGGAAGTGTGTTTTCCAGCAATGGACAAAACAGTAATGAGAGGGTAGATAGTCATCTTTAACTGACAGCTGAGCTGAACCCTCCAATTGAGGTCTTTGCCAAGCACCAGATGTAGCCGCTGGCTATGCTGTCGCTAAGGAGATGCTGGTATCTAGGCAGCAGTTGGCAAGCTTATCTCCAAATCCAATTCAAGTAGGTGAGTATGCCATTGCTCATAGATTTGTCATACTGAAGAGGTGTGGGTGGGTGGGGGGTGAAGAGACATGAAGAATTGTTCAGCTGAGAAGATGTGAGGACCCCAAATCCGCTCCAGTGAAGGTTTTATAAACACCAGGTTTGGCTACCCAGGGCTGGTATTGGGGACCACCCTGACAGTTTTAGCAGGTTAGGCTTTACCAGCATGCTTCTTCATCAGCATCATCACTGCTGGAGGCAGGACCAAGGCCACTCGCATCCTCTGTTTCCACAGTGGCCTCATCGTCATCCCAAGGTGCAAAGTGCAAAGCTAACTGACAGACAGCACAGCTTGCCAGACTTAATGGGCTCCTGCTGGTCCTCACTGCTCAGAGAAGCTCTATATTACCCCTGCAGTGTTTCATAGGTCTTAATTATAATCCTGTCCATAAACTGACCCTCCCCTTAATCTACATTTATAAATGTGTTGTCAATTGTTATTGAGCCAAGGGTTATTTTCATTGCCACTTGGTGGGAAATGGTTAGCTGCAGTAACATTTAATTATGATTTTTTTTTTTGTTTGTTTGAGTTGGTGGGTTGGTATCCCACTTAGGCTACTCATCTCCTGCCATAATCCATCACAGCTCAAAAGACTGTTATATAATCCAGTAATGAACATTTAAAAGGTCCTAAAACTGTCGTTTTGAATCATGTGGATCACGTAGAGCACCAGGGCTGCCCAAATCTGGTCCGGGAGGGCCAGAATCCAACATAGCTTGCCGATTTCCCTGCTCAAGCACATCTTAATCAGCTAATTACCAGGTTTAGTAGGTATGTCTGAGCAAAGCAATCTGCAGACTATGTTGCAGGCCTCCAGGACCATAAGCGGGCAGTGAGGACGTGGAGTAATCTGATGATGCTGGCTTAGAACTACCAGGATTAGCAGGGACACAAACCACCCTAACAACGTCCTCCTTACCAGACTGAGGTCCTGGTGTGCTTCTGCAATCTCTCAGTGAGAGCTGAGAGGCTCAGAAGGAGCTTCTATCCTCAAGCCATCAGATTACTTACTGCTTAATCGACAGTTATAATTTAACACATAATTTGCACATCTCTTGTCTTATTGTTCAAGGTATCTTTCTGTTGCTTATTTATTACATATTTATTGTATTGTTACTTTTATCTCATTATTGCTTTTGCGGTCTTTTATTTTATGAAGCTGACCACCTTGCATTTCCCTGTAGGTTGCAGTCTGATTGTTTATCTTGCACATGACAAATAAAACTCTTGAGTATATGAAGCTCACACTGAAGCCAAGGTGTTATACACTATAGCCCATACAATGCATCTTCAGTGATCTTCCCTCATGGGAGTTTTACCTACACAAAAATGTTCTGAGGTCAGAAGGAAAAATGATTGGTTCAGAGAGATAACCAATCAGATTGTAGAAGAGGTGGATCCAAGCAACCAAAGGAGGCAAGGCCAGCCAATCAGATGTCTTAGCCCCACCTCCTCTAGTTGCCTGGGCTCCCTCCCTCTACAATCTGATTGGTTATCTCTCTAAACCAAACATTTTTCCTTCTGTTGTCAGAAGATTTAGTTGTCCAAGTAAAACTTCCATGAGCATGATCTTCAATATCTTATTTTAACTTTTCTTAATGTTTCCATAGTTTTAGACGTTCTTTTCTTTCTTTGTTCTAGTCGTTGTGGGGCATGTTTCATGTGATGCCAATGTACACAGATCAATATGCCGTATTTCAGGAACACTGAAGACAGAGGAAAGACCATCTGCTTTGCTACTATGGTTTATCCATGAATCCATAGATAAATATTCCTTACATGTGCAGTGTATGACATAAGTTAAAGCACAGAGTATAAATACAAATGTAGGCAAAAATGATATATTGCGCTGTCTTTAAATAAGTCTTTAGCCAGGTGGCGTGCCAAAGAGGGGAGAGGGGGTCGTGAAATAGGCATAAAGCTTATTCTGGTGTGAATAATAGGGCTGGCCAATGAGTGCGTTCCAGAATACTACCCCCCCGAGGTCTCTCTGACAGCATATTGACCCCCCCCTCCCGCTCCAGACTCATAGTCAAGCACCCCCTTCCCACAGTCCCTCTGCTCCTCTGGGGGGACTGGATAACATAGATTGACCCATGGCCAGCTGGTGAACCGTGTGCAGTTTGATTGGTACCTGGCTCTGTGCCAATGGGTTGCACACTGCCATGAAACAATATATAGATGTGAGACAGCTTGCCAGTTCGTCCCTGGCATTGGGTTTGTGGGTTGTGTACGGTTGGCCAATTGCATGCTGGCTTATGTGAACATTGAACACTGCTGAATTCCATCCATCCATCCATTTTCCAAGCCGCTTATCCTACTGGGTCGCGGGGGGTCCGGAGCCTATCCCGGAAGCAATGGGCACGAGGCAGGGAACAACCCTGGACAGGGGGCCAGCCCATCGCAGCACTGCTGAATTATTTAATTTAATTTTATTTATTTATTTTTACTCAAAGCATGGAAATCCATTCTGTAGAATAATTTTTCTTCCAGACGGAGATTCAGGGGGGAAAAGAATGTAGATTTCCACTCATGCTGATTAGCGGTGGGGTGGCTTCACCGCGGGACACCCGCCGTCCCTTTCTCTGGGTTTCTGATGCCGCTCGTTATGTTGATAGCTGTGCTCAAGCTCCCCTGAGGTACCAACGTCACTCCTCCCAGAGGACCTGCAAGTGCCCAAATGCCTCAGACACTGTATGTACTGCACAAGCTCCACATGAGGCTGTAAAAGTCAAGGTGCTCCCAGAATAAACAATTTCATCCCCACTAAAAAAATAGGAAACAAACAAAGTAGCTGTTTAGGGCCGCATGTGCTCTCCCTTGTCCAATCCGGCTCCCAACTTGTTGACTTGTTGACAAGCGGAATAGCTGGTTGCTAGGCTGCAGTGAAAAACAAACGGTGCGAGGCAAAAGCGTGAAGCTGTTCTACGAGGGATTGCTTTTTAAAATTAATGGCCACTTAGTCTGCCAACAAAGTGTATTTATATCGTTTTCTTTTTCTCGAGCAATGACTTCTCCGATGGTGTGTGACACGGACTGAGAGACGAAAAGGGGGCAGAGAAGCATGCAGGGTTAGCCCAGCGACGTGTGAGAGTGGTAATTCATTTTTGTTCCCCAAACGATTCTGTTGAATCCGGTGTGAACTGCTAAGTTGTGCTAAGGACCCGCATCACTCGCTGCTCATTCCTATACGCTTCCCTCCACGCCAGCCTCCATGGGGGTGACCGACCCCCATACCATGAGCAGGGCCTGATGACTGCTGACAGATTAAGGGGAGGTGTCTCTGTGGGGTGATACGAGGCTGGGCCACAAAGGAATGTGGGGGGGGGGGTAGATACACTGTTACCCTGGTCATGCTGTACAAGCTGTAAGGCTTAAGACCTGCAGCAATAAGATACAGCATTTGCCTTTACTTCTGCATTTATTTGGTAGAACGTTTTTATCCAGAGCAACATATAGTATAGCAAGCAGGATCAGCCAGTGTCCCTGGAGCAATAGGGATTAGGAGCTTGACTTAGGGGCCCAAAAGTGAAATCACTCTACCTGCCATGATCACGCTAAAGCGCCAAGCCGCGCACCACCCCCCCATTTAAGTGACGAGGAAGAGGAAAACAATTTTGATTTTCAGATAAAACAGGCTAGTGGGCTTGACATTGAACTGGGTCTGAACCTCCACCACCAATTACAAATTCAGATATTTATTTCACAATCCCACTGAGGCACAATTATTTATTGTTAATTATTCTATATAGTTGCTTTGTTTTAGGGGATAAAGAGTATAAAGAGTCACAGTTACAGAGTACTCAACTGGTTGGTAGAAACTAAATCTTGGTCTGGATTTGTACTCTCTGGATCTGAAATTTCCACCTCTGTTAAGAATACTCTGGTATATGCTTTCTTAGAATCAAAGTATTCATGTGCTAATCTACAGCTCTCTGGAGGAACTTGGTCAGTTTAATGGTGTAAAAAAGTTTATGGCCTTCCTTGGGTTTGTAGTTAATAGCACTTTGGGAAGCCCTTGATTCTGACAATGTCAGCAGCGACCTAATCACCATTGTTCACTTTGAAAGGGAAGTATTCTGGTTGCCCAGCTCCCCGGCCCTGACTACACAAGTCACACATAGGCTGTGTCCGAATTCAGAGGCTGCGTCCTTCAAAGAGCGCGGTCTAAGAAGGCGGAGCCTTTGTGGGCATCGTCCTTCGAAGGTCGAATGGAAAGCATTGTCAAAGGGGACAGTCTGGTCACCGCAAGCTATCCCCCTTCTTACCCTTGAGTGACAAAGTGCTGCTCCTATCATCTAACCAAAACACACCCATTTGACTTCAAAGAATCTTGGGATGCGTTGGGCTGCAAAGGATGGATCGGGTTGGATGCTTCCTGACTCCAAAAGGAGGACACTTCAAAATGGGACAGCCTTGTCTCGCTTCTGTGATCACTTTCAGTCTTTGAATGCAGCTTTGGAAGGATACAGCCCTTGAATTCAGACACAGCCATATACACACAGAGAGGTAAGGGCCACCTGCTGATTATGGTGCGTTGCCACACCCACCACACAACAAACTACCTCAGAGATGAGAACCTGAGTGCAGCCATGCAGTGGGTGATACCTCAGCACCACACTAGCCCAAATGGAACAGTGTGAGTTCTTTCTGGTGGCTGGAGCGCCAATCCTACCGCCAACCCTCAAATTTTTCTGTAAGTTAGAGGACCTCCTTATAGGGCTGGATGTAGATTAACATCATACCCACGATGAAGCAATTGCAGATTAATTAAGGGTCTTGCTCAAGGGCCCAATAGAGTAGGATCAATCCTGGCATTCACAGGATTCAAACCAGCAACCTTCTGATTGCTGACAAAGCAGCCTAGCCTCAGAGCCACTCTGCTTGTATATGCCCAGCTTGTTCTTAAATCATGGAAGCACCTAAATCTGACTGGCGTCAGTGTCTTGCTTAAGGTTGCAAAAATGTTCCCATTAATTCCCATATGGAATGGAAAGTTTCTGGAAATTTTCAGACCGTTTGCTAGACTCATGAACACATTTTAACCAATCAGCTGTGCTTTGAACTACAGGTAAAACTGATGCCATTTGTTTGAAGACTGAACTATGCCTTTATTTGTACATTTAAACAGGATCGCACATTTACTAATTTTAGCTAGTGATGTACTAAAAAACATTAAATGGGTCCCTTAGCATGGAGTAAGCTACACATAAAGTCCCAAATAAATGCCTTTGTAGAAAGATGAAGCTATCCTTAGGGAATGCCCTACAGCACCTCACCCCCTACCCATTTTATTCAATCTGGCTCTACAGCAAATAATTAGAGATGGGCATCCTTTTTTGAAAAATTCTCCTGGGAGAGATCAGTTTGTATGTCTGCGGGAATGTAAACACAGCTTAGGCAATTAATCTGAATGTCCTTCGGTGATTTCTCGGTTGGGGAAGACTGTCCAAGCAGAACAGTTTCCTAGTCTATGCCAAGCTTAGGCTGTGTGTGTTTTATGCCACCAAGACTCTTTGTCGGTTTTACTACAAGAGGCAATTACTCTTTTAAGTAATTAGAGTAGCTGCCGTTACCGTACATCAAATTGCAGTGCACGCAATATTAACCACATTCCTCACTATGATTCAACGACTGTCGACAATCCGTTTGATGATGCTCTTTTTTTTTGGGCGGTGGGAGGAAGGAAAACTGCGTTAAGCTTAAGGTATCACGTGTCCCGGGGGACGTTCAGTGTCACGACTTGTAGAGACAGGCAGTCACCACTTCTCTTATCGGTGTCCATCTGTGGTCTGGAGGAAGCGTTGTGGAAAGAAAACACTTCAGAGCCATTGCCTGTTGCCCCCGGAGCATAGAAATCTCGCGTAAAGTGATTAAGCACGAAATTTGGCAGTTTGCGTCGACTCATTTAATACGATCAAATGATTAGGAGAGACTAAAAATGGTGTGATGTGTATACATCATCAGAGAGACGTGTTAAGTAGTGATTACCCCACATGGGTAAAAGAAAGGGGTTAATAGTAGGCGGAGACGAAAGTTGAATGCCCGCCCCCAGTGGCTGAGCGCTGGCTGTCCTTAGCGAGCGTGCAATGAGTTGGGATGAAAACTGTTTGCATACCGATCGCACCCAAAAGACGGCATGAGCAGGCTGGGGGGTTGGTGTTCAAGGGCTTGGGAATTTGTTAGTTGAGAGCTGAGGCTTGTTGTTCCCGTTGTACATTATTCTCACTCGTTCAGCTGTATTTTTTGCCAACCCATCTGTGTTTGTTACCGATTTAAGCACCGAAGAATCCGCGATTAAGTCACTTTGTGGAGTACATCGCTGCCCTGCGCACGATTTTGCGGGATACACTTATAGGTAAAACTTGATTACCGATGACTTTGTGCGGTGTTGTGCTTTCTTTCAACTGATTTGTTTAAAACATGTTAATATCTGCAATCCGACTTCTCTCGACTGCGACAGCGTGTTAAACAGGATCGCACAACGGTATAATTACACCATAGATGGAGTGTTTGTTCCCCACGCCTTTTACTGAAAGCATTATATCTATACGGAGCACACTGACAGTTCATTTTCAGATGAATGACTTCACTGTTCGCATACTTGCTATTTTAACTTTAGATAGTCTAAAGAATTGGTCTTGTGATTCAATTGTATATGGTAGTACATAATAACATTCAACGTTACATTTGAGCAGTATTTTAATTATAACAGTTTCCGTTCATAATATTTGATTTTTGTTTTATTAATTTAATCATTCATACTCTGTGCTTTTAGTCCGTGCTCCTTACTTTATGACACTTTTTCTTGTTTTTTAATATCTTGCATAAAAATGATTACTATTAAATATGTATTATTACCGCCCTGTCCTTTATGTATATTTTCATACAACGACTCAAACTAGGCTGTCTGAGTTTGTCGGTAGTACTGCAGTTTTGTGGAATAATGATGAATCGATCATTTATACCTTAATTGTAACCTGTGCAAAAAATCTGTTATGAATTCGACTCAGCGCTATGTCGTAGAAATAAATAGGCAGACTGAGACATCCCAAATCAAGATTTTATTCCTATATTAAGAGTAATGAATGTGGTACCCATAATTGTCTGATAGGTATGGCATTACAAAATGAAATATAACTATATAAAACATAATGCTTCATCTTGAACATTAAAAAAACATAATCTTAATAAACCATGATCATTAAATAAGTGATCATGATTTCTGTTTGGAAGCTAAGTGGACAATTTGTCTGTCTCTTTCTTGCTTATTTTGTCCGAGATCTTGCGTCATAACCCAGTAGTAGAAACGTAAAAGTCTTCGTTTTTCCTGAACTTGCTATTCCGATTTTCAGCTCATATTAATGGTTTGTTATGGATTTTATTGAAACGCTCCGGTTATTTGATTTCGCTTCATAACCGTAGAATAATATTTCGCTTGTTTGTTTATGTCACCAGGCTCGTCTCGGAACAGCGGTGAAAAGGTGTCAGCGACAGGAGGACACTAGAGTGACAGATCGGAGAAAAAGGTATATAGCTTCGGGTCCTATTTAGATCTGACAAAACTCTGGCGCTACCTGCATTAATAAAGGGGCGTGCGTTTTCATATTTATTTCCTTTTTTGGATCGTTGTCAGGAGTTGTTCTTTTGAACGACTGGGAAATGGTTTTTATCTAATCAATCTTAAAGCAAAGATGTTTGTCAACAGAACGTTTTATTATGTACTTATATGTAGTTTTGCCCATTCTTGAAAAAATCCCACTTGACTTCTGTTTTGAATTATTGTCTAGGTAAGATTATAAACAGCGCATTCCAATGGAGGTTTCCCACTAAACAGTTTATGTAAAATTATCAGAAGTTCACGCCGAGTCGTGATCTTTGACATTAGATAAAGGCTGCAGACTCCCGCACTTGTTCTACGGGCTTGTGTTCGCAGCCAAGTCGGGTTTCAATTAACTAGCCACTTGTGCGTGAAAATACGGGCTCGGGGGGAGTCATTAAATACGAGGCAAGGTGCTCTGGTCGGTGCTGACACATGCGGAGGTGTCAGACGCCTTCACAGCCTTGCTCAGACGAACTCAGGGTTGCAACAATCAATTAGCATTTGGGGTAGGAACACTGTCTCAGGTGGCTGAATTAGCGGCCGTAATGCTTCATTTTTATGGTGGCCTGTGCAATGAGTTGTAGTTTGAAAACATGAAGCTGGCGGTACTTTTGGTTCGCGCATTTGTGTACAATTGGAAGAAGTTCCAGAAACATGTTCCCTTGGTCAGCAAATGGGTTGTTTAAATTGTGTCTTCTCATTTATTTTCAGGTTGCTTGGTTTATTAATATAATTTTTCATTAGGAGTTGTTTCTGCGGCCGGAAAGCACACATATCAAGGAGTCTGTCTTTGTTTTCTGTTGGTGGTTAGCCTTTGCCCTGATCGTGTATTGAAAATGACGGAACACTTGCCATCTATGAATGGCTAAACCAGGTCAGACTTTACATTCCTCTGTTTAGTAAATGTAATGGCTGCAGGATGGTTTGCATTGCGGTGCTGTGATGGATCTGTTTGGTCTGCTTGTAGAAATAAAGCGACTTTCAGAACAGATCAGATTATTCAGATTAATCTGAGTGGGGTGGAAGGATACGGTGAAGCCAGACTCTCCATCATCTTACAGCCTGATATTGAAACGTCTACGCTAAAAAAATCTACGTTCCCAGCATGCAAAAAAGACTATTTAGAGTACGTCGGCTGTTCACCCGCTTTTGAGCTGCACTTAACCTTGCTGATACTTGACCTTGGCAAGCAAGCACTCGAATAAGGAAGGCACTCAGTTTAATTTAAATGGAGACTCAGGGTGACC
>JAODJU010000018.1:4433634-4459589 GCA_026776725.1 Gnathonemus echidnorhynchus | reverse complement strand
TTATCCCAGACTACCTTAAATCTGGCAAGTTACCTGGCTAAGCAAGTAACCCTGCTTTGTGAAACAGGCCCCAGGTCCGAACGGGAGGTTTCAAAGCACTTAGCTGCAGGCTATATCTACCTGACTCTTACCTCCCACCCATAGACCAGCACTCAAGAATAAAGCAAACCATAGTCTTTGCTGCTGTAATCCCCAATCAGTAGCATCTTGCATCAGGGGCAGCACATTATGTGTGTATCCAGCACATTTTCTATCCTACCTGATGAGTTACCGTCTGTCTGAGATCAGATGTGGTTCCTCAGAGACCAGGTAGGATGGAAAACCTGCTGGGCACCGGCGCTCCAGGATCAGGGTTGCCGGCCCCTGATGTAAGATGCTACTGATTACTGATTGGTGATTATAGCAACAAACACTATTGTTTGATTCAATCTCGGGTGCTGCGAGGTAAGGGTTAGGTGCAGTCTTCGCCTTCACTCTGAGCAGTGAGTGGTGCATCTCTAACCCTGTCAGAGGGAAGCCATGCTTCTGGCCTGCTGTTGCAGTAACCCTCCTTGAACAGCCGTTAGACTAATTGTGTCCCAAGGGCCTTGACTTTTTCTTTCCTTTCTCTGCTTGGCTTTTTCTACTGGCCTGTCTTTAATTGCCCAACTTCAAAGCCTAGTTTACATGCCTCCTGTATGCATGTGAACGTGTGAAAGTAAGTGTATATATGTGTGTGGTGGCTGGGAGAGGGCTGTTCTTGGCCTGAGGGGACCGTGGGACCTGGAAACAGGATAAAAAGGAGGAGCTCTGAGGACTTTTTATAATCATCAAACAATTACAGGCTGACGTGGCATCTGACTGCGTGATTCTGGTGACAGTGGATACCTCTGGACACCTGCGATGACAGCTATTCATTAGGGTCAAACTTGGATGTGGTGGGGGGTGGGAGGGGGCTTCAGAGCTTCAGCAGATACAGGGGGACACCCCCTCCAGGGTGCTTGCTCATCATTGTCAAGGCCAATGACATCACTTTGACCAAAAAAAAAACAGTGTAACCCTATTGTTGAAAAACAGAATAAGTGTTGACTTTTTCTTTGGTGGATGGGTTAGAGTGTTTAAAACCAAGGGGCTCAGAAGTGTATGCTGGTATGCAAGGTTTTGGGAAAAGTCTGTCCTGAGCAGCTTAGTGCACATGGTCAGGGTACAACCTGCACAGGGAAGTAGATGTTCTAAATAACGCAGATGTACAGTGCTGTGCAAAAGTCTAAAGTGGTAAAAAAAGATCCTTAAATGATCTTCATGTGGTGTGAAACTTTGATATTTTCTGTCAAAGCGTGTCAGCTTTGCAATTTCAACACCTCCCCTGAACTCCAGTATTTGTAGCAACCATCCAGAGGTAGACAGTACAGGTCCAGAAAGTAAAAATCCAGACCAAGATTTTGTTTCAACCAACCAGAGTGACTGTGACCTGCCACCATCCAATACACCCATGTATCTGTTGACCTGACCGTGACCCCATTTTTTTTGGCTAATCAAAACCTCAGTGAGTTATTTAACTAATTAGGTTAATTAATTAATTGAGCTGGTGGTGAAAATGAACAAATTCATGGCTCGAGTGCCCCTGAGGAGAGGTTTGGGAGCTGAAGCAGTGTTCAACTAGCCATCCAATAAGATACTAGTAACTTTTTGGAGAACAGTAGTAACACTGTTAGTTCTATTGCGTTTCTTTTAATTTCCATACTGTTAATTTGCATATATTTTTCTAAGCAAATATTTACTTACTACCCAGAGAAATAGCTTTAAACATTTCCCTTAACTGAATTTCTGCTTAACTGTACCTGGCCCCTCCCAATCCACAGCAGGGGTGATGTAAGTGCCATTTATGTGCTTGCAGATGGGGGACAAACGAGCTCCCGGTTAAGGTGACAGACTTGTCCTCGGCTGCAGCCGCCTCTGGCCACTTTGGTGTCACCGGCTCTCTAATTGTCATTTGGAGCTGTGAGTGACGATGACGCGAGGCGCCCCATGGCGGTCGACCGCACAGGCACCGCCGGCTGGCACAGACGAAAGGCAGCCGCACTCTCCTTCTCCGCCTTTCTCTGTGATGTCAGCGGTATTTACGGGACCTGTCCTCACCGAGGGCGAGAGGCTGAGCGAGACCAGGGTCACACAGCCCAAGTTTTATCGCTCATTCCTGATTTTACGAACTGCGCCAGAGCGGGACAGAAACGTTGCTCATTCCTGTCATGCCGTGACAGAATGCAGGATTGCGTTGGTGAGTTGGGCAGGGCTGTAGCAGTTGCAGGCTATGACGGTGTACAGGCAGACTGGGCACTATACCCGCTGTGTCGGGGGGGCCAGTATATGGTTCCTATCAGGCCTTTCATTTGACACACATGGGGGGAAAACGTACACAGTTTGGAAAATGCTCCACTCCCCACGTCCATGATTTCCATGACGTGAACATCAGGGAACTTGGCAAATACCACTGATATCTACTGACACATAGGGCTGGTCAAACGTCAACAGCCCCGTGGGCAGCTTCTGTCGCCCTGTTGCCTGAGGGTGCTGCATCTGGCAGAGAAGCTCACTGCGGTTCCATGTCATGTGACACTGATATTTTTGCCCAAAAAAGGAATTTTGGGCTGAAATCTGTTTTCCTCAGCATAGGAAGTCATAAAACGCTGGGCTCCTGAAGTTGCTGTAGTTGCAGTGTAATTATTATTTTTGGCATTAGTGAAAACATTATGTACCAGTAAACAGCAATATGCTAGACCTTTTTATATTACATACACCTTTTTCTCTGAATAGTCTTAAATATGCGATTTGTTTAACAAGATGAAAAGAAACCACTCGTGCTGTAATTTTTTTTTTTTTCTTTGAAGAGGTCTGACCTTCTCTAGCACAGGTTTGCTGGATGTAGAACATCCTTTTGTGTTACCTCCTTAATTTTCTGTAGAGTCCCCTGTACACTCCGCCACCACCCAAAGAGATTTTATTGCTGTTCCATTTTCCCTTGTGCCCGTCTCCATGGAAACCGAACAATGTTGTCGACCTCACCAACATGCCACACATTAACACCCCTCTCTTAACATGAGTCCTTGGAGCGCAGACCAAGTAAAGCCTTGTGCAGCGAGATAAAAGGTTGCATTGAATCATAGGCTAAGTATTAGGATTCACAAATTCCTGTGTCAGAGGTCAGCCGCCTTGCAACCTCCCTTGTGTGGTGACAGCCAGACAGAAAAAGATGAAAGGGTCCGAATGTTTTTTTGATAATTAGTAGGAATCCAAGATAAAATGCAGTTTGTATTTTTGTGTTTAAACCATTAAAGTAAACCTTGCATAGATGAAAAGAACATAAACATCAATTATGCATGTTTCTGTTACAGTCTCAGACCAAATACTCCCTTATTGGAAATAGTTATATGAACAAAGCAAATCTGCATCCCTGTTGCCCTTCAGCATGCAAGTTTCGGGTTGTGTTTATGAGAATAGAGGAGGATAACAGGAAGGCGAACGACCAGAGCCAGGTTGGAGCGGCTGTTTAAGGCCACTCTGAAATTCTCTAATTAAAGTCTGGCGATGGCCGTGACGGTCCCTCTCTGTGTGCCACTCGTGGCCTGACCTGGGGCCCGTGCCGACTCTGCCGATTCTGAACGGAGCTCTGTGTGATTCTGGCATGTGCATGAGGACTGAACCCTCTGGGGTGGCCTCCGAACGAATATACCAGGATTAAAACTGTCTAGGGGTCACATGGAAATATACCACTGTAGCGCAAGTTTTCCACCGGGCCAACAGTGCCTTTTCCTTGCTTAGTATCCATGTGCATCACAGATGATCCAAAAAATGAGACCGTTTCCTCATGGGAGATTTTTTTTATTGGAAATGGTAACGCATAGAAATATTTTAATTGGGCCTGTTTTCCATGCCAGTATAGTTTTAGCACTTGTGAAAACAGTTCACAATATGGCAACACTATTTGTAACTTAAAAGCATTTAGGCTTGTTAGTCTTCCAAAGTTGGAGATCCACGATGGCAGTTAGTATCTGCTACAGGTAATTAAGCTGGGAAAGCTGCTTCGGATGAATTATTCATGAATACCAGTGCTAATAAAGGTTAACACCAGAAAGAATAACAATGGAAGTACTTGGGCATGTTGTAATAAAGGTTAATTACCTATGTGGGAAAGAAAATAGATCTTTATTTCTAGAGGCAACCATAAATATTTTACCTTCTTTTACCGTAGCTCTGGTTTTGTTTAATTAAAGTGTGGCCACTCTTGTTTTGACACTGTTAATTTTTCCCTCAAGCTGTGAAGTGAAATATTCACACAGGGAAAACGCTGGTGTAATTTCAGGTTAGCTCACTGTGGGGAGGACCTTATAAATGATGAACCGTAAGGCTCGTCCTGTATGTGTGTAGAGTCCATTTCCTCTGGATGGTGTGATTTTATTGGGAAATTTGTGTTTGTTTATAATGTGTTTCAATGACAATAATTCAAAAGTGACCAGTGAGTAATTTGCATTCATTTATTTTTTGGTTTTGTCTACAGCTAATGAAAAGGGCTGAGAGGCAGAAGACCAGAAGAGTCTACCAGCTTGGCCTCCAACCGAACGAAGAGACATTTGCAGGAATATATGGTATGGCAATTTTTCTTAATTTTAATTCATCCATCAACTGTTGACCTTCCGACTGTTTAGCATGACATCAGACATGAAGCCACTCATCCTCAGCAGCTGTGAATGTAGCCATTGATCTTAAATTGCCGCAGTCTTCTTGAGTCATATTATCATTGATTTGCCTCCTACCCCTCAGCCAATGATTATTGTAATTTTGCTGTTTGGTGCCCATTCGGTGATTTATAATTGCGTCTGAAGCATTTCATCAGCTGATCGATGTGTTTCAGCTTGGTGCTTGTGAAACTTAATAGGTAAAGCAGCAGAAATAAAATTCAATACAAGCAGAGGGCTCTCCACGTCCCCCTGACGGCTTCTCCGCGCTATCGGGCATCTCTCACCTGTGGGGATATTGATAGCCTAAGCTAGTCCTCTTTGCTTTGTTGCTATCTTTCAGTCTCACGCTGGCTTTTGTCATGTTAACATTCTGCGCACACGACCGACAGGCGAGCATGACATTGGTCAGGAGTGAATCTTAAACTGAGATGTCAGTCTGGCAGGAACTGAGTGTTACCTCTCTGAGCTTCCGTGGCCCACATCAACCATACAAATGAAGGAATGTGTCATTTGGAACTCAGACAAAAACTGAATTTAAAAATCAGGGGAAAATGAGAGTAACCTGCCTTTCAATCCAGACCCTAGTCAGTGCTGGGTAGTTCAGGTCTAGAAAGTTAAAGTCCAGACATATATTTTGTTTCAACCAACCAGCTGAGTTCTCTGTGACTGTGGCTCTTTATGCTCAACTGTTTGGGTGAAACGAAATCTTGGTCTGGATTTTTACTTTCTGGATCTGAACTATCCACCTCTGCCCCTAGTCTGTCAAGTGGGTGTTAACTCCCGGTCCGCTAATTTGGGCAGTCGTGGTTTTGGGTTCAGTGCTGCTGCCCTTGTTTTCAGGTGAAGAAGAGCCTGTTAGTTCTATCAAAGCCATATGTCTGTCTTATTCTGAGTTATTCTGAATCTTGTTGCCATAACCCCTTTTGTCAGACACCATTGGAAGCAGACGTATGTCCACTGAATTATTGTTCATAACTCAGTAAAACCTTCCCTTAGTATTTGCCCAGTTTTTAAGGTATACATTTTCTTTTAGGGTATAACTGCAAACCCATTACAGTGTCTGGCTTTGGAATTACGTGATATATTCTCTTAAGCCTTTTAACTTTGCGCCAAAACTTTATTTTTTCCCCCCTTTTAAAGAAGCCTGGAACTAGTCATTTCTAGAAGCGTCTCACAAATCAAATCCAAAAGGACGCTGACGTCTCGCTTCTGTTATGTCTCTTATCATACCAGGCACATTGTTTCTGTCCACATTTTGTTCCTCAGCTCAGTCAATTCACTTTGCTAACAGCATCCATATTCCCAGTAATCATAATGAAAAGTGTTTAATGCGCGAGTTCTTTGCAAAAGTATTACAAAGCTACTGTCATGGCCTTTTGTCAGAGGGAGTAGTGAGCGATTATCGTTCAAGATAAAACCAACTGGCAACATTAATATTGCTTCTTCCTAGAATGCCACCTTAATGGTTTCAATGGGTTGGAATTGACGTCACATTTCTAGGAGGGGGGGATGGAATGGCACGTTGGTTTAGGCCTGTGAATATGCATTAACCCCCCCCGCATACAATGTCCTTCAGTGGAGTGGCAGGTGTTTTCTCCACAGAGAAGCATGCTTCTGTGATGGGCCTCCTTGGGGACCCCCCATCATCACTCCTTGGAGTCACCAGTTGGATTTCAGCTGGATCTGCACTCGTGTCGAAAGGGTCTCTCCCCTGTGCCAGTGGGGGTTGGTTTATAAAGCCTCTACACCCAATAGACACCCACAATATTGACCGTTGACCTTAGTCTATGTTTGCTGTAGGAGAGTTGCTCATGTGCATCACTGTCACACACACACACACACACACACACACACACACACACACCCTCAGATTTGTAGTTGTATCTTTGTGAGGACTCTCCATTCATTTCTATGGGGAAAACCGTAATCCCAACATGACGACCTTAACCCCTACCCAGCCCTAACCTTAACCATAAGTGACCAAACAAAATATGAGACTTTTGGCATTTTTAGTTTTTTTGATTGCATTAACAGATTTTTGTGGGGACCTGAAAAATGGTCCCCACAACGTCAGAAAAATTGTTTTTTATTACATCGTGGGGGACATTTGGTCCCCACAATATAATATAGACCTAACACACACACACACACACACACACTTGGGCACATATTCGTATATTCGTCCCCTCCCAGGGTCCCTCTTTCTTTATTTCTTTTTTTTCTTTCTTCTCTTTCTCCAAGTGGTCTTGGTACGCGGCAGCTGATCGGAGGTGACGCGGCTGCGGAGGGGCAGATGGTGTACTCACACAACGTGCCGTCTGAAAGCATGCGGGCGCCCTCGCCCCTTACTGCTCCGCCCCCCTGCCATCTGGGGTCCTGTTTGGGCTGCCTGGGCTTGTCGGCCTTCACAGACAGGGGCCTTTTCGCCTGCCTCTCTATAGCGCATCACAATGGCGCGCTGACAGGCCGGGAGGACAAAGTGGAGACGGGTCGCATAATTGCGTCTCTGTACACCACCGTGAAAGAGTCTTTTACTCCTGAGAAAACAGCATAAATAGCATCTTTATTTATGCTGTCAGCTTGTTGTTTTTAGTGCAGTTTGTATTTCTGAGTGAGGTGCTGGAGGGATTTGATACATTTTGTAAGAATAAATAGAGGATCTGTCACCCTGTGATCATTTTTTCCCTCCCTTTTCTTGTATTTTCGCAAACAGAATTAATGCAAAAGTGGCTTTTGTTTTATCAGCCGTCCATTGAAGCTGTTGTCTCTGCTTTTCAAGACCCACGAATGTCTATCACTTCAGTAGCGTGATCTTGTGTAACACATTCATTTGTGGAATTACTCATTAAACTTAGGATTAATTGGTCTCATTTTTTTCACCAACTGTAGTTGCCCTTGAAGACCCTTATTTAGCTTAAAGGAATGGTAATTACATGCCTGTCCAGAAGACATGAAAAAATACACGCAGGGGCTTGGTCTGAGCCATGTGTATAATGATTTGACAGCTTCCCAAAGAAAACAAGTTAGTGAACCACTGCTCAGCCAGATGGGCAGTATGACATGTCCATGTGTGAATTACTGATTGATCAAAACAAATGGCCTCAGATTTCCCCCCCATCTGTGAAGTATGCCCACTCTGCCCCCACCACCACCCTAGACCCCTACGGATGCCGACCCGGCAGAAGAAGGCTGTTCGCATCCAATGTTGCCAAGGAAACCGCAACTTTTTGGTACACGCCAACACAAAAAAGATGGCGGCATGTTGGCATGGCGCTGTGCAATTTCCAACCCATTTCTATCCCCCCATTTCACTGAAGCACTTCAGAATCCATGCCCTTCATTCAGCGTGTTCTTAAGATGGAAAAGCATCGTGCCCAAGTTCTGTGTTTCCTTAAAGGGAGGGGAGCAGGAGGAATGTTCCTCCTGGGCGAGCGAATAGCCCCCCGCTCTGGAAATGCCCTGATCGTTTTAGCATTCCGGTGCGAGGCGGCGAGTCACATTAGGACTCAGTGTGACGCGGCAATGGTGGGCACATAATTTCCCATAATTTACTGGAGTATCTTTTACGCCGTTGCTACAGGGCCCATCTTTAACAAACCCGGTCTGCTTCCCAGAAACCCACAGACTGGAGCAAAGCGTCCTTCTCAACTTAATGGAATCTGTATATAGGACTTTTTCTTTTTAATTTTGGTGCCTTTGAATGTGCTTATCTTTCTTTTTCACCATTTTTGGAATGCCACGGGGTAGATTTGGTGCTCAGTATGGTGTAGAGAGAGAGAAAGAGAGAGCGAGGGTGAGGGCATGTCGGAACAACTGTTCCTTTTTTACGACCAGAAATATATTTTGAGAAGTCAATTATCGAGTCGTTTGGAGTGGAATTCAGCTCTGGTGTTAAAATCTGGTGTGCGACCGGGCAAACAAATTGGTGGCAGGGTAGAACCTCCCCAAGAGCAATATGGACATTAATAAAGACATGGAGGGTCTGAAGGGAAGAAGGGAAGACCGTGGCACATCCAAACACAACGAAGGGAGAGGGCTGGATGAAGTAAAACAGCGTGAAGTATGAAGTATGTGAGACTGGAGATAGATGCCTGAATCAGTCTGCCGTGATACCACAGCTATGGGAGTGGAGTGAGAGGTCTGCTAATCCCTCAGCTCCTTGAGCACTGGGCTCATGTCAATCATTCTGTCTGGCCATGGAGAAGGAGCAGGAGCTTAATCATACCGTTTAATGGAACCAATTGCAGCGGTTGCTCTCCAGAATGTGGCCACACTTGATTAGGTGGAGGTTAACCATTTGGAGGTGGTGAGGCAGGGTGGGGGGAGGTGTTGGGCACCAGTATAAGCAATTCAATCCAGGTAAGACGCCCAACGTTCTACCGTCACCTGGTCACTCCCCGGAGAACCACAGCACTTACCTCCAAATCAGGCCCCTCGACAAATTACTACTCTTCTGCTAGTTTAGGCCTCGAGAGAGTAACCCCTTTGTAAGGGTTATTGGGGGGGGGGGGGGCGCTGGGGGGAGGAAGGGGAAATGCTGTGGCCAATCAGTCGGAAATCGACCAGCAGTCCCAGCTACACATCGATCTGTTCACACAGTGGCAGTTTGTGTCTCCGCTTGGAGGACTAAGGTGCTGACAAAATTAGCTACAGTAGAGTCCTCTTCATCACTGTCCTGCTTGTACTACAATGCCAGGCCATTTTGTGTGTATGTGTGTGTGTGTGTGAGTGTGAGTGAGCAAGCATGTGTGTCTGGCTCATGCCCAGTCTCACTGGGTAATTTGATTTAATTAAATTCATGGAATATTTATTTTCTCTTAATAGACTCTCTGAAGGTGGTGTTACTCCTAATAAATTCATAAAATGAAATGTTTCTACAGCCTTTTAATATATATTCCTTACAGACACGACAGATTAGCAATGTACACATTTTCACTGACAGCTTGGGCTTGTAGCACGAGGCTTGGGAGAGAGTAACATATTTAGGAGATGCAGAAGCTGGACGCTGGCCAGCAGCTTTCTTCCCTGAGAAAATCTTTCAGCGCCTGCTTGACGGGACACACACTTAAAATGGACAAGGTTCAACAAAGAACTGGGTTCAGTATTAAAGGTACAAAGGCTGCAGCAGTCGATGATGCAGTGCTGAATTTTGATATCATGGGAAGCGCTGGGTAAATGGCTTTTCCTGTGGAGACACCACCTGCTTGCAGATTCTCAAATGTACCTTGATTTCTGTCCAGCCATGCGAAATCCTTTGGAGTAAGACTTCAGTTCCTTCCTCTCGGTAATGTTTTTGGCTGCACAAAGCAAGGCCTTTTCTCTTAAGGCTTTTTTAAAAAAGATAAAATGGTAACACTGGTTGTGAGGTACGAACAAAAGAATTGAATTACAAAAGGTCTGTTTTGACATAGTATTTCTTTTATCTCTCCTTGGTAGTGGGAGCTTCTGAAGTCATTTTGCAGCATCACATATGTCACAGAGATGAGAAACTTGTAGGTGATTTACTTTTTTCAAAAGCCACATAGCTAATTTGATGTCAATACCAGGTGTATGAAGATCAGGCTGTAAAAGGGCGTTGGACAAAATCCAGAGTCGTGCACTCTGCAAAGTAAGCAGTCATACACAGGAGAATCTGAAATTAAAACTATCTCTCAGCCTGTAACTCAAGGAAGAGAGATGAAACTTTGCAATGATGTGAGAGTCCCAAGGGTTTAAGCATCCTTATCAGTAATGGGGTACAGGTGTACCCAATCAGGAACTAGCGCAGACCATTTGGCATTCAGGGAAGGGGATTGCCAACTGTGCTACATGGATGGAACGGAGGAGTGTGAGGGTGTGATCCTACCTCTGTGTTTCTCTGGTGTGTCAGATCAAAGTGTTTCAGAGTTGAGAAATTTATGATGAACTCTTGGTGGAAGAATGACCTGAATATCTAGATTTTTGGGAGTGTGAAATGAACTTTCTGGTGCAGCATCTATTGGATGTTTTGGTAAATGTTTCTGTTTTTGGCTGGTCCACTTTTTAGGAGAATGGTATGTCCAGACTCTCACTTGTTGTCCAGGGGAAAAAAAAAACAACCTCTTGGCTGCATTCTGAGTTTGGAGGAAGAGGCCACCTCCTGTTCTTTAAGCATTTAAGGGGCTGCCAGTTATGTCTTCTGCAACTGTATCATAAAATGCAGCTGTATAAATCAGTCACAGTGAAAGAATGAAAATGGTAAGGATGACTATTGTGCACAGGGCCAACTAATTCAGAGAGTGACAGTGTAATTAACACCCCCTTTTGTACTTGTGTGCTTCCGTACAGTTTTATGGAGTCTCTGCAGACCCATCTGATCTGTGGTTCTGACTAATGGCAACAAAAGGCTTCTATGCCAGAGCTCTCTTAATGCACATAATGTAGTTTACAGTTGGTTACCCGCCAGTTGACTCCACAGTTTAGTAGAGGGTGGCCTGATTTAACAGCCCAGCTTCTGATATCTCCAGCCGGCTGGGAGTATGTGGCAAGTTTATCACCATAAATGAATCACATTCAGATTGTTATACTGAAGCAGTATCTCATCCTTCTGCTGGGTAATTTTCTTCTGTAAATCGGACCGTTGTTCCTATTTGCGTCAGCTGTCCTGTCAGATGCCGCAGGTCATTCAGCTTTAAGGTCTAGTTAATTCCCTCCGTCCCATTTTTAATACTCTGCTTAGCCAAAGGACGGCATCTGAGCTCCAGAATGTAGCCCGGATCGACTAAATAAGACATTCGCAACAGATGTGGGCTTTTGTTAAAGGTCAGCTCAATTAAGGTCCATGGCGGATGCTGTAATCGAATTTGTATGAACACGTGCAGCTTTTGCTTGCTTCTCAATAGACACAAGGCCCTTCCTTTCTTAAATTCACATTTCCCTTCAGTGGGCATGTGATCTTGGGGTTGGCATCAGTGTTCTGCTGCCACCCTGCCATAGAGGACGTCTTGGATCGGGCATGACGGGCACGCAGCTGATGGCCTTGCCTCTCATCCCGGGGGTCTCACTGCCGTCTCTGATGAGCTGTATAGCCCTACTGGAGGAGTCCGTATATCTGATTAGCATTCATTCCACTTCAAAGGCTCTGGGTTCGCTGCCTCTGATTGGGGGGTTCATTAGTGTCTAACGTGGGCCTCAGGAGGAAGCTGCTGTCCACCAGAATATTTATTCTTCCCAGGTATGCTGCACAGTTTCCGAGGGGTCTGATAACCCAGAAAAAATAGCAATGAAATAACTGGAAAAAAAAGAATCCTAATGAAATGGCAAAATGTAAGGAAAAACAGCTCTACTCAAGACACTTCCACGCACATGATTATTGTCAGCTGGGTGCAATAATGGAAACATCAAAGGAAGAAAGCGTGGATCTGTAGCGCTCATAGGTGGGACTCGGCCGTGCGAGGAGCCGATTCCACTGTGTATAACTGCAACTGGACCACTGACAGGTTGTAGCTTCTGGGTTATGGGGCCTCAGAGATCCCTTGACAAATGTTTCGGAGAAATGTTTTATATTTCAAGAATATTTCTGGGTGGTTGAAGGGTGTCAGCCCCTCAAGGGTTCTTGCGCAAGGTGAGTCTGCTGATTAACCCTGTCACTATAAGTTGGTGCAATTTGGAATGCTGGGCCTTCGCTGGGAGATATGGGAGATTTTTCATCAGCAAAAAAAACCAGTGCCGCTTGCCTTTCTCTGCATAATCACATCAAAGGTGATTACTTTAACCACATGAAGAGGACCTAGTTCCATGAATTGAACAATGGAAACCAAATACGGGCAGTTGCATGATGGGCAGCGATGCTAAAGTAAACAGCGTTCTTTATAAAAAAAAAAAAGAGTCTTGGGGCGAGAGTTACAGTAATGAGGGGTGGGGGGTTGGGGGTGGCAGTGATGAGGGTCTCCAGGTGTCCAGCAGAGCGGGAGGGTCTCAGTCAGCCGTCTTTGTGGCTTCGTCTCAGTGTCAGTTAATTTGCAGCCATGTGACATCTGGAGGCACCTGTAAACCTTCACTGGATCACTTCAGAAATATTCCAGCTGAACTGACTTGTAATGTTGTCTGTGGGGCATGTTATGCATGCTTAAGTGTACGCATTGCCACGGACTATGTTCTGATTGATAAAACGTGCATATATCTATATATTGTAGAATTACACACACACAAACACACAATGCATACACATATATAGAGTAGTTTAAAGGCGGTCAAAGTTAAATGATATTCGTGTTGGTGTAAGTATATGATATCTGTAAAAGCATGTTAGTGTAGCCATTTCAAAACCTTTACCCCAGTATTTGCAGCAACTGTCCAATACCCCGCTGCATTTTTCGATTTGCCCACTACACCGTGTTTGGCTGATCAATACCTCACTGAGTTATTAAACTAATGAAATTAATTGAGCTGGTGGTGAAATTTAACAAATACATGTAACGGTTAAGGAGAGGTTTGGGAACCAAAGCAGTGTTCATTTAGCCATCCAACAAGATATCAGTGACTTTTTGGAGAACAGAAGAAAGTTATTTTTATTGTGTTACTATAAATGTGCACAAATTGCATGTTCTAATGTCAATTTGCAAATATACACAAAAATAAAAGCAAATACACACTTTCCACTCAGATTAAGTGCTTTAAACATTTCCTTTGACTGCCTAGGACTTCACACAGTACTGTATATACTGTGAAGATAGACACTATATGTAACCATTATGTGAGAACAAAGCATGGCTTTGCATGAATGAATTGTCTATCTTCCTTTGTGTATTTGTATTGTTTAATTAATGATAGCAAAGGTGGGTATATTGTCCTGCCAGTGTTTATTTTAATTGTATGGTATATGTCTTTTAAGTAATAATTATCATACAAATATGCAATATATGAATTTTAAATATTTAACTTTTTAAATTAATTTCCCCTGTATGGTATATTCGTATTTTAGTTTCTTTTTGGGATTTGCCTTTCCATTTAAGGGGAGACGAGCCCTTCACTTTTCACAAGGGCACGCCGCTAGATGGAATGCTGTGCCATGACTCACTCGCTTTGACTCACTCGCCTTGACTCACTCGCCTTTGACCAGTTCCGTAATGCTGTCCTGTTTGTTCCTCGGCCCTCACACTGCACTGCAGTGCTAAGTGGACGCACTGGCCCCTTATCCTGCTTTTTGACAGGGATGTAGGGTGGGGCGGCGTAAAACTCCGAGTCGCTCTACGGCTTCCCGCCTTTGTTTCTGAGTGCATGGCGTTATCATCTACCGCTTCTGTAGCACTGGAATGTAGGTTATGACGTGCCTCCTTGATTTACTGCGGCTGTGAAACACATCGTTTGCTCCGCTGCCTTTTATATGGCCAAAGAGAATGACTGGAAGTGCAGCTTCGGCAGTTCATGCTAGAAATGCCAGTCGATATTACGGCTGATGTTCATGGTCAGGCTATTGGTTAAATTTAACACAGCAAGGCGAGCCATTATAAACATAAGTTCTTATTTTATTGGGAAAAGCTTTTATCCAAAGCAACTTACGTAGTGTACAATTTATTCTACTATGGAATAATACTTTTACTGCTGTCCCGTTCAAACAGCTTGTAGGAGTTTTTCTTACACAAAAATGTTCTGAGGGCAGAACGAAAAATGATTGGTTCAGAGAGATAACCAATCAGATTGTAAAGGAGGTGGGTTCAAGCGACTAGAGGAGGCAGGACCAAGACATCTGATTGGTTGGTCCTGACACTTTCTAGTTGTTTGAACCCACCTCCTCTGCAATGAAATTGGTTATCTCTCTGAACTAATATTTTTTACATTCTGCCCTCAGAACATTTTTGTGTAAGTAAAACTCCCATGAGCATTCTAACATAGTTCATTCCACAGTTCATTGATAGAATTGCAAGACACTCACTGGTCTTGCAGGTCTGTGCCTACAATTTCTATGCTGTCCAAATCGAAAACAACCTATTTGTAAATGTATCATTATTGTCTAAATAGAAGGTCATTGCATTGTCTTGTGGTTTATTGTCTATTCATCACCTTGCACTGCATTTGTGAACAAAGATGGAAAGGCGTCGGCGGTGAACGCTGCGAGTGCGTCGTACTGTCATTGTGTGCCAGTGGTACCAGGTTTGTATAGCAATGGGCTGAAATTGGCTCTAGCCAGTGTTCCCTGCTGACTTGGCAGTATTTTGCATTCTCATCAGTGAGAGTGACAGACACGTTTCCATGACTTCACCCCTCCCCGGCAGATCAGCGGCTGCTGCATTGGGGAGCTGGGTCGCCGACGAGGGACCCCTGTCACAATAATCTTTTCAGACAGCAGGAATAGAAAATCGCTGTTGTCCTGCACATAAAACAGCCTAGAGGTTATGTGGAAGGGATGCGAGATACTTGAGATGTTATACGGAAGATTGGATCTGTGGAAGCTTACTACTGGTGTGTAGAAGCCTATTAGAATACCTCACGTTTCTCGATGCAAAAAAGCCACAGGCCCGATTCCTCTGTCTGCACTGTATGCAACAACAATCTCTTCTGTTGTCATTGGGACTCCCTGCCAGCCTTTGAGTCCGTCTATATTCATTTGTATTATAGTCGTTTGTTGCCGCCGCTGCTGCATTTTCAGCGCTTGTCGTGTCGTGTCAGCGTGGAGGCTCTGAACGTTGAAAAGGCGAGAGTAACAAAGGATTGCAGGAAGACACAATGCGTGTGAACAGCCTATCTAAGTCAGATGGCGCGTAAGGACAGCCCGAGGGAAATGTTTGCTGATGTGCTAAAGTGCGTTTAGGAAGTGCGCGTTGATGAGGACGGCTCGATCAACTCCCCGTCACCCACCAGTGCAGGGTTCGGTGCAGTTCTGCAGTGCCAGCGCCGGAGGTGACGCATCCCCTGATGAAGCCCATCGGACTCCTTTGTTCCGTGGAAGCCCTGGGAAACCCCGCTTTTATGCTCCATGCTTGTTCTTGAGCCTTGGTGGTCCCAGGGCAGTTTGATTTATGGCGCCCCGGCGCAAGCAATTGGATATTTTATTGCGCGTCGGTTCCGGGCTGCACAGGCACGCCTCCAGCTCACAGGTTCTCATAACCTTAGTATGCGGCGATTACATGCTTGGAATTTTCAAACATCTTGCCCCCAAAGAACAGGAAAAAAATACCGTTAATGACTTTCGAATGGAAAATTTTGATTCGAAAATAGTTGTTCTTGGCTTGGGTGGGGGGGCTTGGAAAGAAATTACAAATTCAAAGGTTCAGACAGGGACTTTCACAGTCCCAGTACGTCCCCCGAAGCTGAAATTGGTCTTGCTATCTGCTAAGAACAATAATACATGTGGAGCTCAAGAGATAAATAGACCCCCATTGACACCAAGTGTGTGAGTTCTAAATGTATGCTAATCTGCAAGTAAAGACGGCTAAGCACTTGTCTTTCACTGGAACATTATTAATTGAAACTTGGATAGTGCTTAGGCTGATCTCTGGTAAGTGACAAATACTTTACTGCATTATTGTGATTTTTTATGCATTTATAATTGGGGCATGAGGTTCTGTCTAGGCAAAGCAATAAATGATGATTGGAAATATCAAGCACACAGCATGTAAGAAGAGCTAATAAATGAAATTGTGCAAAGCATAACCTTAGCTGTGTTTCGGAGGCCGAGTCCCACCCATCAGGGGCTTGTGGGTTTAAAAAATGTGTTAGAATGATCTTGCTCTCGCCTCTATTGCGGCCCATGATAAACCCAGTGAATGTGTGCCCAGCATGAGGGGACCTTTCCTGTGGCAGCGCCTCAGAACCCCTGAGTGACCCCCGACAGTCTTTTCTTTTTCCTCCCTCAACGGTCAAGGTTTACAGTGGATTATGGGATTACGTTCTGAGCAGGTGCTTGGGAAACTGGGAAGGCCATTCCGGTTAGTTTGATTGTGTTCAGCTGTGTGGATGTTGCCCAAAACTGGCCACAGCTGTTATGTGGTGGGGGAGGGGGGGACGGGGGCAGTTTAGGTTTTACTGTGCAGGTTTTGAACAATGTGAAGTCCATGAAGTAATTGGACCCATGCGTGACTGATGACACGGCAGGGCCACGCACTCTTTAAAGCGAAGTCCACTGGGAAGGACCATGTTTGTGGTGTGTTCCTAGCAGGGAGGACTCAACCTGCTGCACCAGTAACTCCCAGCGCTAACAAATGGCTGCTTCTTCATTAAACTAAATGCTCCCTAATGGGTTGCAATTACCCAGAGTGCACTGTCGGAGAGAGTGATTGTGCTCCTTTTCACATGGGGGCACTAGCATCCACTGCATTAGGCGGACAAACTGGTGTGCATGGGATGCACAATAGTCTGCATCACCCCAGGACCAGTAATGTGCACGGCAACTGGTTGCACGGCAACTGGTAGCTCAATAATGCATCCCACTGGTCACTTTTCCCCTTGATATTAGTGTGCAGAGCAGTATTATTGTAGATTTGATTTTTTAAATGTAATTTTTACAAATATTTTCAATTTTCATTTGAAATCCAGTTTAGTTTTTGTTAGTTTTCAGTGTGATTTTCTACATTTTTATATATTTATATATTTTGTTTATTTCTGTTGAGTGTTTTGTATATTGTAGTTTCAGTGTAAGATTGTTGTGAAGTGATTTTATTTAGAGCTCTTTTATGTGTCTGATTTTCAGAGAACCCTGCATGAATACACTGTCCACATTATGTGGTATCTCCTCAAAATGGGCAAAACATGTTCTAGGTATTATTAGTGGTTTTTAAAGATAAACAAATAACTACTTTAGTACTAAAAACAATAATGGACAGATTTTGAGTTTTTTTTTTTATTCTGTTTAAGTTTGTTTTGGCAGCAGTATTTAAAGTTTTTATTTAGTTGTCTTTTTTTCATTGTATTTTCATATATTTTCTTATTTTAGTTTCTTTTTCGTTTTGGTTATCATTGACAATGACCCTGGTGCAGGGAAAGGCGGGGTCCACTGCTGGACCCGGGCTGTGGGCAGCGCACGTCTGGCACATGGATGCTGCGTTCTGCGGGTTTTTCCTTCTCTGGCGGGCAAAATGGACAGAGAGGACAATCTCCCCCCCCAATGGCACTGCATGCAGGCACAGTGTCTGCTGCTCAGGGTCTTAACATAAAGCACATGGGCTGTCATTGGGCACCGGTCTGCTCTACAGTTTTTCAGCCTAGTCAAGCAATTTATTAATTAGGCTTATTTAACAAATTCAGATATTAATGTAATGCAGGGCATGATTTAAATGTTACAGCATATATTAGCTGAAATTTGGATGTCCTTTTTAATAATGTTAAACTAAACTGTTTTATATATATGCTAATAAAATACATTCTCGTGGCCTATATTTTTGTAATTAGTAGTGTTTAAATTTATCAGTCCTTTGGCTGATTGTTCAAACACTATTAACAAGTAATCAGGGATTAATTTAAATAATGAACACCATTTTATTCATTTAAAGGGCCACGCACGCAGTTAGAAACAGTGAGTCATTTTATGTCATTATAAATATTCTTAACAATTTAGTTTAACAGGAGTGGAAAATGGGGCTTTCGGTAATGCATTCCGCTAAACGCGATTTTAATCGTGCAATTCATTCAATCAACAGCTCAATGAAGCGTAATTAATAAGGAGCTCAGCTGGAATAAAAAACCAGCGTACAGTGTGGGTCACTGGCACTGGGACTGAGAAGCGCTCTGGATGCGTTTATGTGGTGAGCTTAGATCTTTGAGGATTTGAATGGCACAAATGCATTGTGCCCAAACAGATGGCTCTCCACTGTACTCTGGCCATGCAAACGAGCCTGTCTATAATCAGCGAATGACACTAGCTGAATATTACACCTCATTACATTTCACAAATGGTTAGAGGCCCCTGCCTTACTAGAATGTGTTGCCAAGCACTGTAGCAACTGGCTTCTGATTGGTTTGTTTTCATTCCTAATTGTTTTGGGGTTCTGTGGTTGTTTTTTGTTGTTGTTTTTGTTACTTGTTTGCACCGTGCTTAATTTTCTGCTGTCAAATAGTCTGAAACGTATTTAGCCAGCAAGCAAACATCACCTTACAGTATTTTACAGAGAAGCTCCTTCGAACACGGCAACAGATTCTGCAGACCGTTTTAGATTTTAATTTCAAAATGCGTTCATCTCAAAGTCGCAGTCTCTTTTGTCACTCAGTAATTACTTTGACAGGACTGGAGTCCCCAGCTCCCCTTTCTCATTTCAGGCCTTCACTTCTCCCCAAAACAGAATGAGTGATTGTCTTCCATGCCTCTGCATTGCTAATCAATGGGGACTGCGATTGTGTGTGTCTTTCTGTACATATGCAAGTCTACATAAGTGTAAATGAGAACGTTATATACACGCTTATATTTTTGTATTTGAACGTTCCTGTGGGCATGTGTCTGCGTGTCAGTTTACATACGTGTGTGTGTCAGTGTGTCACGCTGTTCGTGTCGCCCCCCCAGGGGCTGGGAGAGGCTTCCGCGCACGGCACAGCCATGGAGGGCGACTGCCTGAGCTGTATCAAGTACCTCATGTTTATCTTCAATTTCTTCATCTTCGTAAGTATTCCGCCAATGATTTATCCTTCATCTCCGTCGCCCAAACAGTGACAAAATACTAATTTCCCGAAGGCTCGCAGCTCTGGTAGCCTGATGTAACTTTTATGGGTACCTGTCCAATCCTGACGCATGCTGACCCTGTGACCACTGGAGGCCTCCTCACAGATTCTGAAAGCTTGTGCAGATGTTGGCTTCACTTACGGTGACTTTTCAGGGAAGAGGAGTGCAAGGAGAGACGAACTGAAAGGAGATGATCATTGAAAGGGGGAAACAAGGGAAAAGTGTTCTGTGAAGGTTTTGATAACACAGGACTGTTATAACACTTCGATAACCATAAAAATCACTTTATAAGAGGGGTTGGCATGGTGGCTCAGTGGGGGGGGGCATTGTTGTAGCATACCTCCAGGGCTATAGTTCGGAATCTCACCTCTATTCTGTGTGTAGCATTTGCACATTCTTCCTGTTTTTTCCCTCCTGGAGTCGGCTAACTGGTGTTCCTAAATTGCCCACAGTGTATGATTATGTTAGTGTATATGTGTCCTGCAATGGACAGGCATCCCATCCAGGGTGAACCCCAGCCTTCTGCCCTACACTTCCTGGGATAGGCTCCTGGCCCCCATGTGACCCTGACCAGTCTACATAGTTAAAAGATGAATGGATGCATATGAAAGAGCCCAAGTCATCTACCTAACTCCACCCATAGCAAGAAGATGGAATCTGTACCCTTGCCCTTTCTTGGCTTCATTCTGGGTTTTCCTGTTTCCTGATGTTGATGGTGATTGCAGACACCATTTTAAGAGGGACTGATTTGAATGAAATACTGCCTTATCAACAGGAGAAGTAGAAGCGGTAGAAACAGGAACATATTTCGGTCTTGGCATCCAGCCTTTGATTAGATTGCACTCCTGTTGGAAGGTTAGGGGAATGTGGTTTGTGAAGGTTGGTAGTTGATGAATTCAGTGTGGCGCAGCACTCAGCTTCCAATTTCAGGCTCATCTTCACAGGAGATCCGTTTAGGAGACAATGGAGCAGGTCTGATACCATTTAACTGGTTGACTGACTCACCTACAAACACAGAAACAACAGAATCCTTTGCGATGCTGCAGTCTGTCCCTGAACCACTGGAATCTTTTCTGAAGACCACGGGCTTAGCGGGACATTTCTGGTGTTTCTTCGCTCTTTTATTTTGGAATGTTCCGGCAAATTGTTCCCACGAGTTCTCCTTGGACACCTGTTCTGCGGGGTGATTTCCTCGGCATATGCTGGCTTACAAGGAACCAAATTCGCGAGCCATTATCTGCCCGAAAGGGGGCCACCCCCACCGTCGACTGATAGATTCCTAATGCAACCTTTAGAAGCTGCTGTGTGCACTTTACACAAGCCTGAGTGAGAGAAAGGGGCCAGAGCGAGAAACGTCCACAAACCTCTTAACATCATTCCACGATGTGTCTTTACCTTTTCACAGCCCTGCCCCCGCCCCCCCCCCCGTTCAGTTGCCCGCCGCACGCGTTAAAAGCCCACGGAGGGCATTAGAATACGAGCGTAAATTTGTTCCCTCTGAAAGGTAGAGGACGGGGAAGAATAGCCATTTCACTCCCCATCAGGGCCTGTGTTACTGTCTGCAGCATCCTGAAATAAGTGGTCTGATGATGTTGGGTTATGCTTTTCAGTGGCCGGGACAGCTGTAAACACGGTGCTTATTTATTACCTCTTATGTGAATGACAGTAATAACGTAAAGAGATGAAAATCTGTGTAGGTGGAACACCTGCAATTTGAACCATGCATCCTCCCTCATTTAGTGGTATGGAAACAGGAGACGTGTTCCAGCTCCCGGCCCATGCTGCGTCGGTGCTAATTCCCTCCCTCCATCCATCCCACAGCTCGGCGGTTCCTTCTTGCTGGGGGTGGGCATCTGGGTGCTGGTGGATCCTACCGGCTTCCGGGAGATTGTGGCGGCCAACCCGCTGCTCTTCACGGGCGTCTACATCATCCTGGCTATGGGCAGTATGCTGTTTCTCCTGGGCTTCCTGGGATGCTGTGGAGCCATCCGTGAGAACAAGTGCCTGCTGCTCTTTGTAAGTCTGGGTGTCAGGTGGGGGGGGCGGGGGGGAGGTCCAGGGTGGGCCCAATCAAAATCTGTCTTTTTCCATGTTGCCTGCATTTACCTGCAGAAGACCTTTGCCCAGTCCTAGTGGTAGGAGTCGTGCTCAGGAAACCTACTGAATCTTTAATCAGAATCCATCTCCCTCTTCCTCAGTTCTTCCTCCTCATCCTCATAATATTCCTGGCAGAGTTGGCGGCAGCCATCTTGGCCTTCATATTCCGTGAGCATGTAAGTGATGTTGCCGCTGGCGTTCCCAGGGGAGGGGTAAAGGCCCAGCCCAGCCTAGCTCACCTAACACCCCCCTCTCCGCCGTGCACCCACACAGCTGACCCGGGAATACTTCACAAAGGAGCTGAAGAAGCACTACCAGGGCCACAACAACAGTGACGTCTTCACCTCCACTTGGAATGCCATCATGACCACCGTAAGCCAGCCCTGTCCACTGGTGGCTCCCACAGATTTTCTCGTGTAGAGCATTTTCCTGACTGTCTGACAGAATTGAAATTAAAATCATTATAGTAATATTATGTGTTATTAAGTTGACTTTGCATAATGCATACAAAATAAAAATGACTATATTATTCCCATATTCTTAGATTTTTCATGTTTATTCAGCTGGTTGCTTCAGCTTAACTGTCTTGTTCATGTACACTACCAGTCAAACGTGTTTGCACGCCACAGGTTTCTGCCACTTTTCCATTTATTTCATAAAGTGCAGATTATTTATTCTTGTTAAGCACTGGAAAGTTGAATGAACATCTGTAAATGAAAACATAAATCAGATAAAACAAGTTTCCTTTATAACATGGAGTATCAAACAGTACATATCCTATTAACTGCTTGTGTGGTGATGGCGTAGGAAATTTCTAGGCTGTCTTTTAACTTTAAATGCACTAGTTAACTGTTTCATCCCATGAAACAGAGCAGTATTTAATGTCCCTTGTAGAAAGAATCCCTCGAATTTGCTCTGTTGTTATAACTGCTGGAGGAGGTTACTTTGATGAATCAAAGATGACGTTTTCTTGCTAATAAAGATACTCCAATGGTAAACATACTGTAAAATTATTTGTTATCAATGAATATCGAGTTTATTTTTAATAAATGTGTAAATGAGTAACATGCAAATGTAGAAATCTCAGTGTGTGCACAAACTTTTGACGTAGTGCATGCTGTTGCAAACAGGGCATAAGAATTATTAAGTTGTGTCCCGCTCCAATATCAAAGGAAGTTCGGGAACAGAAGTGCAGACAGGTTTAGCGTTGCCGGAATTAAGTCCAAAATGGGCGACAGGATGTAGAAGGGCCTCGTCACTGTGCTGGACCAGACCCCAGAACTCATTCTTATATAACGGAAATTGGGAATATCAGCGTCAGCTGAATGGATGGACTTGTCACCTGACTCTGCCCTGCTGTCGGACGCCTGTGGCCAAAGCAAATAGCCACTAAAAAACCGTCAGCACCCCCAAGCTGTTTATCCGTGTCAGCACAGACGTACGTTTAATGTTTACAGTAATATCTTTAGCTGACGATTCATTCATAGCCCTGTACACAGAAACGGAGCAGTAAGTGTACGCGATTAAAAACCAAGTAATTAGCATGGGCACAGAATCTGCGGGTGAAAGTAATTTTTGCACAACTTCACATCCAAAAACTCAAGCTAAAAATGAACAAATGTGTTATATAAATAAGTAAACAAAGTACTCCTCTTCAGGAACAGGCATGTAACTTAATAGTAGCCAATTACCAGCAGCGTAGATGTCGAGCGCTATGATTCTGACAGACAAAGTTAACACTAATTCTCCTCTGCCTGCAGTTTGAGTGCTGTGGGGTAAACAGCCCTGAAGATTTTCAGGATAGCCTCTTTGGACTGGTGCCCGAGGCCTGTTGCCTGAGGAACAGTAACCTTGGAGATGGAGGCTACATCAACAAGGATGGTTGCCTCTCGGGCAGTATGACATACCGAAACAATAAGGTGGGTGGCCCTGGGCTCCACTGGGCCTGGTCAGTGTGGTCAAGGAATGGATGGAGTTAGTAATACCAAACTTTGGTCAAAAAGTTTGAAGCCCTATAGGTTTCCACTTGGAGAATCAGTAATCTGGTTATCTGATGCCAAAAGTTTGTACCCTATGGAACAGTATGAATCTGTATGAAATCCTTAGTCAGTAGTACCTGGCTTGCAGATTTTAAGCCAGTTAAAATTTCAATATGGCTGGTTTTGTTGGTGGACAAATAGCACTTAATCCCTTATTGTGATTGGGGTATGTTTGTTGTGTTGTTGTCAAAATGCACACACGTTCCCTGATTTTCACTTGTAGTGTGTATATAGTGCTGTCTGCTCATACAGGAGCCGGTGGTAGCCTGTGTTTCAGGTCACCCTTCCCTCCTCAGTCTGCATTGGACTCTATGAGGACAAATTAACCGAAACTAAGCCATCGCTGGGGCTTAAACCACTGGAGACGACTATGTCGCCTCTTCATATTCAGTGGAACCCGAGCATGTAAAAATTGCAGCTCTTTTAATTAGACTTCAAGAATTCATGATTTAATGTAACCAGAGAGTAGCTAACAAGGTATTTATTGGCTTTAGAGAATGCTTGAGAAATGGATCTGAACTTTAACATTTCAAATGATGCATCACACCTTCGCTAAGTTTGTTTCCTAGTCCATTTCAGCCGAATGTTTTATGACTTAAACTTGATGCATAACTGACTTTGTTCCCCACCTTAAAGGTTTACCATATTCCCTCTTGGAAAATAAGCAAGCATTAGCTAATGGCTGGGGCCACTTTTCATTGCATTATAAACTGCTATTTCTTTTCATACTAATTTTGTGGAGTAAATGAAAACCACTTTCATTTGGCCGGGATTATAATGAAGAGCCCATTAAGTGGCCCGCAAGTGAAATGTAGCGTACGTTTGGTCATGCGGCCGGTCTGTTATACACAGCTGTAAGTGGGACTCGGGAGCGGTGGATTGGGTGAAACCGTATGAAGCACTTTGCTTCTTGAAGGGCTGATCGATGCTCTTACAATTCCTACGTGTGTGAAGGGGACCAGGTCTCCTCAATGTGAGGGGTGGTACAGCGTGTCTCTTCCACCAAGGCCTTTGTAATAGGCCACCCTTCATGTGTAAATTATTTTCCCTCAGTTAAATTGCAGCTGTAAGGGATGTCGCATTATGCAATTTAAATTCCAGTTTTTATGTTACACTTACAGCCGTCGACCGTCCATGAAAAGTATAGAGGAGACTATTATAGTAGTTCTCCCATTTACTGATTAATGAAATTATGGTGCGGTGTCAGTCATCTGGGGACCCAGGGATGTTTGTGGCTTGTGCTTATTGTCTGAAGGTGCTGGTCTGGACTGGGATGCAGTGTGTGCTTTAACAAGTGCAATTAAAAGGCGTAGTCAGAACTGAAGGCGTAGTCGGAATTAAACAGCGTAATCGGAACAAAAGCGGATCGCCGCTGGGAACAATGTGAGGCTGAGGGCTGTTCTTCTCATTCACACACCGGGGATTTCAGGAAACGGCCGCGAGGCTGTCAAGGCCTCCCATCGATCCGAGCCGCCCTTTGTCTGAGCGGTTCTCTGCGCGCTCATTGTCTCCTTGCCTAGCATGGTGGGCATCGTGCTGCTCTCCCTGTCGATTCCAGCGTCTCGCTCTAAATGAACGCGAATGCATCTTTGTTTCCCCACAGGGCTGTTACTCGGCAGTGGTGGACTACTTCGAGACGTACATCTACATGGCGGGAGCGTTAGCCATTGTTGTGCTGACTATCGAAGTACGTTCCTCCGTTCTCAAGAGCTTCTTTCATTCTTTCACTGCTGCCGTAGAGACACAAGCTATTTACTGCCCATCAATGCCAAAATCTGAGGCCTTTTTGTGAACACGTTGACAGTCAATTAAATATGATTATATGAAAAACATAAATGCATTATTTTTAAAGTCACCCATCTCAAAATACAGCTAGCCTCATTCTCATAATCAATTGTAGTCTAGAGACACCTTGTGGACATCTATGGTATTGAACAGTAGAAATCTATGTTTCAAGCTTAGGTACTGCAAAACATTGGCTAATTGGTTAATAAATACATGTAAATGTTCCTTGTGCTGTATTTAATTAACCCAATTTTCTCTGTTTCGCGCAGCTTTTTGCCATGGTTTTTGCCATGTGTTTGTTCAGAGGAATCCAATAGATTCAGCATGCTGCATGTCAGGACTTTATAAAAGGGAAACTGCGGAATGGAAAGAAAACGAACACTTGTACATTACAAAGAAGATGTCCTTCTTTGGCTCTTTGTATACAATTGGGAGAATCGACTACAATCAGACAACTCGTACTCTCAGCTGGACCTTTGGGGTACCGGGCATGTTTTTAAAAAAAAGAGAAAAAGAAATAAAGAAAAAAAACAAAGAAAAAAGCAACAGTGACAAAAAAACGAGCGGAAGGCTGACTGATGCTGCTGCAATTCCCAAGCGCAGGATGAGGAGGGCGCTGCACTGACATTTGGATGAAGAATATTTATAGTGAGGGAAGTCAGTCTAGCTATATAGAAGTATGTGTTTTAACTATATACTGTGGCTGTAGCCCAA
>JAODJU010000018.1:4400735-4425634 GCA_026776725.1 Gnathonemus echidnorhynchus | reverse complement strand
AATATGGAAACTTGGCGTCTCTCCCCCCCCACCCACCCAATGGTTTAGTCTCCATTGGATACCTGAACCAAGTCACAATAAACAAATGTGAAGACTTTCAAAAAATCTACAGCTACTCAAGGTGGTTTTCATTCCCCTTTATCGGCCCAGGCCCATCTAACAATTAAAACAACCGAACAGAACAGACAGTTCATATCGTGTTTCCTGCCCCCCGGTGGAATGGCGTTTGGTTTTGCCCAGGACAGCAAGCCTCCAGCCCTGATCCAAGAACTCCTTGTCTCCCGTTTCAGTGGCCTGTCAGTTTCACAGGCCAGAAATGGAGACTGTAAGGCCTCTAGCGGCATGAGGGCAAGGCCAGGCTTCATCTTACTGGATGTGCTACGCACTCTCCTGTGAGAGTCTGCATCCTTAACAGCTCGAGCGTGCAAGGAAGCTAGCAACACAAAACAGAGTGGGTCAGGGGGTGAAGGGGCACGATTGTATATCGGCTTAAGTGCATGCAAGACACAATGAAAGAATTTACGCACTAATGGGCTTGCAGGATGAATCTGTCTGTTCCCCCAAAAAAGAATGTTTATATTTTGAAAATAGGAAAAGCTAAGTCAGTGAGGTGGAGATGTTTACCTTTAGACCAGGGCACACGTTTCTGTTGTAGATTGAGTTAGAACAGTTAATTTAATGGAAACAGATTGGGTCCTCCTGACAATGATTCTCATTCATCTTTTGTATACAGCCTTAGTTCAGACCTGTCTGTGTTCACGATGGCAGTGGATTAGTTTACCAGCATCTTGTGAAAGCTGTAGTCAGTATAGGAGCACTGATGATCATCTTGGCATTGCTATCATATCGCCTAATTGTGCACATCATAATTTAAAGGTCCCTGGCTATTGTACATATGTGTTGCTTTTCACAATGACTGATTAGTGGAAGCCAAGCTTTGAAACCTGCAAGTAGAACTCCTAGGTGCAATTCTAATGCACTTAATCTGAAATGTGCTCCTGAAATAAACTACTTTACATAGCTACTTCATAAGCTCAAGTGGGTCCAATTCGACAGACTCTGCTTAAATAATTGTTAAATACGGTTTACCCAGAACGTTTTTCCTCCACCAAGTTATAAGTGTACATGGTGCTTTTGGTAAAGAATCACCGTGAAGGACCCATGACGCAACCTTATCAGTCCGCCAGTAGCACGGCAGTTAACACACTCATAACCCGATGGTTGCTGGTTCAAGTCCCAGCGGGGGCTGCTTTTGTGCCCTTGAACGAGGCACTTAAAACTGAAGTGCTCGCAGTAAAATGTTCAGCTGTGTATACGAACTAAACCGTCAGTCAGTTTAGATAAAAGCGTCGGTTAAGCTGCAAAATAATAAAAGGGAGCAGCAGCCGGAGGCCAGAGGCCCTGGCAGGCCGGCGTTCCTGCGCCAGCTGGGATCCGGCTATCATCTCCGTGGAAAACGTACTCGGAGTCCAGCAGGCATGCGGTGGAAGTGTTTTCCAGCAAGCCAACAGCAAGAGAGCATGTCTGATATGTCAATATGATTATTAGGGGTCAGAGCAATATCCTTCACTGGTATGTCTAATAATTCTGGGGGTTGGACGAATTTGAAGAATAGCAATGCCCAGGATGTGTTTTTTTTTTTTTTCTTTCTTTGGGCAGATTTAGGGACTGTAGGTGTCTATGAAGAGCTCCGCTTACACGCGAGGTGGGAGTTTGGGTCAGCAGGCAGAAGGCCGCTCTGTAGGATTGATGAGGTGCCGCCATGCACGCGGTATGTCCGTCCACACGTGTCCACAGCTGCATCGCCGCCTGCCTCCTAGCCAGATGGGTCACAGGCAGGTATTTCCTCATGGTGACCTGGTCTCCACTCAACACGCAGGGGTCCCCACTGACATCTCAATCCCTCTGGTTTTTCTGTGTTTGCATACGGCACTTGTAGACAGATGTTGTTAAACATGTGATTCTGGTTTCTGACAACAGAGGGTGCTCTTCTCACAGTCCTCACTGTCCAACTTGAAAGGTCAGCTAGCTCTCTGTGTCCCTCCACTTTTACCTCAGTGATGTCAGTCTGCCGCCGTGCGCCTGCCTGGTCTCACTCTGCTGTCACAGAAATGGTTTATATGGGTGTATGAACTCTGTCACCCCCGCTGGGCTCGCAGAACCATGCTGCTTTTGGGAATGGATGGACATAGCTGTCCAAAATGTCCCTGACGTCAGGAGTGAATTGATAAAGAGTCCAGAAGCAGCGTGAGTCCAGAAGAAGTGTATTGCCTGCTTGTTTTGGGCCCATCGCTTCAGACTGCGCCACGGAGAGCTTATAAGTCATGCCCTGTCTTATCTGCTGGCCCAGGTCCCAGGTCATGTGCTCTCACTGTGTGCCACGTAGCTACAAGGTCTGGCCCCACAGTCTGTGCTTGAGTGTCGCCCTTGTTACCGTTATAGGTAAAGTGGCCCCCTTCGTCACACCAAACATGTCGTCCAGATAATGAAATTCCCACCAGGGGGAGGGGGAAAGCCATCGGAGACTGACAGCAGAAGGCAGAATGAAGAGATTTGGCTTCTGGCCGTGTCTCATCAGTGCCATAAAGTGGCCTATATTAAACTCCTACGCTATTCCTGAAGGTCTTCTTAAAGGGCCTTCTTTATGTATAATACTACTGCTGATAAACATTAGCTGTTCTTCACTCTCATTTTCTTGTTTTTTTTTTATATATTTTATATAAGGAAAACTAGCGCATCTCATAAACAGAAAATATTAGGTGATTAGGCACCTTTAGCTCAGGTACGGCCACTACGACTGGTGTTTAAAGAAATGGTGCTGGGGTTGTTTTTTTCGTTTGGCAGAAGCACCATGGAAGGAAATGTGCTCTGTTATCTATGCAGTGGTACAAGCCCATGAGATGTTTACAGCTATGGCAGCTCAGGCATGAACCAAGTCTGCTTCAGTCATGCCACCACCAGAACACAGCACCAAACCATGCCTCTCCTCTGCCGTGTCCCGGTCCCTTCCCTCCTCGTAAACATTCCGGCGGGCGCTGTGAGGGAGTGGGCGCTCTCCTCCCCGCCTTCCTGGTTTGAGGGAAAACTCTCATCACTCACTGATTTATAGGCCAGCCTGTGTCTCCTAGGGGACCTGAAAGCTTTTTTTTTCTTCTCTCAAATCTGCTTCACCCCTAAAAAATTAAAAATTAAAATCCATTTCTGTTTCCTTCCAGTGTCAGTAGTGTAGGTCTTTTGGACGGCGAGAGGAGAAAATAAGCATCTCTCAGTCCGCCAGCAGCTCCACATGGGCCAGTGAAACAACAACAGACGGATGGGTCTGTAAATCACTTGAATGGTGGTTGGGGGGGGGGGGGGGGGGGGGGGGCGGGGGTGTATGACTGGTTGAAGAATCTCACAGGTAAGAAAATGGAAGGGTTAGCTAATTGAAACTGGGATTATGCTCACCCCAGGAGTCAAGGATCAGCATGTTATGGACCCTCAGCAAAGTAATTGCACATGTTGGTTTAATTAATGGCTGGATTAGCCGGATTGTCAAATTTACTGTAAACAAAAGTCTCCCTTGACAGCCATGCTCCCTGTAGAGAAAGGGTTCCTTGAGGGCGCCCCCATCATGCTTGCTGAGAGAGTGAGCCGTTTGGGCTGTCTGGGTCCTGGGTCCTAATTGATAACAGCGCTCTGCTTGAGTTGAACCGAGGGTCTCGGGGAGTCGGTGGCTCCAGCGCGGCTCATTGACGCATCGCCCGCCGCACATGGCCTGCCGTGTCACATGATGATGGTGCCGCAGAAACCGGCGGGAAATGTGTCCCCAGGGAGACACTGTTTCTTGAACAAAGTGCCATGCTTGTCTTGAGGGCTTTATTTCCCAGCGTTATTCATAATATATATGCTGGATTGTGTCAGCGCCTTCTGGATAATGCTAGTGACAGCAGAATTGTTGGGTGGAGGAGAAATCGCACTACAGAATATTATTATACAGAAAACCCATTAATCACTGTAGCCAATTATAATGAAAGGAACATTGTGAAGTAGCTTTAGGTACAATTAATCCGAGTGTCCTGTTAAGCCAATCAGGCTCTAAAAATACATGAGCAGTGCCATGTGGTCTCACAGTCCCTGTCTCTCGCGTATCAACCTCACCCTCCCATTGGCCAGCTGTTCAGCTCGAGGTGGGCGGAGCTCCTTGGCTCGGAATGATGTGGTGATTTGGGGCCGGTACCACCACTTTAAGGATGTCCAATAGAGATCCTTCAATGAAACCTAAACTCTTGACTCGTTGTTTAGGCTGACCGTCAACATGGCCTTCAATGAGTCCTGAGTGTGGCGAAGGAGAACGGCAGGTATCCTGGGACAATGACGCAGGGAGCCTGGCTCTCTATGTGGATCGTTGGTGTATATCTTTGTAAAAGCGACTCGAGCATACGAGCATGGTGGCTCACGTGTTTGATCTGGCCGTGCACAGGCCATGGGCTCTCGATGGCGCTCAGGTCAGGTTTAAGGGCCCTGCCTTCTGCTGTAGCAAGAGAGAGCGTCTAATTGGGTTCACAAAACCGCCTTCCCTCTCCGCTTCACTGCCCCGCTGGACCCGCGCGAGCGCTGAAGGTCGGACAGGATGGATCCAGGTCACTGCGCCACGGCGCCTCCTAGAAGGAGAGAGACCTCAGCATGCTGC
Source organism: Gnathonemus echidnorhynchus (assembly GCA_026776725.1). Lineage (NCBI taxonomy): Eukaryota > Metazoa > Chordata > Actinopteri > Osteoglossiformes > Mormyridae > Gnathonemus > Gnathonemus echidnorhynchus. The sequence continues at coordinate 4,420,962 of JAODJU010000018.1, read as the reverse complement.
TTGATTGATCCTTATAGCCGCTTTCCCTTTGAATGCTACCCCAGCAGGTCAGACGGACTTCCAGGTCGATATACGACCGGGTCCAGAGGCACCATCGGTGTCCCTAATGATGTCTGTCATTAATATGATTGAAGAAATGGCTAAGCGAGAAATGGTCACTGAATTGTGACCGTTGGAACAAAAGAAAGTTCCTCAACCTCAGGAACTCTAGCAAAAGAACCATAGGAGTAAGGGAACGTGTTTTTATGGCGACCCGATGCTGATAATGGTGGAGGGCCTTGGAAAGGAACTGTGATATTTCTACAAGAACCATGCAGCCTGCTACTGCTGCCCACTCTGGAGAGAAACTCTACTTTGTAGATCTAGGCAGTGGGCCTGTCTTTACTGACAGGCAATGTTTTCTCTGGGACTATGGGCAAGCAGTACCAGAAGTGGGTGCCATGGTCAATCAAAGCAGCCAATATTCCTCTATTTATTTCTCCTGTGCTTTATTTATTTGGATGTCGTTGCCATATACAGTCAAGTTCCAGATTATAATGTCATTTGTGGCATTTTTACTTCATACTGTACGAAGTATTTCCAGTGCCATGTCGTCACTGAATTACCTGAGCAGCATATAGTCTATGACAATGTGAAATTCTTAACTCCGTTTTGTCCGTGGTACTGATTTTAAAAGGTATTTTAATATGGCAACAGAGAGAGAGCGATATAATATATTGTTGCCATAAAAGTCCTTTTAAAAGAACTGTGTTTTGTTCTGTTCTGATGTTCAGAAATTTGGCCTAGTCTGCTTCTCATAAGCTGTCAGTCTTATGATGAAGAGGGGACTCTCGGCACAGGGGGGAGCTGTGTAGAAAACGCATGAAATGGGTCATGGTACGTGGTGCTCAGATGCAGTCCCGAGCCCAGGCTGGTAACAGAATGACAGAGCTGCTGTATTTTCACAGTGTGCTGGTCAGGTCTGTGCAGCCACCTGCTGGAAAGCTCTGGAACTCTGATCTGCATTTTACTTACTTAGCAGACACTCTTATCCAATGCGGCATATGATTGAGAAGGTAGGATCAGACAGTCACTGAAGCGATTGGGGGGTTAAGGGCCATGCTCAGGGACTTAACGGTGAAATCACTCTCGCAACTTTGGGATTCGAACCAGCAACCTTTCAGTTGCAGGCAAACCCTCCTAACCTGCTGACTTGTTCTGCAGCTGGGTAGATGCCTCCTGTAGCTTAACAAGTAGAGCATCATGCTAATAATGTAAAAGTTGTGTGTTTCAATCCCAGAGAGTGAACATAAAAATTGTAACTCTTCCCTCGACTCTAAGTTGCTTTTGATGAATGTGTCAGACAAATTAATAAAAATGTACATTACTGCATTTTTGGAATTTGGTCGTAAAATTACTTGGTCCACTGTTTTGTCTGACCGCCACACATCCTGAATTCAAGCACTGACTCCATGAGGATGATGAACAAGCGTGGTGGGGCTGCTTACTGGGGATGAGGAAGGCATGTCCTGAATTTCAGCGAAACTGGTTGAAGACTGACGTACCAAAGTGCTTCTAAATTATTGAAATGGTCCCTTAAGTCACGCTGGTGGTTTTTAATAGGCCAGATAGCCTTTCAAAGGCTGTAAAGGGGTGTGCTGGGGTGGTAGGGGTCAGGGGGTGATGGTGTATGTGTGCTGCTGGACTGGAACGCCTTGCTGCTGTGCTCTTGAACTTTAACTCTTGACTCAAGTCCAGAGATGAACTGCTTCCTGTATCCTTATGCATGGTGTTTTTTTCTGTGTTTTAACCCTTTCTGACCTCATCCTGGTTTATCACAGCTTCCTTACATTCTATGACGTCAGTTAACTGTACCAGATTCCCAATCCTGTGTACCCTGAAGAACCCTCAGACACTGTCATCCATATTGTGAACCTCTGAACTGTAATCCAGACACTGTGTGTGTGTGTGTGTGTGTGTGATTGTGAAAGTCCTTGTGTGTCCCATCAGTACCAGGAGTCGCAGTCTATTCCTGCATGTGCAGCCTGACACCATGGTTGGGGCAATGACGACGCACAGTGAAACTCAGTTGCATTACCATGAACAACAGCAAACAGCCCCCCCCCCTTTCTGGTCGCTCCACAGGGTCAGTGTGCATCAGGATCCTCTGCTGGCATGATTTTGCAAAGGACAATCGGTGGGTTGCATGAGCTACGGAGTGCAGAGGCTCTGGTAGAATAGCTAAGCCAACAGATAGTTCTGTTCCTCTCTTGGGTCCTGCAACACTGCATTGATTGATCACCACAAGCCATTCAAGAAGAGCACAGTCAACATGACGTGTGCATACTGTCAAGTCAATGGGACGCTGCAGAGAAATATGAGCAGCCCGTTGATAATTAACAATTAGTCCCAACATTGATTCCCTCCACTGTTCACCTCTATCTTTTTTTCATCTTCCATTTTTTCTTTCCCGGTCCTTTACTTGCTTTCAACATCAGTTAAGGCTCTGAGCACGGCCAGGTCCACAAGAGGTTAATTGTTCTGTGTTTCTGGCTTTTAACTTCTCCAGCATGAGAGGATAGATGAGGTACTTTCTCATCATATTCAGTGGAAACATGTTGAGCAGAATTGGACCAGAATACTAAATAAATCAAAGTTTTTTTTTTTCAGTTCTCTATTCACTGGGGTAGTAATTGAAAGCATATTTCAGTAGTGGGACCAGGAGACTGTGAGGAGATTTGCTGCAAACCTCTCCGGACACCCTGTTTGTGCTGCTTCGCAGCGGGAGGGGGCATGTGGGGTTTCAGGGGGTTTCAGCCCAAAGGGACTTGCACCCTGCCAGCGCCTCAGTGTCTTTAAAAGACCCCCTCCCATCCCGGGAGACAGAGGGTCACCTGAAGGTGCGCTCATTAATCTACAGCACATATGTCAAACTCCAGGCCCGTTGGCCACATCCGGCCCCCAGCACAAGTCCTTACGGCCCACGAAATTATTTTGATATTGCATTAAAAATGGCCTGGGAACAGAGGTGCAACAGTACACAAACTTTGCGGTTTGGTGCAAACTTCGGTTTTGGGTTCATGGTTCGGTGTATTTTCGGTACAGCAGTTATAATTGTTTTTAAATTGTTTATTACTAAATCTACAGAGCCAGTGACATGTTAGGTTGTTTACGGTACAGCACGGGTGTCAAACTGCAGTCCTGGGGGGCCGGAGCCCTGCATATTTTTGGGTTTCCCCACGTTTAACACACCTGATTCAACTCCTTGTGCTAATTACCACACAGCTCTTGAGCTGAATCATTTATGGTGGAACAGGGAAAGAACTAAGATGCACAGGGCTCCGGCCCCCCAGGACTGCAGTTTGACACCCCCGCGGTACAGGTTCGCAGTTCTCTGTGTCTGTATTATTAAAGGCCAGTTAAAGTTGGCGGTAGTGTGGCTGTGAGTTATTACAACCTCTGGCGCAAACACAGCTAGGAACAACTGTAAACCAAAGACAACGTGTCTGACGTTGACATGTATGAATAATGAAACCAAGAGATGCTTATTTTATTAAAAATAATAATGCAAAATCATTTTTAAAAATAATATAATATCAATAATGTCAATCTTAATTAACTAAATCCCATGTTCTGTCTTTCCAAGTATGGTCGCTTATCTGCAGCGATTAACATACTTCTTAAGTATGTCATGCTGGTGTACTCCTCATATGTCCTGTTTACACTTGGTTTTAAAATAAGTCTTGGGCGATCGGATCACAAGTGGCGAGTGCTAAATACGTTTAAACAACCACCGAGACGCATTGTGATCTGATCACTCAAACCATTTGCCAAACCAGTTAAGCCTGAGAGGTGCTTAAAATCAAATCGTGTTGAAGTCCAGTTGAATAGCTTTTAACCAGTGACGTCTGGATGAAAACTATTCTATGCAGATATAATCGTCCTTACTGGTGCCTTTGATTGGCATGTTGATATGAAACATATTGGCATTGAGTTTTCATTAAGAGTGTACAGTGTACAAATGTACAGTGGCTGCCAAACAGTATGTATATTTCATTTTTCGGGTTTTATGCAGGTCCCAGGGACCGGGCCCCAGTCCAGAACACTAATGCCCATTACTGGCAGTGAGAATCTCTTTAGTGGTGAAACAGAACTCTTGTTTTCTGTGTTCTGGGTGAAGTAAGTTTTCACCACTCATCACTATCACCAAATGCATCAGTGCAACCTTTGTCTGAAAGCCTAGATATTTTTCTTTGAGGTGGGTCCCGCCTGGCACCATGTCCGTGATCCTGAGGCTCTGTGTGATACCAGCTCACCAGGGGGGCAAGCAGCTAGATCAAGAAGAGGGGCGTGTCCTCTGACAGGGCCCGCCTTATCTCACTCTGTTACGTCAGCACTCAAGTCAGCTGTCATTTTTACCCTTTTGGTTGTTTATTATAAACAGAGTACATATACCCATCATATACTGCATAACAACAGAAAACAAGCAAGTAATCTTATAACTTTTAATCTGTAAATGTTTGCTGTGTATAAATATGTCTCATAATGCAATAAACCATTCCTGTATAATTAAAAATACCCATATTCTCATTGCAGGAAGAGGAGCGTTGCATTTCACTACACAGTAGTACAGTGTACAATGGTATGTGACAAATCAAACTTCAACCTGACATTGGGGTGGTTCAGAATCTAGCACTGTTGCCTCATGCTTTCAGGGTTGTGGGTTTGAACACCCACCTTCACTCCACTCTGTGTGTGTAAAGTTTGCATGCTCTCCCTGTAGTGCGCAAGTCCCCTTTGGCAACTCCGATGTCCTCTTGCAATCCAAAAACAAACTGCTAGGCTAAATGGTGTCTCTAAAGTGCCCCTAGTGTGTGAATGTGTGTGCAAGTGCATGTGCCCTGTGATGGACTGGCATCCCATCCAGGGTTCTCAACAGCCTTGTGCCCTGTGATGGACTGGCATCCCATCCAGGGTTCTCAACAGCTTTGCGCCCTGTGATGGACTGGCATCCCATCCAGGGTTCTCACTAGCCTTCTGCTGCATCAGATAAGCTCCAAGCCCCTCAGTGACCTTAACCAGGACAATTCTGCAGCTGTAGTCGCCTTTGTTTATGATGACTGTAGGAAACTAGCTGAAAAGGTTGCTGCTGAAATGCCAGACATTTTCAGGACTTTGTAATAGACATCCTAGAGACCTCCTATAGTTTCCTAGACTTCCTAGAGATTCTGGATTGGACACCTGTGGATAAAAGGAAACACGGAAAACATTTTAATACACTCTACAAAGTGGGTGTTTCTCAATATCAAGAACACAAAGATCGTATTTGTGGTCTTGGCAAGATTGGTCTTGCTAACTTGCCTCCCAAGAACAAAATTGGGCTACAGTGAATCATGGGATTGTTCTCATTTGGTGAGGATGCAACTGATGTATACCCTTGATATTTGGGCCAGGGCAACAACGACATCTGGGGATTTTTACCATCATCTGTACTTTGTTCTTGAGTATTGGAACTGATCTGTGGCAATGGAAGATGATGTAAAACGGGTACACGAGAACTCAAGTATCATCAAGTACACGTTGAGAAACACCCGGCGAGTCTCAAGCTTCGATGTATGTTTGTTTTGCTCCTTTTCCCCCATTTGCTTTCCCCTCCTTATAGCACTGGTTTTGGGCGTCGTGTTGGTCTTGTCCAGCCAGGCTCGGTCTGCCAGTGTGGCGTTTTAATGCATGCGTGTGTGTTGGGGTTTTCCACAATAAGGAAATGCATTTTGCTCTCACATCGGTTCGGGCTTTGCGTGTCACTGACGAGTGTGGCGGCTCAGTGGCAAGAGAATGCGGGGGTGTGCCAGCCGTTTCACAGCACTGATATGTGGAATCTTGAAGTCAATATGGTATCTTAATAGGTCGCCAAAGAGGTCGCTGGAAGACAGGAGTAATATGGATGGGCTTCTGGTAATGACACAGGCAGCTGAATTCAGAACTAGCTGTGGGGGAGTTTATGTATAAAATCAGAGTGAATATCAGTGCAGTAATCAATGTCAGATGTAACCAGAGCATGTACAAGAATTGCAGTGCTATTTGATGTAAGGAATATGCGCAGACAATTGATATGGCATAGATGAAAATATGCGGAGCAAGTTATATTATTAACACAAGCTTTGAAAGGTATTGTACTGTTCAGGATAACACCAAGACTTTTAACCTGAGGGACGGAAGAACAATGAATTTGTCATTTGTTAAAGAAAAACTGTCAAGTTTGACTTAAGCAGTTTTAGTACCAATTAAGAGAACCTCTGTTTTATTACTATTAAGTCTGAGAAAATTAAATGACAGCCAAAATGTAATCCATGTATTGGCATGATCTGGTATGTTGACAGCTGTCACATTGGCCAACTTTAGTCACATCGGTCCAAACAGCTAGATTGCAGGACTGTGGTCTCCCTCTTCTTCCATCATCAAGACATTTATATGTACTGTTTTATATTACATTTATTATTCATACATTCTATAGGCGCTGTTTCAATCTTATTATTCAAACAATGCCTTTGAAGAGGACTTGGGGAAAAAAAATCAATTTTTCCAACAGTGTGTTGGGATTTTTCAGTTTTTCATCTTTTCACTCTCTCTATGGAAATTACTGGAAATAACTGTAGAGGGCTTTGGGAATATTTTGTATTCCAGTTAAATTAGGTTCTATTTGTTGCAACATTCATGTCATGAAATGAAATGTTTCGTTTCAATTTTATCATTAGTGTCATGGTGGGCGGGCTTATTAGGCTCTCAGCTGAACAAATGTACAGTGATATCATCAGTTTTATGTGTGGATGTCTTGCATACTGTATACTTGCATACTGTATACTTGCATACTGTATAGACCACAGGACTGAAGTGATTACACTTCTCCCATCTTCCTGCTCACCTCTTAGTCTGGTCACCTTTAGTTTAGTCTGAATGTAATCATTGTAACATCCTTAACTCTCAGTGTTTAAGATCTTAGTGTATTAAACCTCAGAAGAATTTTCCCTTCGTCATAATTTATTATTTATTTTTGTTGTCTTGGGGGTTGATTGATGGATGCCAAAGGATGCGTTTCCATAGCAGCTGGGCCCTGGGTCAGGGCTCTGGCAACTGAGAAACCAGAGCAGAGCCAGGAACCCTTGCAGTTCTTACCACCGCACATTTGAACATCTGAGTCAAACGTTACCATTTCAACAATATGGTTCATTTTATTTACTTGATTTTGCTTATTTTATTTGTTGACCTGACTGGCTGCTTGATGGGAAAATCCAACATCAGATTAGCACTGTACTGCTGAATAACATCATAACTGACATCAACTTTCACTCTACGGGTGACTTTTTTCTGTAGCGAGGCCCCAGCTGTAAGTGAATGTTCTCAGTATATGGTTTTCTGCCTACTTTACTACAGTGTCACCAAGGGAACGACAACCGAGGGAGGGAGGGGTCGATATCCAATCCTAAGGAGATCAGACCTGGTCAGCCTTGTTGACAACTATACTTTTGATTCAAAGAAGACCAGACCAGAAATGGAAAGCTTGCAGGGGACCAGGTTAGATCAGAACAAAGAAAACATTTCATACAAATGATGATGTGGATTTGGAATGATCTTCATAGTAAATTTTTGGATTCATTCAAATCAGCAAGAGATCAAATTCTCTAATATTTCCCATAATTCTCATCATGTTTGCTTCCCAGATTAGTTTCTGTCCCTGCAGTATAAGGTAATGTAATGTAATGTGGCCCAATTCAATCCATGCTTGGGTCTGTGGGACATTACAGTCTTGTATTAAAGTTGGCCTGTAAGGACAGCCAAGGCTCATATTGGCAGGAAGCACCATCTACCAGCATCACCTTCCCAGCAGCCCCCGCTTTGTTCCAGTCTGGTCAGACCGTATCAGTGCTACTGCTATGGATGGTGCTCTGTAGTTCCCAAAACAGAGGCCTTGACTGCAGGTCAGCTCAGGTGTGCACAGGCGTATGCTTATAACATGTCGCTCGTTGCCTTAATGTGATTTTAATTCATCTCTGGGCCACATTGTCACACATTGTAATGTTCTGCAGTAATGTAAATAAGTAATTAAAATGTCACAGACCTCAGGACAAGAACAATCCACTCTCACGTGTAATCTTGGCTCTTTTGATGTCCCTTGGAAGGGTCGCCAACGTGGATCTGATGAGTTCCTTTCTGATAGTAGGTATCAGGACATTTTAAAAAATAGCATGAGGGATAGAAGAGCTTAAATTCTGCAGCTGAAACTTTAATAGATGGTGCTGGGTGCGTTCCAATTCCCAAGTGTCACCGAGCTCTATAGAAGAAACCATGAAAAAACTTTCTATGAATGCTATGTCTTTAAGAAGCACATTCATACGACATTATAATGCATTCATAACACATTATATACATGGCTATCAATATTTATAATAAAGTATAACACATTATAGCCGTGTTTATTATGCATTAAGAAGGATGAAGCACCCTTAATTCTTATACCAACCATTATACAACAGTTAGTTCTGACCAAGCAATCCGATTGGAAAAGAGGTGTTCTGTGAGAGCTGTTATCAGAGTATAACCACACTGGAACATTTCACATCAGATGTATCACTCCGCTTTATAGGTGTATCTAAGAACCGTTACTTAGTAAAATTTAAATGATGCATAGTAGTTGGAAGCGAATGAGCTGTGTTGCGTTGGAATGTTTGTGTTGCTTGGCAGTAGTCAATAGTTGGCTGGTGGGAACTATTTTTTTGCAGAGGCCCGTAAATGTTTAAATAATCAAGCAAAGTATTATCTGTTGTAGCTGTTACCTTATAAATGCTATTTGATGAACTGTTATATGAAAGCAATAACATACTCAAAGTCGAGCGGTTGTACTCCAATATATCACGGCTGTAATTATCTTCGGCACTCGGTCTGCAGCCTCGTGCCTACAACCAGATAACAGCAATAATATATTATTATTGCTTATGTTATTGCTTAATTATAATGCATTATGAAGGTATCTATAGTGCATTATCGATGAGAGCTTCATGGAGCTTATGAATTATTATAATCAACACTATAACCCCTTATGACTGTCAATGGAAGATGCTGTAATGCTTAATCATTTTACTTACCGTCATAATGAATTATGAAGGTATTTATAATGCATTATAAATCACAGTTTCAAGTAAAGTGTTACCGAAAAGCTTATTTTTTTATGGCTTAGACTGAAGACTAGGTCATGAATTGGGCCTCTGCATTTACCAATGTCATTAAACAGAATAGCGTTTGGGAAGGTTGCTTAAGCCGTCACTCTGTTACCATGCCGATGCTGCACTTTTTTCTTATGTTGGTGTGTGTTCAGTTCAGATCGCTCCCATTTCTCCCTTTTCACCTTTTTTTCTCCCAGTTTTTCCTCTGTGATTATGGAGGAAATGGTTGGCTTTAATCTGGCTGTGCAGGCTGTTGCTCAGGGGGATTTATGGGTCTTTAATGTAATCCAAGTCTGAGGGAGAGACGTTTTTGGCTAATGGTTTGGCAAGCTGAAAGGTTACGGCACACGTCTCAGGCTGGTTGGTAACACGGATTGTTTTCGAATGTTGTTTTTTTTTTTTAATATGTCTTTGCTTTTTGAGTGCGTTTTGAGCAAACTTCAATAAAACATTTATTGAATTCAGGAGATGGTGATTGCTTCCCAATGGATAATATAAAGTGCCCAGTAGGGTTTTTAGGGATAAAAAAGTAGCCTAAATGAAACAAGTTGTGAAAATAAGCAAAGTCAACGTAACGTTGCATGTTTGGCACGTGTTGATGGAAAGACAAATAAGGTGTTTTCAGAGGATGGGCTCTGATTTGTATGTCTTCTGTTCTCTCAACTAGTTCATAATGGTTAGTGGGAGGAGAAAATTATGGGCCACTCGGTGCCAGTACCAGCGTGACTAGAGAAGGCAGCCCTTAAGTAGAGCCTTTATAGTCCGGAACAGTGACTGTGTCAATTGAAAGGGTTCTCTGCCCTATTTCATAATGGCTGATGCCAGTAATCTGTGCAAGGTCTCAGGTCCCCTCAGCCCCCCTGGGAAGGTGCTGCCAATGACCTTTATTTACTTTAACATGCCATCCATGGTTTTACCTTCATAATCACAAAAATGCACAAATTTCCCTTCCTTTTTCCTTCCCTACTGAGAAGTAATTTATGTACCATTAGACATGCGTCAGGTTGACCTGACATTAGTCGGTATTTACTGTTGTCTTTAAATCTATTGATTCCACTTAAAAAAGGTGATTGAGTATGAGCTTGTTTATGGAGACCCTTGACTGACAGCTTGGAATATGAAAATTAAGTGGATGGAGGAATTAAATATATCCTTGCCATAGATTTCTTCATTAAGACAGCAAAGGGGGCACTTTGAAGTGTTCTAATGGCCCACTGTTGCCTTTGATTAGAAACGTCAGTGGAGCTTGGCTTGGGCTTTGTGACCCATTAGAATTAACAAGGGCTGTTGACGGGTCAGCCCAGCATTTCTGTGGAGATCAGCGACAGGCCTCAGTACTGATGAGGATGGATTTCCTCCCTGCCTTCATCCCTGATTGTGTTTATTTCTCAGGCAGCCTTAGCCTCTCCTAGCTGCGCTTGTTTGTCAGTTTAGAGTCAAAATCCGGTGCCAGCATTCTCTTCTCAGCCTCTGGGTTGTGTCATTTTGAATCATTGTTCCAAGCTTTCAATGAAACTGGCCTTAAATCAACTTTGGGAGTTGCTCAATATGGGGACCGGCATGCAAGTCAAAATCTGAAATCTGAGACGTACTGAGACTGTTAACAAGAGTCTTGGCATCGGCGTGAGTTCGAAATCGTAGTTGGGTCGAGCAAATTGATTTGTCAGGATCAGGTAAAACAAGTTGTCTAGTGCCAAAGTTGGCCAGAAGAACTGCTCTTCTCAGCTGGCCTAAACAAGGACGTGCACAAAGTCATAATCGTTCCAGGGTTGGCCAACACCTCCATCCCATAAGAACAGACAACCACAGCTGAGCCAGTCATCTTGACTCCAGGATGAGCAGCTCTGATTCCCTTAACCACCAGACTCCATCCTGACGGCATCTGTCAGCTTTCCTCATGGGAGCTCTCACTGACACACCCCGACCACCCATACAAACTTTGTTCAGTGACTTGCAATCTTTTTCTTATCCTTCTCCGCCACAAAGGCTGCAGGGGATCAGAAGCGCACAGCTATTTGTAGAGCTGGAGAATAGATTTTGTGGATCTTGACCTTCTACGGAAAGTATTTCACTCTTCACAGCTGATAGTTGCTTTAATTCACTCATTTGGGGGTTGTGGTATAGCCTTCTGGCACAGCAAATCACTTCTTTCTCATTTTTTAAGCTTACACTTTGTTCATTTACATTTTTTCCATGGTTTCAGACTATACAGGGACAAATTGGCTGAACCTGAAAAGAAGGGTTTTCCAGTGCAACTAGGGTCCTTCTATAAGCCACAGCTAACAATTCTGCATTGGGAACAGAAACATGTTGTATTATTACTGTTGTTTTTCCATGCAGATACTACCAGGAGATCAGAATATGAGCTGCGAGTTTGTTGAGTAAAAAACGATATGCATCCACAACCATTAAAACACTTTGCATAAAATGCTGGAGCAGTCCAAACATCTCACGCCCCAAAAGACATCCAAAGTATCAGTCAGGACAATTTTTTTTCTTTACTTGTGCCATCTCTAAGAATTCACAGCCTCTCTACTGGGTAATAAAGGAAAATAAGCAGTTCCCATACTGTAAGTAGATATGACTGCTATGCTAGTACCACATTCTAATCTAGTCAGCAGCCTTTGGCTGCCGCTGATGACATCATACTGATGAGACAACTTGCAGTTTAGAAAAGGCAAGTGGCTGTGTAGTTATACTACAACACAAATGTCTCTATTAAAAATGTCTCCGTGCCTTCATTTTATTCGGGCCAGCTGTTCTGTTTGAAGCAGTCTTTTTTAGATCAATGTTGTTGCTTCCTGATTCATCAAAGATTCCCTCACTGTCCCCTGAAAACACAGACAAGTATGAGGGAGGAAATATGATTTTCTCAGACAGGGTAGGTTGGCCCTGTGACCTCACTATTCTGACTTTGTTTTTTTCCCCCTGTGGTAAAAGAGAGCCTAACTTGCGCCTCAAAGCCCACCCCCTTCAGAGAGAGAGACAGAGAGGGGCTGCTTGTGAGAGTGTAAAATTATATATGGAAGATTAATATGCTTCCACTTGTGCCAGTCTCCATTGCTCTGAAGCTTTCCTGAGCTGCCTGGTTTCCAAAAGCTGGTTTGATGTCTGAGGGCAGATGACAGCTTGGCATGATGCTGTCCATAGCCATGCAGATTAGCTGCCACTCACCTGGAGCCACTTATGGCCATTGAGACAATTGATGGTGATTTTGAGGGTAATCATGTGAAACAGCCAGCAGGATGGAGAGCAGCAGCAGGCCTCTCAGGAGGGGATCTGGGTCCTGACCAGACTATCTACTTTGCCACTATGAAGGCGATCGATGCTAAAGAAGCACTCAATTTACAAATTCATCTCAGACAAGATGTCTTGTTCAGAACCTGGCCTAGATGTTCCTGCAGAAGTGTCTATTACAGAAAAGGAACTTTCATATACTACTCAGGGGTCCATGGACTCTGGTCCAAAGCTACTAGCCTATAAAGACATAATTTAATTTTTTTTTCCTACTACTGTCTTAACTGCAGTTATGTCCACCTGTAAAATTGTCATTGTTTTTCAGTCATTGTTGAACACTTTGAGGCAACTAGGACAACAAATGGCACTATATAATTATAAAAGGATCTTAATGAAACTTTTATTTACTCCATCCATCCATTTTCTGTAACCATTTGTCCTATTCAGGATCACGGGGGTCCAGAGCCTATCCCAGAGGCTACAGGCTCAAGTCAGGGAACAACCCTGGATGGGGCGCCAACCCATCGCAGTGTTTTATTTACTCAAATATCCAAAACAGGACATCAGCCTGTCTTCGACGGAGTGGTCCCTGAATCTGCCGGAAAAAGATGTCGTGAGAAACTGGCATCTGATGGGACCTTGGGCTGTGGCTGAGTCATATGGCTCCAGAATGAAATGTGCAAAGCAGGACAAGAGTGCAGAGGGTTGGTGACCACTGGGGAAGAGCACCAGCTCAGTCAGGAACCAGAAAACAGGAAATGGGACACAGGAACTGGCCAGGAGATGGGATTTTAGCAAACAAGGGCCTAAGACACAGTCTGACAGATTAAAAATAAGAAAGTAGTTCAAAATCTGACTTAAAGATTAACGTAAAGGCTAATTTGCATGTTTCACAAACACAGAAAAAAATTAATCCTGAGCAAGGTTGGCTGCTGTCTTTATATAGTTTTTTTATAGCTTATATACCATCCTGATTATCCCCAGAGTAGACAAGGTATTGACATCTTTGATTTAGTCGCAGGCATAGTAATGTATTAGTTTATATCTTTGGATTTGATTCTGTGAAGGAATTGTTATTGGGGGCGATAAGGAACCCACAATAGGTCAATAAAATGCAGAGGAATGCTGCATCGGTAGGACATTCAGTGCTGAATTTATTTATGGGCATAGACGGGCTGAAAACATTAATATTGTTCAAATCGTGATATTTTGTGTTGAACTTATTTTCAATGGTACTTCAATCATTTTAACTTTGAGAAACATATTAGAGAAATAACAATCAGAGAGTCCCTGTGACAACTGCCTGACCTGCGTAACGAAAAATGAACGTCGACAGGGGGGAATTTAGACTCTAATTGAACCACCTAGACGTCTGTCACCTTGTTTGAAGTTGATTTCTATCACTGACTCACGGACCCTCATTTAGGTCTGGATGTTTCTAAGGTCAGTTGAAGGAGTGGCTTGTTGTCATAGCTGTATCACACCACCTTACCTAATCTGTAGAGGGTAAAGTTACACAGCATAATCATTGGAGGCTGAGGTTATCTCAGTGTAACCCAACTCATTTCTTGTCCCTGATCCTCAATCACGAAGGTATCCCTGACATCAAAATCCTACTAGAGTAGAAAGAAACTGCTTTTTGCTGAAATGAAAATAGACCAAAATGGCTGAGTCTTAAAACACAAAACATAACAGTATTTTCTTTCACTCTTGGATGTAAAATGGCCATGTGGTTTTTTCTGAGTAAAATGGAAAAAAATGTGGGCTTTCGTAGTAGTGATTATGATGCTGATCCTGGATCTTCCAGGGTTTTTCCTGAATTTAGTATTTTGACTACCTGTACACACATGAGATGGAAGTGAGCATGAAGACCTGGGTGGACAACGAACAGCAAAACTCAAACTTCACCAGCACAGCAGCGTTGAGGTTATATGAAGATCCTCCAGTCATTTTATCCATCTTTATTTTTGCACTAATGACTGACATGTGGTTTCATGCAGTAGTTCTTGCATGTGGAGACCACGGCTGGAATCCAGCAGAATGTGGCACATCATGCGTCACTTATTTGGATATTTTGTGTAACTCAGGGAGCTGTTAAAAGAATGTTGGACGGTTTTCAGTAAAGCCACTTTGTCAAAACATTTTTTTTTCCCACCATACTGGGTGAGGTGCTAACATATCTGGTACACACCAGACCCTTGAGGTCCATTACTCTTCACAGGAGTGGGAGGCCGAAGATGGCTGGCCATCAAAGAATGTGCCCCTTCTGACAGGCTGGTGCAAACACTCCCCTCTGATCTTACACCCGCGCCTGCGCTCTGACCGCAGGGACACAGCACTGCTGACCAGGTGCAGATCCGTCTAGTGGAGCAGCGCTGGATTTTTACTGTCTTATCTGGGTGGAGAACATGCCCTTTCCCGATAGGTGTTCCCCCGAACTTGCCTAGAGCTAAACCATCACTATCGTGCCCCCCCTGCCTTCTCCTCTCCTCTCTACTTTCGTCTGTTACAGCTTCCTTCTCACCTCTTGCATCCTTCAGTCTGACCCTCTGCATATCGGTAATGAGGCCGTTGAGGCACAGAGAACCCATAACTCATCTCCTTTATGAGCTTGGCGGAGTCTTCGCTGCGTGAAG
Organism: Gnathonemus echidnorhynchus; assembly: GCA_026776725.1. Classification (NCBI taxonomy): domain Eukaryota; kingdom Metazoa; phylum Chordata; class Actinopteri; order Osteoglossiformes; family Mormyridae; genus Gnathonemus; species Gnathonemus echidnorhynchus. The sequence goes on along the minus strand of JAODJU010000018.1, from coordinate 4,405,892 downwards.
GGCATGCTGGCATGAAAGCCTGCCCCCCCCCCACCACCACCCCTTGCCCCCGCTATCCCTTGCTCTCATTATTCGGTCATTAGTTGGTCTCCTCCCCCAACTCCAGCCAGACTGAAGGCTGACACCTCTGCCCTCATCTCATTAATAACAGCCTTTTGTCAATAGGTGTTGAATGTTGTTTTAAAATTTATAGTGTGTGAAATCAGTCTGACGTTTCAATAGGGTTACATTTGTTAGCATTTATTCTTGGATGTCGAGCTGAATTTCCACAATAGTAGGTGTGTATTTGGAGATATAGGAGGACACGGCAATGTATAATAATTGTTTCTGGGCTCATCCCACGGAAGAGCACCTTTGACAAGCCATTCTTTATCTGGACATCTTAATCTGGCATAGTAGAGAGTTAGGAGTTTCCCAGAGTGCTGGATCTGGAGCTTCTTCCCTGGGCCACTCCTCTGCTCCAGTCGTTTCTCCCAGGCTGCAGTGAAGTTAGTTCCTTGCATCTGAAAGCTATCATATGCTCCCTAACAATCATCCCCATGCCCTTTCCTTCCTGAGTCACATGTCCTGGGAAGCGCGCTGGAGCCACTGGGCTCTCTCGGCAGTCTGGCGGATCTCTCGTTCGCTCACTTGGCCCACAGTGATTTTTCAGTTGGCACCCAGCGGAGAATGTGCAAACCCATGGGCCACAAACCCTGGACCTCAAGCGTCCAGTTCCAGGCCATCGCCTGCTCTGGCTCGCCCGACCCGTCTGGGGAAAAATGACAGGCTCAGATTCCAGACGAAGGAAACAGAAACCAAATACTGATAACGCAGCCAACTAAACTCAACATCGTGCAGGAAAAGAATGGGAGCAGCGTTTGACAGAATGACGGATTTTCGCTTGTCGTGCACGTCTTAAGACAGTCCGTAAGCGCCTGTTTGACCTTGGAAGTGAGCACGCTCCGGTGTTTTGGGGTGGGGTTTGGGGGCAGATTGATGGAAGTTGCCTGCTTCTCACCTCAACGCCCCACTCTCTCCAAGCTTCGCACTACAAATCCCAGGTCCTGAGCATGACAAGGAACACCAAGAATTGGGGAGGATCCAGCATGACCTCCAGTAGCCTTCATGTGTTCCTGTCCTCTCTGCTTTATGTGGAAAGAGGCTTTATTCTTAGTCATTATTGATTTTGCAAAAGCTACTAATTCTGATGATGATGGGCTCTGAAACCTGGCAGATGTATCCAAAAATCAATTAATAAATCTTCATTACTGGTTATAGTATCATGGTCTATTTATTTGTCCATTATTACTGGATATTTCATTTTAAGGTTCAATCACAGTTACTTTGCTCAAGGAAGGTAGTTGCTCTATGGATGGATGATGGATGGATGATGGAAGGGACATGGTTGAACAGCAGGGCACTTAAAAAGTGACTGGTTCACATCCTTAACTGTCATGCTAATTTGGCTGCTCACTTAGTGCTTGTTTATGCTCGGTGCGCAACGATAATGCTTCCCTACCAGGATCATAATGACAGCCAGTCTAATGTGCGTTATGTAGGAGCGTCTCATTCCTTTCTCCAGCTCTGACCACATCTGCTGCTTGACAGTTCCGGAATATATGCAAGAGAAGCTTCAGACCTTCCTCTAAGATCATGTAACTATGACGAGTGGACTTCATATCATGAGAAATTTGAGTTACTACAACTAGAATACCACACATCTGCACCATTTGGGAAGAAAACATGGGCTCACAAGCCACGTCTTCCTAATGACACTGATTGTCTTGTTGAACATAGACTTAAGAAAAAAAAAATACGTAACGTAATTTCCTCTGGGAAATCACTGGAAAATAACTCCATTTTCATACTGGATATGTTTTTTTTTTTATGCGTTTTGTCCATGTCCCATAGGAACCAGGGGTGTGTCACACGATTTCAGTGATTCTAATACTATGGCCTTTCATTGACTTTCACCAATAAAATCACATTATACTGATTAAAATTCCTTTTTTAAAAAAACCAAATGTGAAGCACTGTGCTTTGCTGTCAATAGAGGTACTAAACAGACACGAGACCCCCCCCCCCCCCAAACCAGGCTGAATGTATTTAACTTTACAGATTTAGCTTGTGAAGGGGAAATGTGATATTGCTGTTTTAAACCCATCCACCCGAAGAAACATATAAGCCTGATGAAGACAGTCACATTATGAGTCTAACTTTGCCATTCGGTGGATCAGAATGGCACATTGCTCAGTGTCTGATTTTTATTGTACCTTACGGTTGAAGATCCGGCTTTTCCCCATAACTTGTCATGAGTGTCCATCTGTGATTTTGTGTTATTATTGTCCCTGATTTTGCAGGTACCAGTGCCTCTCTAGTGGGATCCTCCTTTTCCATCCTTCTGTTCTTCTTCTCGGAACCACTCCAGCCCCGATAAAACTCTTTGCACACAGCAGTCAGTCTCCAGCACTGTTGTCCATGGTCGGCTGTCACCTGTTGTTAATATTTGTCCTGTAATCCATGCTGTACGATGTCAGCAGTTCAAAAGGGCGCTGTTAGTATTTTTGTCGAATTCAATTAGCATGAGATTCATGGAGGCTCGCAGATCCCATTTCAAGTTCCCAGGTTTTCCAAAGCAAACAGGATTTGAGGGGTCTTCACGATCGACTTTGGGAGGGGCAGGATTAGCCAGTTTTAAAATGGGCAGGGGGGCAAAAGGACGACACCATGTGAAATTTCACGACTTTTTTATTTTGATGTTGGTACATTTTAAAAACAATTGCAAATAATTCAAATGAAATAAACAACAGAACAAATAAAACATAGCCATCCACACCCCCCCCCCCCCCCAAAAAAATAGAGCATGTCAGCTTGAACTCTGAAGGTCAGATCTTTATCATAGCCGCTGGCCACTTTAGAGCCCCATCATGGGGGTTTATAGGAGTTTTGCACCCCCCACCCCCCCGGGGGACGTGGCACTGCCATCTCACAAACCAAACTCTTAAAAATAGTCCAGTACTAAACTAGTGGGAACAGTCCTGGAGAAAATGACGCTCACATGCAAAATCACTGGGGATTGTTTGCCTGCAGTGGATCACTTTACATAAATACGCCTTGTGTAGTGTGGGGAATATGTGGCAGGAATGAACCAGGGACACAGACATTTATATACACTGAGCAGTGGACAGGGGGAGTTGATGACCAATTCCTGAAGGTACAAACTGAAAAGCTGCTCTGTGACATCACTCCGTGATTATGTAGTTTTTCTGTTTCCATGGCAACCAAAAGGGAATAAACTCCATCAGATGATGGGACCATTTTAGGGATATGCGGCAAACCTCACTCTTGCATTCCTACTTTTTTTCTAGTTGTTTTTTAATGCCTGATGGTTCTGTCTATGCACTTTTTGTGTGATAAATTTTACACTTAGCTTTAGAAACATAAGTAAAATGCTCTTGCTTTGCCCAAAATACCCAATCATTTTTTTAAAGATCTGGTCTTAATCTAAATAAAATTACAGTTTAAAAACAGTTTGTAAGTGCAATAACTTATTGCGATAACTCACACAAAATATATGACAACAAAATTAAAGGCGAAACATTATTTAAAAAGCAATACAATGTAGCTTAAAGCCAACTTTTTAGACGTTCATGTACAAATTTAAAACAAACTTCAACTCCATTTTAGCCCAGGAAAACTTCAAACGCACACAGATAAACTTCTTACAATGGATTATAATAATACTTTACAACAAATTAGTTACATTTTCCAGGGTTGTTTTCTTACCGCTGTATATCAATCAAATTTACAAAAAAAGATAGTGAAATCGCACACGTGCACACACAAAAAAGTATTATATTATTAATCTTGAACTTCTGTTGCCCTGTTTCAGTAGTATTAGAAATCGACAGGAACAGTAGAGGGAGTGTTATCTTTGAGACCAGTAAAAGTGGGAGTACTTATCACCTGCCACTAAGAACCAAGCCACTATGCCCCCCAGGAAGCCAAACTGAGACACAATGCTCCATTGATTTTGTTGATTGTACTCATACAATGACAAAGACATTGAAAAATACTGTCATGGTTTTGAAACTGGTATTCAGGGTATCTGCACGTATGTTATTATTGAGGGATGGACACATCACTGTGTTGGTCCAGGAAATTCCCATAAATACTGACCTTCACAGGAGGGGATCAATAGGCATTCTCAAAAATAGACCCTATTAGAGATGGACTATTTCTGGGCTATTTATGGGCTATTTATCAATAACCCCTAATCCACTGTTGCATTATCGGTATGTGCTGTGATTTGAGGAGTGCACAGAGGACACTGAAGTTAGGAAAGCCGTTTGGGCTCCTGCAAAGACGTTCCAAGAAATTGCCATACAGAGGAATTAATTGCCATCTGTAGTTATTATTAATATGGAGAGAGAGGAAGTAATCTGTGGTCTGCAAGGCATTATGTAGATTACACAAATTAAATTCCATACATGGGGAAACCCTCTTTCTTGGGTAAAAGGAAAAGCAAACTGTCCGGCTGATGCGGAAAGCATGCGACTCCACCCACTAAACAGAGATGCAAGGCATGACAGGTGGCACGACTGAAGCAGTTTCTCACCCCTGTCCGCTTGACCGCCTTCCACGTTAGCGAGGCGATTTGTGCCGAGCAGCTTGGCATGGGTTACACTCTGAAGCTAACAGAGGCCATGGGGCAAAATTATCGCCAAAAGCAAGGTCGATACTAAAGTCTCTCTCTCAGCGCTCATTTTAATCGCTGTCACTTTGTTTTGCTGAGTGAATCGCACAGTTGGATTCCCTGAGTTTACAATGCCTGTTCTTTACCTCAGGTTGCCAGATCAGTCGTTTTGATTGTATTTCTGTGACACCGGAGTAAATGTGGTTCTTATTTAGCAGTGCACTGATGTTGTAAATATGGGTTTTAGGTTCAGTTCTCTATCTGAGCCAGCCTTGTTATGCTGTTACTCAATCCTCCGGAGCCCGCCTGATTTCTCAAACCGTGAAATGGGTGAGATGATGCAGATCCCATGCTTCGACCCTAAGCTGTCCTATGCGCCCATAGTGGGGGTGGGGGGGGGGGGTATCCTGGATTTGACCTTGAGCGTCTAGGCGCTCAGGGGGGAGAGCGGAGGGCGGGAAGCAGATCCTAAGCTTTGG
>JAODJU010000018.1:4384149-4400635 GCA_026776725.1 Gnathonemus echidnorhynchus | reverse complement strand
CTATGCGCCCATAGTGGGGGTGGGGGGGGGGTATCCTGGATTTGACCTTGAGCGTCTAGGCGCTCAGGGAGGAGAGCGGAGGGCGGGAAGCAGATCCTAAGCTTTGGCATGCTGGGCGTTTTTCTTGAAATGGGCTCCCTTAGGCCATGCCAAGAACCTAAACGAAGTTTGGCTCAAAAGTCGGCCACGCACACCCAACTCAAATGCTTCTGCTGTCACATGGCTGACACAGAGTCCTAAGAGGAACCCCATCACAGTGCTCTAACAACGCTTGACACGACACTGTTACAGATCCAGCTTTTGTGCTGCAGCATGAGGTCAACATTGGAGGAATGTTGCAGGACGGATGCGTGGTTAGATCACTCAAAGTTGACCATGAGGGTGAGAGTCAAGACTAGGCCTCTAACGTTTTCAGCAAAGTTTCAGTCTAACCCCAATTTTTGCCTATAGTTCTGGTTTGTAGGTTGCATTGGTTGCATGAACCTAATGCGGCTCCTTCAGCTCCAGGCTGCACCTCTGAAGGAAGCAGAAGAACCGCCCCTTTAAAAGGCTAACTGTTGGAAAGGACTCGCCATTAAGTGCTCTGACATGGACTTCTGCAGCTGCGGAGTCTCCGTGAAAATAAACAGGGATGGAAGAGCGAAGTGGAGCCATATATTTCCACAAATCCATCACTATGTAAAAGTGAGACCTTCATCTGGCTCAGCAAACCGTTCCACATGTTGAGGCGCATTCCGAATGGAAAGGAGCTGACGTTCTCTTGTTTAGCTGACTGACGGCTTATTTTGCATCGTGGAAAAAAAGGTTTTTCCTTTATTGGAAGCACTTATTACCAGTGCTCAACAGTTTGAGTTTCAGCGAGAGGCGCCTTCATCTTCACTTGTGGAAAAGAACCGGTAGCCTGCATCTGGCTCCCCAGAGTGGCTGAAGTAAAAAGTATATTATTGATATCGACAGCTGTAGTCAGTGTTTTATAATCCGCACTATATTGTGACTACGCGCCAAAACACGAACTGGCAGACTGAGGCTGCAGTCGTCTGAAGGGGAGGCAGGCCAGGCTCTGAGATGGCATTCAAGGCTACCGCTGTGTGTTTTTCCTGGCTGTGGGGTCCCTCTAGTATTTTGGGGGGGGGGGACTTTTCCTGTAACCCGAGGCTAACGGAGGGCTTTCTTTGAGGTCCTGCTGTGCTGAGCCAGGAAGGTTACCTGTGCAAGTGGCCGAGAGAGGAAATGGCATGTCCACTTAAAATCCCTGCCAATCTCCTGTTTCCCCCAACTGTCGGCCGAAACAAGCGGCGTGCCTGTCTGGGGCTGCCGGAGCCCCGCTGCCCGATCCTGGGCCGGCAGGCTTCCCCGGCCACTATCACACGCAGAGGCATCCCTTCAGGGCCACGTGCAAGAAGGAAAAACTATGCAAAACAGCAGCCACTCTGGTCCAGTTTAAAACAACACAGAGTCCATTTCTAAAATGGAAATGTGGGAAAGGACAAGGCAAGAACGTCGAATCTCCCTTTTGAACCGTAATGAATTCCTTTGAGTTACTGTTTTAAAAATTCCTCTTGGATTGTTTTTTTTTTATTTCAGAGTGAAAAAAGTGTAACAAGTGCCCTTAAAACCGTGCAGCATTAGTCTTCTGCTGTGAGTATGGTGAATAAAGATTAAAGATAAGGGCCTATTTTTGAAGGATTATGGATCTGTATGAAATTTAAGGTTGGCCAGGATTTGTTTTCCGAGGTGGACCTCGTGAGCTCAGCTGGTACAGACTCTCACCCTGAAGTGTTTGAATTTGAGCAGTGACAGCTGTCAGGATTTGATTGGATGTGGTGGAGCAGTGGCATGCGGCTCGCCGCCCCCCCCCCCCCCCCCCCCCGGGCCTTCATAGCACCTTGGAGCTCCACATGCAACTATAGGCTGTTGGTCAACAGCACGCGATCATCACCCCAACTACGCTAAGATTGTGCGCCCAGTGAGACGGAAGACTCAAAAAATAATATCATGACATCAATACTGGTCTCCCTTCTGCTGGCTAGACAGACACGTTTCAAAGAAGTTTGTAGTTTGGCCCAGCTTGGGTCAAGGGGGAATACGTGTTGGTGGGGTATGTAAGCGGGGGAAGGAGGTGTTTGAGGAGGGCACAGGAAATCACCATACCAGAAAATAAGTGGTGAAGCACATCCGTAACACACAACATTCTCACCCGTTGGAAAATTTGCTAGCACACGAGGTGTTTTCTGTCTATACGTCACTTTGGTTTTTGGCATAGCAGTGAGGTCTGGCTAAAAGGTCTAGCTTTGACTTATTACCCAGAATTTCATTTTTGGAAATAATTTTTCTTTCCGCATTTCACACTGCCTCACCTGATTTTAGGGCATCCAGTCAATTTGCCAGCCTTTGAATCATGCCTCTCTGATCTTAGTCTCTGGACTAAGAAATCCGGGATATAAAAATAGACCATGCTTTCTGTCAGCATCCTCTCTCCTCTCCATAGCTTTTCTCAGCACTTCTGTGTGTAGCTTCTGTAACGGCTGTTGCTATTGTGAAGGATTTATCAACATGTTGTAGCTGTTGGATTTTGGGGTATCGATTTTGTATCGTCTCGTCTTGCATCCTCTGTCTTGGATTGGTTGGCATGGTAACAGGTGGACCATGGGTCGCAAACTGATGACACGGGATCATCATGTGGCCCAGGAGATGGCGGCGCTGTGCTCCTTGGCCTTCATACGCAGTGCGGCGATGCTGGACGACTTGCGGTCGGGGTCCATGTTGAGGTCATAGCCGTTGATGCCGGCGCCCATACCAGGTCCCCCGAACAGGCTGCCCATGTGTGTCTGTCCCATGTGACCCCCGGGGCTGGGGACGCCCAGGAAGTCTGACACCCCGCCGGTTGCGTGGGGGTGCGGGGTCATGCAGGAGGTTACGGTGTCACAGGGCACCACACAGCCGGGCACTGGAGAGCCAGCGCTGCTTCCTCCGATCCATGAGGGGTTCTGGATCTGGAAGATAGGGAGTAGGGTGTCTGTTCACAACCCAACCTCTCCTTCATCTGTCAAGCCAGCAGTCTGCAGGGTGATTCACTGCATCACAGCCAATTCTATGTAACCTAATTCTAAATTTTTATCAATATGATTTAATCATGTAAATAAAGCGAAACAAAGTGAGTAGAAACCTGCTTCCCAAAAGGATTTGACGGTTGCTCTAAACTCGGAGAAAGTGCTGCATAACCCCATGAAGTTTGCAAGTATCTGAAGCTAAGAGCAAAGCCCCCTGTGAGAGTCAGGACTGTATAAATTTAGAATCGTAGGGTTGGACCTGAATAGCGCCTGGCGGGAGGGGGAGGTCAGAGAGCTGTCGAATGGAGATTGAGTGGAGGGGTGGTGCGCGGGTGTGCTGGGCGGGGTCCTGCGTGTGTGGGAGGGATGCTGGGGAGATGCTCCAGATGTGAGAGGTCCCGCATTCCACAGCTGCACGCCCGTGTGCGCTGCCCCCCCCCACCCCCGACCTCCTAGCAGATTAATGGTAATGTGCTGAGGCTCATCTTCCAGCCTCCGTGGAGCCCCCAGGCCTGCAGCAGCACCCCCCCACCCCCCCCCCTCGCCATAGAGTGCCTCCAGACCCAGGATATCATCCCAACCTGCCAGTGCTGCATTTCTGCATGACCTCTAATGCCATGCCCCTCCATATCAGCACCTACTGCTTCGTCCCAACTTCACTAAATCATAATATGCATTGTTTTATAACAATACATATCATTTAAAAATGTTTTCTTAATAGAACCAGAAAGTCAGCTGGTAACACTTCCTATGAATGCAACGTCTATAAGAATCTATGAACACATTATAATGCATTAAAAGCAGCTTAATCATGGGTATAAGCATTTATAAAAAAAGGCATAACACATTGTAGCCTAGTTTATTATGCATTATGAATGCTTTATGAAGCTTTAATCTATAATTGGAGCTTATGAAGTGTTATAATCATCACTATACTGCCTCATGACTGTCAATAGAAGGCGCTGTTATGCTGTATAAATTCTTTTTTCTGACCAGTATATGTTGCATTATAGATGAGAGCTTCATTGGTGCTTATGAAGTATCATAATCAACACTATAATGGCTTATGACTGTCATTGAAATTGTAATACTGACCATTATAATGTATTATGATGTCATCTATAATGCAAAATAGATGACAGCTTTAAGTCAGTTGTTACCTGTCAGCATTTTCAGCCAAATAACTGTGGTCCAAGTAAAACTATTTTGGAGAACCGCCCACCTGAGAGATGGGGATATCTACGTAGCTTGTGTGTGACCCGTCACCTGTCCCGCCTCTTCCGCTCTCCAGGGTTACCTGTGCGTAGTTCTCCGCCCGGGTGAGGAGGGGTAGCTCGTACGCCGAGGAGAAGTGCGTCCGGACCTGCTGCATCTGGCCAAAGCGCTCCCTCTTCCTCCACTTGGCGCGGCGGTTCTGGAACCACACCTGCAGGGAGACTGGAGGTCAGGGCCCAGCATTCAGGAGCGAGGTATGTGCTGAAGGGTCACAAGCAGAACTATCAGCACAAGAGAATAATTCAGTGCTACGTCATCCCAGCTGACCACTTGCACTTTGGGCTGTGTGGCCTCACCTGCAGTTGGCAATCCATGTAAACACTGCTGGCAGTACAGATGAGCCTGTACAGTACAAGGTTTTAATCCAAACCAGGACTGCTCTGTATCACTAGACAGCCTGATCGAAGGAATGAAGAGAGAGCAGGACCCATAACTTACACAGCACTTGAAAGCCATGCCGTAGGTTTTCGCTGTCATGCTTTTAACATACCGCTCCACGCTCGGCCTGCTCTGTCTATGCCTATTCCAGCTTTATATTCTAGATTCTGTTTGCCTTTTTTCGCCGCTGATGTAAGTGACATTGGTCTTAATATTTAACATGGAGCTTTTCAATGATTCAGTTAACATCAGGGTAAACCTTGCTTGAAAAATGTTTACGAACAAAAGCATCACTCAGATATCATTTCACTGAAGAACTTTTCTAATCTTTGTCACACATAGATATCGATGCTCTCTGAATGTTTCATGGGCGGGTTGGTATGGTCTGCAGAGAACATTTGCATTTGAGCTAGGAATCAAGCCCAGGGCCTCTCTGTGTTTGACCTGCAGGGGGCTACTTGGCTCTCTGAGCATCCTCATTAGGAAGCCCCCCAGTGGCGATCTGGAAACCAGCCCCCGTGCAGAGATCGTCTTCTGTCATCTTGAAACTCTGATACTGGTGGAAACTGGGCTATAATAGCAACACTTAAAAAAAATCGGAACAAATATATTCTGCAGACTATAAAGCCGGACCCTTGAATGAATTTATATCTCATTCCTGAGTCTGTGGGAGCTGGTGATTCATCTCTGTGCCTAGTAGGAATTTTGAATGGGATTTTAAACTATTCCACGTTTAGCCCCTTTGTAAATATGTCTTGCGATATATATAGCTGCATTCTGAAAGTAACAGAGCCAAGGTTTTACAGGGGATGCGACTGGTGGGGCAGAGTGTCTATTGATGTTTTACACAAGGTGCCTTACTGCTTGGAGCGGAATCACACTGAAGTTTTTCTTTCTGAGCTGTAAATCTGGGTTTCGGGCTAACAGACCAGTCAAGGCCGGCAGACTTTCGCCGGTGAATTTCAGTTCCGATTTGTTGCACAGTGAAAACGCACCCAAAAACACAACACGGCATAGTGAGCGTGCCCCATGTGAAGCAGAGCAGGGGCGGAATCTTGTAAAGAGTTCCAGGATTTTACAGTTGGGGCTCGACCTGGAGCTGACCCGGAGCCACATCCGTGGCGGGCCGGAGGGTCCCTGGTGCACTCACCCCCACCCCCCCCCCCCTCAGGTCGGACACAGCTGTGGCGAGGCCTCTCTCTGGTGACACCCACGGTTTCATTACCCCCATGTACTTACAAGGTCAGTCCACGGGTGGGGCTTTTACAGCTCAGCACAAGGGCCTGTCGCCCGGCTCCCAAATATGCACACGCATTGCTTGCATTTACTGTGGGGGGGGAGGGCGTAATCCCCCACCCCGCCCCCGCCTCCCACTCCTCATCTTCAAAGCCATCCACGTTCGGTTTCTCACTGTCTTTCATCCTTCATAGACAGCGGTGCCTCCGAGTCTCAAACTTCCCGTAAATCAAGGAAAACGTTTTATATGTGCAGAAGACATTTCCTGTCATTAATGGGCGGAAAAAAACAACCAATTGGCTGCAAGGTTTGGCGGGACGTGTGAGAGTGTCAGTAATGCCATAGGAGACATCAGCCTGTCAATCTAACATTGATTTCCTGACGACACTGAGGCCCTGTTCCTCGTGGTCCTCATAACCAAACCAAGCTCGTTTTTCTTAATTGCATTCATTTGCTGATTGCTGTGATGTGTCTGCCATTAAGGGCACTAAGTAGCCTCTTCAAAGTGGAGACCGATCTTGTCTCGTCACGGAGAACGACCTCCAATCTGTGCTCAAGTTCCCCGTCCAATCAGCCCAACTTTGCAGTCTCTGACATCCCCCCAGCCCACGGTCTTTGCCTAGAGTTTTGGAAGCCTAATTAAAAAGTGGGTACATAAGTGCATTATAATAAAACCACACTTTGTGTTTCCTGAGGGAGTAAGCAATCAGGAAAAATGGCTTCTTAAAAGCACTGCAGCAGTAGAATCTTCAACACAAAGCATTATCAGGTCCTAGAGAGATTTACCCATGGTGCACCCTGTTTTTCTCAGAAAGCCACAGAAATTTTCATTTGATAAAATCACCTCTGATGTGGACCTAAAAATACTGTTCCAAGATATTTAATGGGGGCATAATCAATCAAAGAATATGAAAGTAGAGGCAGTGTTTCGATTGGGTTTAGTGGCTGTATTCTGATGTTCACCCTGAAGGCCTACAATGTTTCTGTATCCAAGTAACTTGATACTGGCTTAACTTTGATTGCGCTTTAACGTCATGGAGCAATATGCCTTGATATCATGTCATTTGTTTAGAAAATGTCTTAAGGAGGGCTTTGGAGGATTAAAGCTGTCTGTCGTCTTTTGGCTCATGTTTCATCTTGAAGCTTGATGTACTGTAACATTTTTCTCAAGAAACCTCACTGTTTTTTTTTTTTAATGGGTGGTACAGTCAAGGCTGCTATACAATTGGGCTCTGAACATGTCCTTTGTTCATCTTTGTGGTTTTGGGGTTTTTTTTGGAGAGGATACATCTATGTCACCTCAGTGAGAGAGGAAGCTTTGTTGAAGATGTCTCTGTTCATTTACAGTGTAGAGAGAAAGTAACATCTCCATAAGTCAAATGAAGAGCCTCCATTTCAAATGTGGACTCATTGGGTGAAAGATAAGACCCAAGAAAAAGATCTTTTTTGCTTCTTTTCTCCCTCTCTCCGTCTCTCTCTCTCTCTCTCTCTCTCTTTCCTGCTTTCTTCTCTTCTTCCATCTCCTTAAATCTGAGGGGGGAATTTGGGAAATTGGAAAGTGAGATGGGAGGACGTTCAAACCCGGGCTTTGTTTTCATTTCGTGTTTAATTTCCTGATCCCGAAGCCCCTGGCTTTCCGAGACTAACCCCCCCCCCCCTCCCGAACCCCTGAAGAGGCACGCCGGGCGGGAGACAGTGGCCTGGCTCTCCCGCCCTCTCCCCCCTCTCTCAGGCCCCCGGCCTCTCATGCACTCCTTCCTGGGAGCACTCCCAGCGAGCACCGCTTTGAACGACAGCGGGGGGGGGGGGTAGAAAGGCCAAAGAGCTGGGAGGAGAGATCACGGCAGGCCATTATGGAGTCAGACATGCTCTTTGTGACTCCAAACCCCTTTCCCAGTCTTACCCCCCATCCCACTGTCCCACCCCTGTGTACACGCTACAGCCCTCAGTGCCTTTCTCCATACCCTGCTCAAGAGCAGGAGCAGTTATGCACCAGCAAAAACTATTTACTTGTTTGTTTTATTTCCCAAACATCTGCTGGGAAGGTGGCTCTTCATAGGGAATAAATGCCCTTGTGTTCCATACGCACTGGAGCCACACAGTAATTGCTAAAGACGTTGACAGCTAAAGCGGCTCACAGCCTTATTAGGAGGCTTTATTTATGTTCCAGCGCGGAAAGAAATTGTAGAAAAATGTGCTGCAGCGGCCCCCACTGTCAGAGAAACGGGCCCCTTTGATGTGGGACCACAAACTTTGTTCTCGACCGACGCGCCAATGTTCTGACTCTGTAGATTCTCAAACACACCTTTATGTGGGACCCAGGTCGGACCATGCAAATTTGTAGATCCCTCCCCCAGCCCGTGAGTTCAAGTTCACATCAGGAATTAGTGTGTTATTCTGTATTTCATGGGGTAAGTAAAATAAAATGGCGAATTGTTTAATAGGAGTTGATTCTACCTTAAATTTGGTAAATATTTTTCTTTATGGGTTTTGTTTTCGTGCATTGATTTAAAAGACCAAATAATCTCTAGGAAAGTTGGAACCTACGGGCTTTTCAGAATAAACCAAACAGCATCGTCTGCCAGGTAGCAAGTCAAATAAATAAATCGTGGACGGTGTTTTTTTTTCCGTTAATTTTTCTTTCCAAGTTCTGATTGCTATTTTGATAATGTTAGGAAATACAGTCATGAAGAATGTTTACACAACATTTGTCGGTGCCGTACCTGTTAGAATATGCCGTTAATTGAATTCATCTTGAGAGTGGATTTCCCAGGTTGTCCTCACAGGAGATACGGGTCATTTTCTCTAAGCTTTGCACAAAGCTGTTTGTCCTATCTTGACTGCTTCTCTTTGCACACTTCAAATTAAATGTGGCATCTTAAAGTGCCTTTGATTTCCATGTCAGATTATTTTTTGATGGGGCCTTTTTGTCCAAACCGCACTTTGGTTTGATCATCAAAAAGGCGTTTTGAGGAAACCCTTAACCTCTGACCTCTCGGTTGCGGCTGGAGCCGGTACTGCATTAAGCAGAACTCCCTTCGTCTGTCTGAAATCATTGGACAGAGAACAGATAAACAATAGTACAGCTGGCTGATGTTCTCAGCAAGATGGGTGAGAGATGAATGCTTGTGCCATCTCTTCCGAGAGGAAGTTCAAGCGCAATCTGAAATACTGGTTAATTTTGAAAATGTCGATTAAAGTAATTTATTCATAAAGCTCTTTATCTGTACTGTTTACTAAAATATTTATTTGCACAATACAGATGCTCCCCAGGTTATGATGATAAATTTTACAATATTTTAACTTCACGATGGATATGATAATTCAAAAAATTTTACATGAGATATTCAACACTTTATTATAAAATAGGCTTTGTGTTAATGATTTTGTCCAACTTAATGTAAGTATTCTAAGCATGTTTAATGTAGGCTAGGCTATGATGTTTGTTAGGTTAGGTGTACTGTATTAAAATTCATTTTCATCTTATGATATTTTACCCTTACGATTGGTTTATTGGAACATAACCCCATCGTAACCCGGGGAGCATCTATATTCATATATCTGTATGATATTTATGAGCTATTTAGTGCAATAAATAGTGATATCTATCATAACCACAAAGAATAAAAGTATTTGAACCATCAAAAATAATTTATGATCATAGTCATAGACGCAGGACTACACTTTAAAAAATGACAGTTGCAATTAAGAACTATTGCACGCAAAAATAAATGTTACTTTTGTATTGTATGACATAGAAAAGTATGGGGCATAGTTGATTGTTCTTTCAGTGCACTCCATTGATATTATGTAAATCTAATAGTTTTTGTCTTCTGTCCATCCCATCTTGTACCCATAACACCACATAAAACAAAAGTATGTGAATAGTACAGAGGAGCCAAACTGGAAGATTGCTAAAATAGCTTGATGGTACCACATGGGGAATATCTGTGATCCAATGTTTTTTTTTAACAGAGCTTCTGGGAGCAGTAAAGAAACTCGTTAAAACAAATCTATGATTCTGACCTGAGCTCCAGACCTCCAGACTAAATTATACCTCCCTCCACCTTAGGCTTCTTCCTGTGTTTCATTGTTATGTTTGTTCCCCCCTTGCCAACAAATTCTGAGATGGTTCTGGGCCCATCTCAGCCATCCACCTCTTTTTATAATTCTGCCGAGTAAGATGACACTCTGACAATTTGCCAAGCTTTCTCTTATATATCTGCTCGCCGACTGCACATCTGCGCAGACGGCATGGCATGTCGGGATTGTGTCTGCCCTCCACAAACAAGGGGGGCTGATGGGGAATGTTCACCCCCCCCCCCAGCCCAATAGTTTGACAGACAGCAGAGGATGAAAGCTCAGACCCCTCCGCTCCAAGACAGTGGGATTCATTTTGCCCTGCAATAGGCATTAAAATACAAGCAGCCTAAATCCAAGCACTGTGGATAGAGCACATGTGGATAGAGGCATGAGGGGTGGTCTCCATGATTGTCAGCTGCCACAGGTTTACCCTGCAGCTGGTTTTTCAAATGCTATGTGAGGGTTACGGGGTTGGACCTTCTAGCCTACCCCCTGCACCTGTAGGCCATGTCCATGACTTTGCCATGCTGGTCAACATTGTCTCCATTAGTGTTTCCCCTCACATACATAGTAATGTCTAGGATAATATCAGAGGATAATTAGCACATGGTCTTTTAATTGGATCCTGGCTTGCACAGGGACAGATCTAAGAGGTGGCCAGGATTGGCCATGCCCTCCCTCCCCAGTAAATACATGACCAGCCCAGTTGTCGCTCCTCACCAAAGAAGAAAATCCAAATATGGAGCATTTAATTCTGTAAACCAGCGCTGCCCAACTCATCAATCAGTCGGTCATGACGTGTCTCCAACTTGATTGCGAATAATGAATAATGCTCACGTCTGGCAGAATCCTACCCCAGTGCGACCCCAGGAAACTCACTGGGTCTAGTCTGGCCACCATATTGTACAAGACCTGGCTATGGACCTGGGCTTGCAAAGGAAACATGGTGCATTGTCTCATTCTGTCTCAAAACAATGTTTTCTCCTCTGAATGGCTTCTTATGTCTTTGCTTGGTTGAGTTATGGATGACCTAGACCTAGTACTGAAGTCAGGGGAGACGTCAGCATCGGTCCCTACCTGCACACGGGCCTCAGTCAGGTCTGTGCGGAGCGCCAGTTGTTCGCGGGCATACACATCCGGGTAGTGCGTCTTCTGGAACACTTTCTCCAGCTCTTCAAGCTGGTAGCTGGTGAACGTGGTCCGGTTGCGTCTCTTCTTGCCCTTGTTGCTCTCGCCCTCGCCCTTGTCCAGAGGCCCAGTCAATTCGGGTCCTGGCCGATCGGCAGGGCCCTTGGCTCCAGGCTCCTTCACACTGAGGTAGCTGCCATCCATACCTGCAGGATCAGCATTCGGGGGCAACTCGGAGTCTGTCAGTCCAGTGCCGTCTTTGGCTACAAAGAGAGAGATGAGAAGACATTAGAACACGGTCAGTAATATGATTACTCTAACTGACCTCAAGACTCTCTGCAGTACATTTTGGTATCTAAAAACCTTCCTGATACGGAAACATCATTCCCAAAACGCTGCAAAGTGAGTTAAAACAATTCACATGATATTGAAACATTGATGCAGGAAGATGCACTGGAATACACAGTAAGGGTGAGCCTGGGAAAATCTACTCCATATAAGTTCCTTTTCTTCTGTGCTTTACCACAGGTTTTGCATATATTTCATAATGGATTAAAATTTTCCAAAAAGGAAGTGCTCTTTCTTTTCCCATTTTTGATTTTCTGTAAGCCTTTAAACACCCCTGTCTTTTTGATGGAAAAAAATGAGTGGAGTGAGGGAAAGAGTGTTAGTTCTTATGCGAAAGTTTGTGTTTTTAAAGCCCTGGTGTTGAGTGCAGCGAACAGGGATAGTTTAGCTCTCAGGGGGCAGCAGTTGCACCCAGGGTGATCAGACATGTTGTGCACCAGGTGTAGCTCAAACTGAAGCACCATGAATACATATGACCCGGGTGAATTGGTTCGCTCTAAACTACTGAAAGTGCAAATATTCATATCCGCATGAGTCCAGACTCATTCATCCTGTGAATTATGGCCTAATCCTCCTTTCTTCACTCGTGTCATTTTATTCATGGTATCATTCCTTGCAGTATTTAAACTGAGAGGAAACACATCTTGGTGAAAATCCTTCCCCGCTCAAATTGCTCCACTGGGAAGCCGCTTGGCTTAAATGTGGAAGAAGCAGAGAGAATTCAGAGAGCAGAGTATCCACCTGAGGAAAAGCCTGCAGGTCGTTACTCTCTGTAGCTAATCGCTCTTTGGCTCAGACTGACCCACTGCAATTATCCCACACTTTTATAAATAATGACACAGAGTTGAAACTTGCACAGCTAGTATAACTCTCCTACTAAAGACAGAGTGACCTCCAGATGTTCTCTAGAAAAACATTTATCCGACACGTTCCTAAAGATTAATGCTTGCACATCTAATGGTGTCAGACTTCCAGACTTCTGTTAATCAGCATGGTAATGCATGATGTATTAGATCTCTGTTTTAGTTGTTTTAGGACAATTTCATGTAAAATACTGTCCATACACTTTGTAAAGTTTGGTAAGCCCTATTTTTAAGTTAGTTAGCAAGTGCCCACAGACCTTGTTGCTACATACTGCAATGATGTCTGACCATGTGACGCTCTGTTTTTTTTTCCTGTCTAACCCTGTTTGTCCCTGAGGGTTGCCCCGTTTACTGACAGCCAGCCTCCGGCCTCAAACTAAGCAAATAGCCTCCCCACAGCCTAATTGTAGACCATCAGAAAATGACAGACTCTTCCAGGTCTCCCAGGGACTTTCCTGTCATGACGACAGTCGTGTGCCTTCTTGTACGAGGACCAGTGACCACCAACCCCCACAGGGGCTCTCTCTTGCCTAATAACACAAGCCTGTGGTACACCAGACAACCTTGCACCCATCTCCAACATTATAGCACAGTACAGGAACAAGAGGCCTAAGCGATAATTTTGTGTGCTGCTCCCTGGAAATATGCATTGCACATTATGCATAAATCTGCATAAAGTATTTGTGGGAAATGTCACTTTTCCTGTCCCGTTTGTCTTTGCCAAACTGTTCTTGGCAGCCGTGATGTCTGTATCCGTTAGCCTGAGGTCCGGGCATAAAACTTTCTTATTGTTGTGTCAACAGGTTCTCCATTTTGGAATGTTCTAGAGATGACAAATAGGTCTACTGTGGCCCGTATGACATCATACCGTCTCAGAGTCATGAAGTACGATATCCAAATCCTCATAGACTGGTCATACCAAAAACCCACCCTTAATGCTCTAGTCCAGCATTCCAGACCAGCCTGGATATTTTAGGCATGCTTTGGTGCTGAGATTATGATAATTCCTCAATTGAGGTTCAGGCAAACCCTTTCCAATTAGCTGGATGGGAGCAACAGCTCCCAAAAACAGCACCCTAACATTTAGGCAACCCTGTGATGATGTCATGATGATGTGACCCTCCCCTAATTCCAAGAACCATGCTGCTATTTGCTAAACACTCGGTACATGGGCCATAGTTCACCAATGAGCATGACCTCATGAGCATAAAAAAGCTCAGAATATGTATGGGTAGCTCAAGGTTTGTGGTAGGGACCAATTCAGCCCTAAACCCCCTATCCCTGAAACACACGGTACTCCCACCATATTGGTTGGGGCTGTCCCTACCATCCACACCCAAATCTCTGTCCATGGGGCAGCCTCTCATCTCCCTCAACAGGGCAATATTTCTTGTCACCTCTGATTTTGATCCCTCCTATTCTGTCACAGTAATTTCTCTGTTTCCGATATAATGAGCTTAATAATGGAAGCAGGATATCCAGAATGTTCTTGTTCTATAAGCAGACTTCCTCAATAATAAATAAATGAATAAGCCCAACGTCCTGGTTTTGAGCCTTGCCGCGAGGCAAGCGCTGTCAGTGTTTCTGTTTGCCTTCTTTGGACCCTGAACGCTCAGTCCCCTTGGAGACGAAGCTGAGGCTGGGCTGTATAATGGTTCCCACATTGCCTCTTGCCTGGACCTGACACATCCTGTTAAGCATGAGCAAGCAAGCACATGCGCCCAAACGTAAATATTTTGGAGTTGTTCCTTCAAATGCCTCGAGCCTGTTGCCTCCACATGGGAAGCCTGTCAGGCCGCTTGAGATCCGGGCCCCAGGGCAGATCAAAAGCTCTTGTTTATGCCCCACATCAATGATCATTTTTGGCAGAGGTAGGCTGTTGTGACAGTCTCCACCATTTGTTCATGCGACCAGCTCTGACTGAGAAGTCTGCTCAGGACTGTGGTCCTGATTAATAATTGGGTCTGCATGCTGGGGAAGCTTCAACATGGACCCCACCTTGGGTCAGGGCTGGGGAAGAGCCAGATAGATTAAACCAGGCATCTTCAGATAAGCTCCTCCCAGTCCAAGGTACAGTGGAGGTACAGACTAAAGTCCAGTGACTGGACTGACACCTTCATCATTTTGCTAGAACGCTTGCCTGTTATATGCTTTCATGTTCCACTTCTTAAAAATCTGTATTTATCCCTTCTTTGTGCCTCATTTCCCCGCCTTGTCCAGGCCTTTCCTACCCGAATCAGGTAAGAAAGGCAGATGGGTGCCTCTGCCGCGGAGGTCAGTGGCAGTTTTCTCTGTCCACGCCGCTGTTGCCTGCCTGCTGTTGCTCCACACACCAGCTCGGTCCTCCAGTGTATTTTTTTCTGGGTGACCACAGTTTGGGAGCCTGACCAAAATTGCCTAATCCTCCTTTTGCATTTGGCCAAATCAAAATTTGTTTTTGTCCTGTCAAGACCATTGTTTTTTTTCCATTTCCATGTCCAGCTCTGTCCCCTCTGGTCTGGACACCAAGTGGTCCCTGTTTTGACTCCACACCCGAAGCCTGCGTGTTTTCCTCTTTGCTGGGATTGACCAGGGATTCCTGCTAAGACTCTTGGAAGCATATGGCAAAACTCTCCAAGCCCGAAAGTAACAAAACTCTTGTGATATCTGGGTGTTTTTCATTTCGGTGAATCTGCTCTACAGCGTTTTGAAACAGAACCATTTCACATTTCTGACTCACGAGCCAAGATTCCATAACATCACTTCCAATCATCACGCTTGTGGAAAAGGAGGAAATCTGGACTCGATTTCCTTTCTTTCTCTTCCTCTACACCTTAAGAGGTCTAAATGGTCTGTAATGATGCAATTGCTTTGAACTGAGAGCGAGGAAGGAGCCAGAAAAATTCGACCGATATGCCGGTATTTGATTAGACTGCATAACAGAGTTGCTCGCCGTGCTGACGGGCAGGAGTGCAGCTTCAGCAGACGAATCGGGTTCATGAGCAGGTGAGAAAGGGGTGAACTGGGAAGCTAATTGGCAGTTTAACCTGCTTTCACACCCGTTTGTAAAGCAGGAGCACAGCTTGTAAAGCAGCTTTAACTGCATATCAGTTTTTTTTTCCTTCGCAACCCAAATTAGTTCTTCCGTGGAGGTGTCTGCATGTTCTCACATGGGTATACAAAATTCTCACAGATTCAGCACCATAAGCAGAAATAGTCTGCCTAATGTCTTAGAAAATGCCATTAGGCTTCCATATGGCACTGAGAGAATCTTTCTAGACATCTACATTTAGAAATGATCTTTTCTCTCATGTTTTAATGTCATTTAATTATAAATCACAGGATGACTACCATATAAGCCCAAATAAAATTTCCCAACATAGACTATACATCTTTAGAATTCCTTTTTTGATTAATACATGTATTGTGTATCCTCGTGGGTAGATGAAAGTGTTAAATGAATGAATGAATGAATGAATGAATGAATGAACGAACAAATGAATGAATGGATGAATGAATGAAAGAAATATTGAATGAATGAATGAAATATCGAATGAATGAATGAATGAATGATTCAGAAGCCGCTATGGCTCACAGTTTTCTCTGTGCAGAGTGGAGTTGGAGTGGCAGTAGGGGAATCGGTGTTCTCAGCCTCTGCCATGTCAACACCAGGCCCCTTGAGTTAGCAAGGGTCAGATGTTTACTAGGGGCAGCCATTTACTTGCTGTCGAAAACAGGGGAAAACATCAAAGTGTAATTTAACTGGCTATAAAGTGGCAGGGTGTCCCTTCTGCTTTTCCATGGAATGTCACAGAGAAGGTCAGGCAGAGGCAAATAAAAGGAACCCTGTGAATTAGACACCAAGGAGACCCCATAAAGAGTTAATGACCATATATTCCCAAGGAAGAAAATTGACTGGGATAGTTACATAACCTGTTACTCACATATTCCATATGTCTTAGTGATTTGATTAGAAGCAGAGAGCAGGAAAGAAATATCATGCTGCTTTTGCTGTGAAATGTGCTGTTTATTCAGAGGTGGACATTTCAGATCCAGAAAGTAAAAATCCAACCAGGATTTTGTTTCAACCAACCAGTTGAGTACTCTATGACTGTGACTCTTTATGCTCAACTGGTTGGTTGAAAC
>JAODJU010000018.1:4364552-4375003 GCA_026776725.1 Gnathonemus echidnorhynchus | reverse complement strand
ACTGTCTGCTGATAACAAGCTGGATGGTCCCTCTCCTCTTCAGCCCGGACAATGTGGCATCCATGAAAAAGAATTAGAAATTTTGATTCATCAGACCACAGGACAGTTTTACATTTTTCCTCAGTCCATCTTAAACGAGTTTGGGCCAAGAGAAGTCAGGGATGTTTCTAGATCATGTTTAGATCTGGTTTCTTCTCTGCATGGTAGAGCTTCATCCTGCATTTGTGGATGCAGTGATGAATTGTATTCAAAGACAACGGTTTTCAGAAGTGTTCCTGAACCCACGCAGTGATTTCCACTATAGAATTGTGCCTGTTTATAACACAGTGCCACCTGAGGTCCCAAAGATCACAGCTATCCAATATTGCTTTTCAGCCTTGTCTCTTGTGTACAGAGATTCCTTCAGATTATCTGAATCTGAAGGAATTAATGATATGTACCATAGATGATGAAATTCCCATATTCTTTGCAGTATTAGGTTGAGGACCATTATTCTTAAATTGTTGCACTATTTGCCCACACAGTCTTTCACAGAGTGGTGAACCTCTCCCCATCTTCACTGCACAGAGTGGTGAACCTCTCCCCATCTTCACTGCACAGAGTGGTGAACCTTTCCCCATCTTCACTGCACAGAGACTCTGCCTCTCTGGGAGGCTCTTTTTATACCCAGTCATCTTACTGACCTGTTGCCAATTAACCTAATTAGTTGTGAGATATTCAACCAGGTGTTTTGTTTTAGCAATGCAAAACTTTTCCAGTCTTGCTGCCCTTGTCCCAACTTTTCTGAAACCTGTTACTGGCATCAAATTCAAATGGAGCATGTATTTGTCATAAAATAGTAAAATATCTCAGTTTCAACATTTGATATGTTGTTTCTATTCTATTTTCAATTAAATGTGGGTTTATATGATTTGCAAATAATTGCATTCTGTTTTATTTACATTTTACGCAGCGTCACAGGTTTTTTTGAAACGGGGTTGCAGTTATTTGCGGTGGTACATTTTAAGCTGTTCCAAAACCACGCAATTTTTCTCGCCCTTAGATCTGCAAATAAATAACGCTATTTATTTTAAATCTGTCATCTTATAACTCCGGTACAGTTTATTTGCTATTTATTTTTAATTAATTCGGTTTACATCTTTTTTTATGGCTACACATTAAGTACATATATTCCCATCCATAGTATGTAGGCTTATTATATATATGTGTGTGTTGCTAGTTGTTTATTTTTGAGGATTTTTAGGAGCTGATTTTTATGAATATGACAACGATGATGTTATGATTTTAAGGATTTTCCTATTTACCATTGTAAATGAGACCCACAAAATGTTACATTATTTTTGGTATGATATCCCATTGTATCATATAATTACCGGATAAATATTTCTGTCGCAGGCGAGCACATCAATTCTAAACCTCCCTTCTTTGCGAAACTGCTTTGTTGTGCTTGTGTTTGTTGTTATATTAATTACCCAACTTTGCCGAAATATTGGAAACCCTTTTTAACTAGCAAAACGTTGTATTAGCCTGGAAATATTTAATTTTGTTACACAGGCCTGCAGCCTGTATTAAAATTAAATACTAGGCTATGTCTTTGCAGTTCAAAGAAACGATTTACTCGTCGGATAATTGATATTTTGAACACTCGTTAAAAGTAAAGCATTCGTTTAATAATGAAGGCTGTGAGGATTTAACAGGAATTGTGAGCATAAAAATTATGTTAGCAAATATGACGTTTTATCTCGGCGATACGGTTGTGCCGCGGAGTTTTATTGGTTAAGAAGCTCTTTGAAGGGTTATTTGGAGGTAACGTGATTGGATTTGAGTATCCAAGCATAGAAACACATGGAAAATGTTATTTCTGAAGCAGATGGCTTTATTCTTTAAATTCTGCGTTACACGTGGATAGCAAATGACACTACTTTAGTAAAAGAAACCCGATAGAGCAGGATTAATTTCTACAACACGGTGATTCTTAGAAAATGTTTTTTTTTTTGCATTGTGGCATAAATATTTAAGTAATCTATAAAATATAGGCTATATTTTAATATCTTATTTCTGTCTTGCAGGTGCATTCATTTGATTCACTTTTGCCCGTACCAGCCATTTCAGATACAGCCGCATATAACTGCAGAATAAGCGTTTTACTTATACAACTCACTTTCATTCATTCTGAATATATAAATTGAAACCCTCAATTTAAAAAATGGACGGTATGAATATTGACAACTGTTAGTTTAACCAGGACAGCCGGCGTGGTTGTGAAGGGGAGACCAGCAGTAGTAATAATAATAATAATAATAATAATAGTTATTATTATTATTATTATTATTATTATTATTATTATTATTATTATTATGTACTCATCACTATTGACAGTAGCTATATTACATTAATGAATAGCAGTAACGTTCCGTTACAGAGCAATGCAGCGGTGATCAGGCTAAATCAAGGCCTAAGTGTTTATGTTGTTCTGTTTCAATTTAAAAAGACATTAGCTAAGAAAGCAAACATTTACAGCAAGGTTTACGGACGCTTTGAAACATTAGACCAGAATACGTTTGTCGGACAGACCAATGGTCCCAGAGGTTATTTAAGAGTCACAGTTATACTCACTGATGCAATTTCCATTATAATTTCAGGCGCTGTTTATTCTTCTGTGAGGTTTCGCGCTTTATGTATATGCACATATACATCCGAATTTTTAATATTAAACCAAAACCGATGTCAATTTTAAAGTAATTTCCTTCATTTTTGGTTATTAATAAGACGTACAAAACAGTAGATATTTGGAAAGAGTGTGGCTGAGCTTATAGTAATTGTCAGCGCGATAAATCATTTTGTAGCTAGTTTCGCAATACCCCAGTCCTAAGACAGCATGATCATTTTTATTTATGTGTATCTTCTGTCCTGCCTCTGAACAGAGTTTCAGCTCGTGTTTTCTTGCGGTCTCCCCTCAAATGTGCTCACCCATGTTTGGGCAAAGCCCTAGCTTTTGTGGCAGTTGTGTTAAATTTATAGTTTTATAAACTGATTTTCCAGCGCTCGAGCTGGACCGAAGTCGGAATCCCCTAACTGAGCTCAGTTAATGCAAGTTGCTCGGCACGTCTGAGTTTTATTATAAGAGCGCAAAACACACACACACAAATAAAATGAAGATATTTTATGTGCAGATCTGTCGCTCATTATATTTTATGTATTTGCATTAGTGACGCATTTTATGACGTGTGTGCCACCGGTGAGGTTTATTCTGCAATTAACCGCAAATATTTTAATACTTTATATTATAATTTGTATATATTTTGTATTTTTATATTATAAAGAGCTCGGATGTCCAATGCATTATATAAATGTAGAAGCGTTTTAACATTAAGCTATTATTTAATATGATTTATTATGAAACTCTTAGCATCCTCTGTATCTAGTGCGCTTAAAACCATTAAACCACGACGATGCGGTTATTTTATGACAGCAATTTTGCATATTTGCTATTGTCCCGCACTTCGACCCTTTAGTGCATAAGTGGTTATGAAAGATGGGTGGATATTATTGTCCTAAATGTTGTTCATTCATGATTACTGCAATACTTTTGATCGACTGTCATAACTTGCGACACACACAGTGACAGTCGTAGTTGTTTTATTATTATTAATGGACATGATTATTCTTGTGTAAATACCACGAACATGCGATATTTTAAAATTCCGTAATTCTGAAATTCTGTTAGTTTCCGACCTGACCTATTTTTTTTTTCTTTGCAATTTTTTTTGAGTATTTAGGCTGTTTCTTTATTCCGTTTTTTTATTATTATTATGATTTTTTGGGTATCTTAATAAACACGGTTGCATGCGCAATAGAAAATAAACCTATATTTGAATAATTAATCAAAATTTGGAGAGAAGTGTGAACCGAAAAATAACTTTAATTTATTTGTGTAAATTATATGTGAATACTTTATTATTATGTTATTACATTACAGAGACACGCCGTGTTTGTTGTTCGACCATTTTGGGCATATTTGTTTACTGTTAATTATTATGTATGTGGCTGGAATTTTATTCTTGTCTTTAACGGATAACCTGTGCTTGTTAATATATTGAAGTCTGCTGTGGAGTGTGAGTATATTTTAATCGTTGTCTATCGTGATATATCACTATCTGTCTTTTATGCACGACTTTGATTGATGACTTGTTAACTTAACCTCGGCCTTCTTAAACCAGAAGCTACTTTCATTGTAAAAATTTGTTCAGGAAACTAAATTACCAATCTGCACTGTGTTCTATGGGGGGAAAACCATAAAACCAAATTAGACTTTAATATTTCCTATTTAAACATATAGAGGCAGTTGTATATTAATTAGAACAGAATTTAGAATGTTGATCTATAATTGAAAGAATTCGGAAGAAATACTAAAAATGCGGAGTTCTACGTTCATTCTACACCTGCAAACGCGTTAATTCAATTGTCCGATTCAGGTTAAACATTAAGGATTGTAATGCAGATTATCACATTAATCATAATTTCATTCAATCGTTAAAGAGAAAATGTAATAGTCAGTAACGTTATGCGTCTCAGAAATTGTGTTATGATAAGAGGCGGTCGTAATGCTGCGAGTAACGTGTTACGTTTACAGCATATATTTTTACAGTAATCCTTTAATTATGCCGAGTAACTCTATAAATGTCGGTCGTAGGAATGTAATTTCATTTCCACAATTTACGGGTGGATAAGGATTTTGGTAACACATTTCAGAAAGTAGATTTTCACACATTTCAACAGTGCTTCTGTTTTACAATGAAGCATACATGACATATGTATTTTTAAGGAAATGACATTTAGTTTTCAAATATTATATTCTGAGCTGCAACACACTTCCTCTAAATCAACCGCACTTTCAGAAATATCGTTTCTGAAGGCTGACATTTTACCGTCACTTCTTACGAACTACAGAATCCTTTCATTAGTATTGCTTGAAATACAAACATTTAAGTACCTTATTTTGCCCATAATTTGCAGTCGTTTAAATTGTCAACACAGGTTCTTTAAAAGTTGGTATATCTGAGCACGGATGATGCAGGGGAACTGCAGACGCGTACGTAAATTGAACACGGCGCCTTTTGTAATGCGTATAATTCCCGCGTTTTGTGGTACTCACCATAGCAAGAAATGAGCGCTCCGTTGTGTCCGCTCTCTTGGTGATGTTTGCTTCCTTCAGGGGGAGTTTTGCAAGAGGATCTCTGCATGAAGAGGTGGTATTTGTTAAAGGTGCCTTCCCCAGAAGTGGCATCCAATGACTGGCATTCCTGTTGGAATGGGCTCCGCGACTTTTCCCCGTATGCCTGACCTTTGTTGGTCAGGAAAGTGGGACTGTATTTGGTGTCACTCGCTTGGAATGTCCTAAACGGGTTTGCTTGGTGATCCCTACCTTGTGGTGTAGACGGACTATAATATGAATCCATGGATGTCATATCGCAGTATGAAACGCACGTCTCGGCGTTCATTCCTAAAAAAACTTAGAAGGGAAAAAGACGTCCAAACTTTTTTTTCCCTCTCTCTTTCCTTTTGGAGAGCGATGCAAGCAGATTTGCTCTTCCTGTCTTCTTGTTCCGCAGGCGAACACACATACACACTCACACACACACACAGTGCCGTGGCAGCTGGGTTTGGTTATAAAATGATTCAGATGTTTTCCAGAAACTGCAAGCTGACCCAAAGCTAAAAAGCCCCCTTAAGGTTTAGACGGGTAACAAAAAATGCCTCTTTCTTCAGAGGATGCTTCGCAGAACTCCCCGGTATAGACTTTAAGTACAGAACTGGCGTTGGTTATTATGTAGATGACGTGATGAATGCGTGAGGTCAGACCTATGCCTAAAAGAAAAAAAATCCTGTTTGTTGTAAATATGTGGGGGAGCACTGAACACATGACATTAATGTAATTAGGATATGAATATATAAATGATTGAATGTGAAGGGCAACACGGAGAGAGCAATTTAATGGTTATGACACAGTTGATTCGTAATGGTTTGTGAAGGGGGTACTTGTCTGGGCTCGAGAGCAGTACAAAAGATCATCATACGCGAGCTAAACTCAGTGATAAGTCAGTAGGCGATGCATTCTGGTCGGACGACCTCAAAATTACCTTATACCGACACACACGTATGTGCATTAAAAACTGACTTTGCCCTTTTGAATGTGTAGTTGATTTATATGAGATGCCTCTGGTTTTTGTCTTTATTCAAGTGTGAGGAAAGACAAACATGAGATTTATGAGAATATACGCGCGTACTGATTTCAAAGTCCGTCTAAAGTAACTGTCCCACGGTGTGAAACCGTAGTGAACAGACCGGTGATGGTTCCGTTAAACTATCGATTGGATAAGAGACATATTGGTTTGAAAATTAAAGTTAAAGGATTTATGCCACGTCAGTTCCATCTGGGTTTTGACACTCTCTCAAGGCTGTTTCCTTCGGATTTTTTTTCTGTAAAATTTTGTATAATATAGGACTAGTATTTGTTATTTAAATGTGCTATTTTAAGTGTTATTACCATACTATTATAATATTACTATTATTTTTATTAGTAATGTTACTTAATTACATAGTCTGTTACGTATGCGAATAGTAATGCCATCATTTCATTTCTGTCAGCTTATGTATTTTAAAATTGCTATCAGTAATTTATTTACTTGACTTTTAAAATATACCCCGTTTAATTCCCTAGACTGCCTTTTATTTTTTGCTTTTTCGTTCCAGATGCGTTTCCGCAAATGATGCGGGGCAGTACTGTTTTATTCGATTGAAACACCAACAAAACACGATCCGTCAAAAGCAATGGCTATTTGTGAGTAAAGTTATTTATATTAACTGTTATTATCGCTCCCTATTCGTTGCTTTTGAGCTGAGAGTATTAAATATTTCGGCTGCTCTTGTTTCTCTGTAATTAAACGTTATTAATTATATCAAATGATATACAACTACTCAAACACTAAACACAGAAATAAGCACTGGATAAATGCGTAACAAAATCAAATGGTAAAAATCTGCGATAAATGTTATTTTACATATATGTATGTCAAATGTTTCTTTTGGTAGTCCTCGCAAATAAACATACAATGTAATGGGTATAGTGTTATTTGCTAACCTGCATTTGACGTGTACTTCATTATTACGCCCACAACGATTTAAATAATATTCTGACGAAATCACAAGTATCAAGAAACGTGCGGAGCTAATGAACGGTGAATTCCGTCAGTATACCGTAGACATGTGGGAAGGTGAGGGACAGCAAGGTGAAGTTGGAGATGTTCATTTACTGTCTTTTTGCGACGTTACCATGTGACTTATCCTAGTATATGTTTGCTTTGTCTGTGAGTGACCTTAATCCATACCAGAGGCGGCTCGACCACTGAGGTTTAGGGGGTAGTGCCGGCTCTGTTTTTGACACACTATTATGAAACGAATAGTATTGAAATTACTCAAACGTTGTCATTTCAAAACACAATTTCTCTCTTCTTTGGAAAAAATCAGTATTATAATATTGTGAAATGTATTATCATATCGCTGCCTAATTTTTTAGCTACTAGCCGCTACTGAAATTTCATGCATACGTTGATTTTGGTTGTCCTCCTACAAGCCGAACAACGCGCAATGGTGAATTCGTTGTTTTCCCTTAATTAATTGCACAGGACGATGGACCTTGGCGGACATAAATCGAGAAGTGAACACTGTGAGAGACAGACCAGACTTGTGGCACGGAATCAATATTTTTATCTATCTATCTATCTATCTGTCTATCTATCTATCTCTGTCTGTCTTTCTGTCTGTCTGTCCTGTCCGTGTCCGAGGTCGACTGAAAAATATCGAATTAAGTTTTTTAAAGTTTTTGTTTTTGCTTTCTTTTGGCGCGTTGTTTTGTGTCTTCCCATGATTGTTTTGTCGCACATTAAACATTACATCAAATTTAACGTGCGCAGTATAAACTAGCAGACTTCGACCACTGCATATTTTATCAGATGCTGGGACGTTTTCCCTGTTGTTTGAACGTAGTTTTTAAGTCAACATTTAAATCCATTACAGGCAATAGTATATTATATGCACAATTTAAATGTATTTTGTTGTATCTTATTTAAATCCTAAATCGGACAACGTTTTGATAGCAGTATAGAGTCTCGTGTCATTATTAAAGGAATCAATGTTAAGTCTCGCGACTCCACAGTGTGGTTTGTTATGTGGTTCCTTGGAGGTACGTTAAGCATATACTTGAGA
The DNA here is from genome assembly GCA_026776725.1 of Gnathonemus echidnorhynchus. Lineage (NCBI taxonomy): Eukaryota > Metazoa > Chordata > Actinopteri > Osteoglossiformes > Mormyridae > Gnathonemus > Gnathonemus echidnorhynchus. The sequence continues at coordinate 4,366,738 of JAODJU010000018.1, read as the reverse complement.
TTTCACGCACTGGTAAATGCAGCATTATACGTTTCAAAAACAAGCGTCCCAAACGACTAACTACAAGACTAACTTAAAATATTTTAAGTTAATACTTAGTTACGTTATGTTGGTAATTCAAAACATTTGTAGTTGCGTCGTGACTCGTACTTCAGTGGCGCACCCCTTTCAATTGCCAAGCATCTTAATTTCATCTACTGTCAATGTGCATTATAAGTAATTGTCATAAAATGATGTTGGATCTTTTTGCAAGAGTGGGGGACATGAAACCAGTTGCATATTTCCAGGGGCACCGCCCTACTTGGACAGGTGACTACTGGCAAGGTCATCTTAAACCGTGTAGAAAAAAACTAGCTGCCAATTTTATGATAAAGGATTTTTTTTTTCTCTTTCAGCAAGAAAAATGTCGGGTAACATTCATGTAGGCCTATAGCATATGACTGTGCTTCGTATTTGGATATATAATTTGCCTTGACTGAAATATTGTTACAGTTACAGAAATATTGTTACAGTTATCTTTTATATTTACGAACAGTCGTAACAACATTTTGTCAACTCTAATCTACAGTAATGCACGTTTGCAATTTTTTTTATTTGCTTAAGCCACACTTCCCTATACAACATTAGCAAAACGTTATTGGCGCTAATTTGCTTTATTTGATTCGACCTTTCTAGAATATTTAAACTGGTGTATAATCCAAATAAATAAAGCATTGAATACTTATACTTACCGAATGTAATGAGGCTAGATAAATGGCGAAATTACCCGCGTGGACGGCGGTAAGAATTATTGTGTTGAAGTTATAATCATTTTTAGTTTTGATTTGGAAAATATCGTCATTATTATTATTGTTGTTAATATTAACAATGAATATTAGGCATATTTATCACTTGACTATTATTATTATTATTATTGTAGTTATTATCGTTAGTAGTGGTTGTAGTATAGTATTAGTATGTTGGTTGTAGTAGTATTTTCTAGAATAGGCATGTTTATAAGTTTTTTCGTTGTTGAGTCGGATGTAGCGGGAATGTTGATTATATTTAGCCATTGCTCTTTGTGTATGTGTTCTGTTTCTTCCTCGATTGACATTTCGGTTTATCTGTAATCTGTCTTTTATGGGCAGCAATTAACTTTTCTCTGTAAATTCACTCTAGCTTAAATTGATATGCGCTGTCCAACGCTGACAGTCTCAATAAACCGAAGGCCATTAAAAATGGCATCCAATGCTCTGTTAGCCCATCTACTCCTCATAAGCGGCGGTTTTGATGCTTTGTTCTTTGAAACCCGCAGGTACTAGTCATTTTGTGTAAAACCTTAACCTTTGCTTTATTTACATTTGCCTAAAAGTAAGAAATGTATATCTACAGTATTGTGCGCATCCGGTTATGCACAATAAGAAATCTAATTTAAATAGAAGAATACTACTACGGCTACTACTACTACTACTACTACTAATAATAATAATAATAATAATAATAATAATAATAAAAATAACAATAATAATCATCATCATCATCATCATCATCATCAAATAAAACACTAAATAAATTACTAATGTTACTGCTGTATTTAAATCACTGTTTGTTCTGTATATACTGTGTATATTCCTTGGACTCATTTGTATAGACCTATATAGCATAAGATTTCATAATGATAATCTTTGACCAAGGAATTTAAATCGAATCGCATTGTAATTACTTCCCATTTAACCTTTCGAATTTATTACATTTTTCCTTGGATTAAAGCGATTAGATCTTCAGAAAACAGAGTTATAAAACTGTTAGGTAAAAAATTTCCGAGTAAGATCTTTCCAGGTGTTTGATCTCATTAAAGCGCATTTATCTAGTAAACTTCTCAATTCAGCTTCATTATACCACCTGTTTCTCGGTTGCACCTGCACATAATTATTTTGTTTGCCAAATCGATTAAAAAAACTATTAACGCAATGTACTATTAATTATAATTCCTGTTTCGAAAGAATTCGTATTTTTCGCTGTTGTTATTGATTTGGGTGCTTTACGTGATATTTATTGTCAGATCGGGGACAAATAAGTGTAGTAGTAATATTGCAGTGGATTCTTATTATATTTTGTTAAAGTTTGTTAAACTGATTAAATTGAATTGTGTTTCAGCCAACGGCGTAGGGTATAGTTTGATATTTATTTATTTATTTGTTTGGGGG
>JAODJU010000018.1:4352721-4364452 GCA_026776725.1 Gnathonemus echidnorhynchus | reverse complement strand
GTTTGATATTTATTTATTTATTTGTTTGGGGGGGGGGGGGGGGGGTGGCATTCCTTGGACATTTTAATGCAAAGGTCTATTTATTTGAGGGTGGGGTTGATGAAGCAAAATTAAATGTTGAGAGACTGAGTGAATTTTATGAGCGGTATGTTGAAAGGAAACGTCAAACATAAGTGGTAATTTAACTATGGATGTTTTTGTTACACAGTATTTAAACTGCGACACTTTAATGCAATTAACTATCAAATTGTGATAAATAATACATTTGTTTTGGTCATTTGTACGTTGTAGATATTGTCGAAGGTTGTTGTTAATTGGATGTAATTAAAATACAATGCTTGATAGTTCAATTATTATTTTGTCCCAAGGTGTGACATCTTTTTGGAAATGGAATGTCTATTGAAGTAAAAATATATAGATTTGTATTTTCCCAGGTTGTTGTATTTTTTTCTGAATGTGGCGAGCACCGAATGTTTGGATATTTTTGTTCAGATCTTTATCCAAATAAATAATTAAATACATAAGTAGATAAACAAACAAACAAGCGAAGTAAATGGAATCTGGCTGACTCCATCTCAAGGAGTTTTAGTGTGAACAAATGTGATATCGGTTAAGACCACTTTATTTTTATTTTTCATATTATTTGTATAATTTTCCAATATATGATCACCCATGCGATCTTTTTAACATGTCGTGTATCCGAAATCGACTGTTACCGTGTCCAACTTTTTATTAGTAATTTTAGTCGTAATATTTATGGAGAGAAGATATTAATTTCGATTAAATGTAGTTTAATTGCACAATTTCATGTATTCATACTGGGATATATTATTTAACGTAAAATGTTTTCCGGTTTATTTTCCCAACGTATTTTTTCTGTAATGAAGTCAATATATAGTAAAGCTTAATATTGTGAGTAATTAAAATACTTTAATAAAGTTTATTAACCGTAGTCTTTAGCTCTTGTTTACATTTCGGCTGTATTCATTTGTTTGGATATTCATTAAATTAGTTAAATAAGGAGCTACTGTGCTTACGTTCTTTTTATTACCTCCGCTTGCTCATCGGAATCAAAGTTTTCCCACTTCACCACTGCAAAATTTACTTTTTAAATATAGGACGCGAAAACCCTGAGATGTTTAAGCCGCTCAAAGCTCTGTGTTTGTCAAAGATAACAAACGGTCAACGGAAACGTAACCAAGAACGCTAAATTTTACCACAAGCCTTCGCGCATTTTTAATTCTGAATGCCGTTTGCCATTCCGGCTGCCCACGCATACAAGTATGAAAGCCAAATACGCGATTGTTTGTATAGTTTTGATGGACTGTATTGTTAACAGCAGCGCTGCGTTCCTTTGCATGTGTTTACATTCTCCCTATTATGTTAGTTATTCAGAAGTACGACGGGCCCTGTTTAATTTACTGGCCGCTTAAGTAAAACAAAGACAGCGGCGTCTCCTTTGGTACCAGCGCTCCCCACGGTGTTTAATTACCGCGTGCCGCCGTAAGCACTCATGATGCGTCTACTGAACATCAAGCCACCTTAATGTCAGGCATTTCCAAAAAAATACATGGCACACTGCAAGCCAAAGTCCAGAAACTACGGCTTTCTTTCCCGCATTTTGTTTCCTTGTGAAAGATGCCACTAAGTGAAATGCATTAATAAGAGAGAGACGAGCAATAGCCCGCTGTTTATCACAAAATAAATGCTGAGGCTAAATTATTTAATTTATTGTTTTTCATTCAGCTTCTACAAAACTTTAGATAGACATCTGATGACCTTGTGTCCCAGACAGCACTGACCTCCTTGTCCTCTCCAAAAATGGGAGCAGCTTTCCCTAAAATGCAGAGAGGGCAAATCAGAATTGCTGTTTTGTAACTGAATAGCTTAAAATACCGAAAAGGAACCCAAGATGCAAGAGCCCCCCCCCCTTCCCCACGGTTCCTGTGGACAGGTATCTAGCAGACATGATGTAATTTGCTTATTTATACTGCCATTAGGGACAGGCCGTGTTACAGGGCTTGAGGTCGGAGCGGCAAATCTGCTTGGTACTAGAGTTGGTGCATTAAGGATAGGAGCTGTCAGCGGGGGGCAGGCGATGGCAGAACGAATGCACAAATGCAGACCGGCCCTTGTGTCCATGCATGGGTGACGTGGCGCCGCTTAAGCCGGCACACTCTCCTCGCCTGATTGGGTATGAAAGGAGCGACCAGCCAGCTTGAAAGGTGCCTATATGTTTACAGCCTGCTGTCTCAGAACGTCAGTGCTAATTACCTTCAGCAAAGCCAGCCTCCGCATCCGCATTCGTTGCTGTGAAAGCGGGGCCTCTTGATACCAGGACTGATAAGTGATCAGTCATCGGCTTGGAGGGCTGCATGGGGCAGAATGACTGAAGTTGACTGCTGGCACTTTTTTCCGCTAACTGAGTGTGTCTGATTTGCCCACCCCCCTCCCCAATTCCATGACCTTCTTGTCTTCATAGATCAGCAATCTCATGTGCCAGACTCACAATAAAGTAAAAAAAATAAATAAATGCCTAATCACTGGTGACACATTTCGAAAAGTTCAACAAAACTATCAAGCAAACATGCCAAAAATAGCAGATGAGACTCAGCACATTAAATAATATTAAATTCCATGCAGAATTCACGCATGTCTAGTGTTTTTCCATTTGACATTCTTTAGCTAGTGATGGCCAAACTCATGTTTATCCAACAAATCTAGGTGACCATTGTCCCACGTTCAGGCTAGATAAAATGCAATTTAAATATTCAGACAATGCTTACCTTGCCTATGGTTGCCCCTGTCTATTCGGCATGTGGAAACCTGAATGGCCACGTCTGTTTCTCAGTTTCCCACTGGAGATAGGCCCAAGTGTTCGGTGATGGGCCAAACGATCTATTTCGCGCTGCAAAGTTCAGCTGCAGCTCCGGGCCAGATCTATGGGAATGAACATTCCCTCTCAGATACCTGAAAGCCTCCATGTCCTGAGAGCTGTATTTGTTCTTTCTGTCCCAAAGTCAGCATTAACCTTTCAGCACTGACGTGTTCACATTCTACAATGATGTAGCCTAGGTTATTTTTCGGTGTTGAATTGTGAACATTTTAGAATGGCGTAACCTGTATGGCCCTTCAGCATTACACTAGTCATGTTCTAGAACTCCAGAATGGTGCAGCTTACCAGTGGCTTAGCTGACAGTAAGTATGGAATATCAGCACCTGCCTGTATAAGGTTTTCAATTGTACGAATACTTCAAATGCATTCATTGAAAGAAAGCGTGCCGCTGTAATGCCCCTACAAATCTGTGTTTGAAGCAGTATTCACAGCTGCAACACTGGCATCCTTATTCTGAACGGACTTGTATACAGATATCAGTTCATGTCTGGCCACAGACACCTTAACCAGATCAACCTTGCAGCACTGCAGTGAGTTAAGGGTCCCAGTGGATACAGTGTGTCCTTTGTGCGGCACGCTGATCCCCCCCCCCCCCCGGGCACGATTGCCATTTCTGATGAGTCTTTGTAGCTTGTCCTGTTTCGGAAGCAAGAGAGGTTTTGAATCTCCTATGCAGCAGCCCCACCGTCTTAAAAAGTTGTTTTTCAAAAACTCAACTTTCTGCAGTACAGTGTGATGTTTATTGCGACTGCAGCAACACCCTGTCACCCGGACCCTGCTGTTTCTGGGATGCTATTGCCTTCTCTTCTGCGTTCCACTTTTATCCTCTAATCACTGCTGCCTTAATATGCACATTGCATATATTTACATCATATGCAGCATGTACATGCTGTATATTGGTTTAGTTTATGAGGATTCAGTCAGTGTCGGGCCTGAGGATTATAATAATGCCTTATTTGTCCGTCGCTTTGGACAAAATAAAATAAATGTAGATGGAAAAACATAAGGAAACTTTGATATATTAATGTGCGGAAGTGTATAAGTTAGACTGTTTTGGAGAATTTTCTGTGGCACAATCATGCAGTTTTTATAAAAAATGAAGGTAAATCTGCTACATTTTCTGCTCCTTTCCAGTTCATCCAGTTGCCTTCTAACCAGTTTTCCAGTACAGGGGTGTGGACTGCTGGCATTTTTTCAATCATTCTACATATTGTACATTATTGAAATATGTAAATGTATAAATTCATATGTGTTACGTATTTTATGTGTAAATGTTGATAGAGTATGTAAATATTAAAGCCCTGATTGACTGTTCTAAGCTTTTCACTATTAATGATGCTCATCCATTCACGTGCAAAACATTTTTTGTGGATTTTTGGAAAATAATTTATATCTACATATACGATTACAACAATGAAAGCTAATAATGCAGAGAAAAAGTATTTTATCAGTATTTTATCAATATTTTTATCAGTATTTTATCAGTATTTGATTTGTCAGTATTACATAATTTTTAGCTGTTGCAAAATTCTCAAATTTGCTTCCAGACAATGTAATACTACATATATTTAGATTATTAATTGTTTAATAGAATTTACACATATTTGTGAGGTTTCCACCCTGACATATGATCATTTAAATTTCTTTTTATTATATTGTGGTGTGTGGTTTTTCTTAAATCAACCAGTCATGCTTTAAGCACATTAAAAACCTTAATGTTATTAATATATGGTTTTTCAACTTATTAAGTCGAAACACCACACTATCTTGCATTTATTTTATTCTAAGGATTTCCATCTCAGGCAGTCTAAGAACATTATTCATTAGATTTGTATAATTGTACGCTGAAAGTAAAACAAATAACACCTACATTCTGTTGATTTTAGGATTGCACTGTTTGTGTTTTTATGATAGTATTTATTTAAAAAGTACTTACCAGTGCTACTGTGTAAGTCTGAAATTGTTTGCTTTATTTTGCTTGCCGTTTGTTGCAATTCATGGTTTTTATATGCAATTTAAGGGTTCCAAGTATTGTTGGGCCTTTAAGAGAGAGCAGCAGTTTCCAATGCAGCAGTTCTTTGCTGTCTGATTGAGCACCGCTAACACTGGCTGGTAAATGTCTCTATCAGAAACAATAGAATTTTTCACTCTCTGACATAGACCAAAGGGGCTGTACTCAGAGACGTCTGCCCTCAATAAGCACTGACAAATTTTCCGCTTTATTAAAACGTGAGACCGTTTTCTAAGCCACGACATGCTCGTCCCCGGAGGATTGTCTATCAAAGACTGACCACTCTCTGCCCTTTGCAATGTAACCTAAGATATTTCACGCAATGCTTAATGAAGAACATGGTTTCAGAATAGAAGGAAATAAATGTAGGTGAAGATAGTGTTACATATGCCTGTGTTGCGGGACCGTGGCGATTAATCAGATGCTGTGATGAACATTTTCTCATAAAGTGCAGCACAGGAGCATGTGATGAATGGGGGTTGCGGTTCGCTTAGTTCACGGGGGAGGGGGGTCCGCTGCAGATGCGGGAGAAGGTGCTGCTCTAAGGGAGGTGGCAGCAAACCAGTCAGCCCAGATGAGGGGGTGAGGTGTTGGGGAGGGAGGGGGCACATAAGCACAGGCACCTTTCGTGCTGCGCAGGTATTCGTTAACGAGGCTTGTACCATAGTTTTCATCATTGTTTTATTACTGACTAAATGCCCTCCTGTAAAAGAGTGGCCTTTCCCCCCAAAATGATAATGAGTTTTCTTTTCTGGGGGGCTTGGCTTTGTAACTGCAGTGCACCCCTGCCCTTCGAGCTGGCTGCAGTTTTCGCACAGGATGGTGGAGCCAGATCCATGCAATCCCCGTATCTAATGACACTGTTCCTTCCCCTATGCATTTTCCTACGTCCTCCTTCAGCATTTGATTCTAGCCATGAATTTTAAGGTATTAAGGTGCTTAAAACGATAAGTGTCTGCCGTGTCCTGGCCCCCTCTGGCTGTAGTCTCAGGCCCCCTGAGAGCCAGGCGTGAGGCCTGATGTCACCGGCTGTGCTTATGATGACTCCATGGCCTCTGTGCACCTATCAGCCACTACAGCCCTCAAGGTTGCCAGAGCAGCATTTTTTGACCAGTTGTGTCCAATATGCGGCATCGGCTGACATGTTTATTTTATTTATTTTATTCATCCACTTACCCATCAACTGTTTTTGTATGTTTTTTTGTATATCATGCCATTGTTTCATTTCTGGAATTTAATATGCATTTGTTGTGTTGCGTAGGGCAAAGAAACTATTGAAATCAAAATATTTGCCTGTGGGAGAATTATTTACACAGAGTCTTGCGTACTTTCCATTTTAGACAGGAAGTACAGAAACACAAAGCACATATGTGGTTTGAGGGGGGGGGCTGTAGGATTTATTTTTTTGTTTTTTAAATTACCTGACCTGGTGGGTCCCTGAGCCAAGATGGTGCGCAAGAAACATGACGCTCAGCAGCGACGATGTTGGCTGAGGCAGACGGGAGCGACGCGGCACGACTGCGCCCAGCTGCCGGTGGACGGACACCCAGCCGCCCAAGTGCCCACAGCGGCTCAGCTCTGCCCACCCCGCTCTGCCCGTCAGTCCGCCGACTCCATTCTCCCATTTGCCTGCTCATCTGTCCTCCTGCCATCGCGGTTCCATGTGTCACGAAACAGGGCCCTTTTATTAGAAAACATAGAATTAATTTTTATCCCTGTACCACACACTCCATCCTCAAATGCATGAATGGGAGTCTGAAGATTTTATACCACAATTCATAAATAAAATAACAAAACAAAAACAGCCTTTGATTATTTAATCAAATAATTAGTAAATGTGTTACATAAATTTATTTACGCTCCTCTTCTGAAGAATAAAGTGTCCTAACTCCAGTGTTATGCGATGTGTCCTGTGATAAATCTGTATAAACTGTAAAAGAATTAAAGCCCACTCAATAAAAATAAGAAATAAACAAAATATTACACACAACAGGCAGCAGTGCTAAGTTAAACCTTTTTCATTGGGCATCATGCTGGCTAAGGGATGCTGGGTAATGAACAGAGAATTTCAGGTTTAAGTCACAAGACCAGGCCTGCTGCTGTAGTACTATACCAGCCTGAACTGCTCCAGTAAATTATCCATCTGTATAAATGAGCCAAAGCAGGGGTTACTTTGGATTAAAGTGTTGCCTAATTAACAAAATATTTGTACCTTGATTTAAATGGACATGTACTCCATTGCCTCATGGAATGGCATGGAATGGCAATAATATAAAGACACATATTTCCCTTGTTTCCTTTTTGACGGCCTTTCTGTCTGAAGAAACAAAGGACAGGGCACATTCCCCCGGCTTCCACAGAGTAAGCCCATCATTGATCTAACGACGGCTACTTTTTAATTGTTGTTCTCACTCCTTGCGCAAACCGTAATTACAAGAGGGCTATTAGCAAGACGAAGTGATCAGTAATAGAGTAAACTGTACCACCCACGCTGCTGCTGTTTACAGCCTGCTAGGGGATTAAATGTGTAACCAATAAAATGCTCCAGCAGTCGTTCAGACCCAAAATATGAAGCCATATTCGAGGTTAGTCGTTTTGTCCTCCACTTAGAAAGTCATAAAATCGGAGTGGTGATCTTTTATAAACCTGGTATTTATCAGCATTTCCTCCACAATTATTGTCCTCATTTCGTCATGGGACACTGAGAAAGAATGCTGTCCAGTTACTGGCTGTCCCATCAGGGCACCCCCTGTTTAAAAAGCTATTTCTCTTAGCGGGAAATTCTTGTGTCTGGAAGGGTCAGCTATTTGTGTATTTTCGTATAAAAAAAACAAGGATATGGGAGACACTGACCAACTCCTACCAGAAAGTCTCTGAGCGGCTATTGGACATCATTGCCTGCGGCAATGTCGTTTGATTCTGCCCTTTGACTGCAATAACAAGCCGTAGCGAAGGGGGGAAGAATCATCAGCATTGTTTGGCAGTAGTAGAGGACGTCCACTTCCTGCCCAGCAGAATGCGATGGGGAGGAAGCAGATTCATTAGCTTTCAAATCCCTTATTTTAACATAAAGGAGTGGGTACACACTTGGAGTCAATTGGAGTTCTAGAGAACGTGACCTCTGTAGCCAATCTTACATAAATGAATGCTGCTCTCATCACATGGTGGATGGAGAAGGAGCAAGCAATTCAGCACCCGTGTTGTCCTGCTGTCCGCAGGGATTCTCACCCACCTGCCTGGCTGCAGTCGTGGCCGTCCACGCCAGACGGCCTAACCCCAGATGTGGAAACGGTCCATCTCCAGCAGTAAACAGCTCCTACTGCCCGCGGGCACATTTGAAATTGATTAGCTTCCGAGGCACGTTGTTGCGCCAGTCTGTCAGGCCCGGCACGATAAGCATCTTGCGCACACGTTCGTCGTGATATCTGATGATGGCCTGCACTGCGTTCGCTGACAGCAAAATCTGCTCGGGGTGCGTTCAACTCAGAAAGGGTGTGTGGAGTTGATTATTGCGGCTCTGAGACATGAGTGTGGCTTGGCGGTTATAAGCGATGGGGCTCCCTGTGTCACCGATAGTGACCCCTATAGCTTCACAGTTCACAGCGCTGTTCCTGGCTAATCTCCGCAACACTATGGCTTTTTTTTTTCCTGAACGAGGTGATTTGTGTTCGATTGCTGTTAATTTATGATCAGTTGACAAGTCATTCAGGAATATATCGCTGTGTAATTTCACTGTTTACTCACTGTAATTTCACTTGGTTTCACACTTAACGCAACAGGATTAAAAAAATAAATTTGTGATCAAAGAAAAAAATAAAACAAAAGTGATTGCCATTTCTTTTATACAAGTCCATCAGGCTATTCATTTTTCTGAAAACAGACATATTGCCAGTGATTTAAATAATTGTCTGACGGTATGCAGTATTGTTTTCTGACTTGTTAAAAAGATACACAGTGAATTTCTCTCTCAGATGAAATTGAAAGCAAAAACATTGGTGGCATGTAACGTTTTTATTTTAATCATTTATAATGTTAAATCTACGTCCAGTCAGTTAACTCACAGATCCACAATATCACAAGATTTCCAGTGACAGGTGATTTTTTTAAAAGTCATGCTTAAATGTTTATTTGAGTTCTTGAGTTTAAACAGCCATTTGAGTCCAGGGCTTGAGCTCCTGTTTTACTTCGTTTGGGCAGCAGAACGTTGCCATTAAGCTACCCGAGAGCTAACAGGAAACATACCGCTATTACATGGAAGGGCCCAAATACAACGGATCTGTGTGTCATTCAAGCATGACATTTTAAACAAATGCTTTTTTCAAAGGGGGTACTGTTGCTGCTTCTTTCCCCCCACTCCCCCAAGCCCACTCCCACCACCCTCCCCTGCAGGGGAAACACATCAAGGTATTGACTGCATTGGGCTGGTATTGACCACATTGGATTTACCTAGACATAACAACTCAGGACGTATGTTTTTTATTAACTCACAGTGCACCTACAATTCGATAATTGGGGCACTTTAAAACCCTTCAGCCAATCTCGTCCTGTCCCCGGCATGGCAAAGAAGAGCAAATAAACCTCCTTGTTCCTCGCTTGCTCTCTTTCTCCATCTTTCCCTCTTCCTGTCCGCGAGACTTGGCCAGAGAAGGCCATGGGTGTAAGGTTCCGTGTCATTCTGGAAAAAAACCTCCTCGTGGAGCCAGCTGCCCCCCCACCCCCCACCCCCCCAGCACCAAGGAAAAGAGGCAACTTCATGGCTTAGGTATGCTAAGGACAGATATGGCTGTTAGTAATATAGAAATTCTACTAAACGTCAAATTCAGTAAGCATTACAAATGGTATACATGCACAAAAATATATATGTGTGGGTTATTTATGTAATACAAAATTTATGCACACGGTAAACATATAAATATCCTATCACCTACTATTTAAATTTCACTTAGGATACAGTTGATACTAAAATGTATTCCCATTTTTATAGGTTTTGGTAGCAGAACCAAGACAAACTAATTTGTAATATAAAATTATACGTTATCTGTTATAAGGTTTTGTAATGGAAGCAGCATGGATCCCTTTCACAGTTACCACTAGTACTAAAATTGTAAACTTCTGTCTTGTGAAAACTCAAGTATTTTACATTTCATTTGTTATTTTACTGAAGGATTTCCCTCACAAATCATTGTTTTATGTCATTACTTGTATGACTGGACTGAAATCAGCTGTGGAAGATGAGAGCAATGCAATAATCTGACATTGCATACAATATATTTCAATTTAATTCATGAAATAGCTGTTTAAAAGTAAGAGCTAGTTTCAAACTGAGTAAACCTAAATAAAACACGAATTTGAAATACAATGATGATAGCTAAAGAGCAAAGAAATTAAGGTAACGATTGTCATCTTCAGCTGTATGGTCCTATAAACCTAAAATATAATGAGTGTTAGCTTTTACTGTCGCTGCCAAAAGCACAGACTTAATGTTGATTGTTGTGGCAGAATTTGTCACAAAAGTAATTAAGTGTGGTTATTACAATTATTTAATTTAAAAACTGAATCCTGGTCATTAGGAATGAGTTGGATCGGTTGTGTGTACTTATTAAAAACAGCAGATAGTGTAGCAGTTAAGGGCATGAACTTCCTGAATGAATAACCTCAAAATCCCTTATAAACCTTATGCTGTAGTAACAACAAGCAAGATGTGTAATCTGAATTTCTAGAGTAAAATATCCAGATGGGAAAAAAATATTTGAACTACAGTTACAGTGGAAAAAAAAGGAATTGGCAAAGCAGTAAAAGAATAACAAAAATGCTTTTAAGAGAACTATCACAATTTACTGTGACCTTTTCCCCAATTCTGATATTCACTGAATGATATGTATGTATCATACATTTACATTACATATAGTTTCAACATTAGCTATTGATTTTAACTGATTTTTCACTAGTGCAGGAAACTAAGAGGCTCGCTAAGACCTAACCGAGCTGGAATAGGACCTGTTCCGTCTGAGGCCACGTCTGCTTCTCCCGGAGCCTGTTTATTTGCGAATGCTGCGATTCTGTGCAATTCCATCTCTTTTCACAAACACACTTCTGCCTTTCTGTTTTACAGCTGGGTGCTATTCATACCGTAAAAGCTGATCTGTCGGGTTGCCTCTTGCCAAGACCTTTTTTCAAAATCTCAAATTGCTCAAACCCGTATTACATATATACTTACATTAATTACACATAAGCCGTGTACAACTGGGAGTGTCTTTACTGGTGCTTTAATATTAGAAAAGAATTACTTACATAAAAAGCCATTTAGAAAAATGAGTACGCAGAGAACGGGGACAAAAACCAGTGTCTGCATCGGGTTTGTTCACCTGCTGTACCTCTGTGCATATGGGGACATTAGGGGACATCCTTACAGGTACAGAAGGCCGCCTCTGCCGTGACGTGAGCTACAGACGGTTCAGAGAGGAGCAAATTTAATCCGAAAAATCTGATTAGAAAATGTTCATGCCTCTCACCTAGCGTGTTTCTGAAAGCCAGGTAGGCCAGGCTCTGCGTTATCGTGATGAACACAGCATGGATCCCAGCTGCAGGCACACAGCGCGGTCGATTGTATGAAACATGAGGCTTACTGCTCACCGGGAGCCTGTTTACTCCCACGTGGACACTGGGCAGCCATTCTCATCTCCCTCGCTGTCTTTTTGTTTTGGCTGCCCACTCTCTCCTGGGCCCACCAGCACATCCAGGTCCGTGTGACCTCTGACCCTTTCACCTTTTACCCTGGACCCAGAGGATGGGTGAGGTTGGTGCCCTCCTGGGGTGACTGGGGG
>JAODJU010000018.1:4328503-4345475 GCA_026776725.1 Gnathonemus echidnorhynchus | reverse complement strand
CCCCCCCCCCCCCCCCCCCCATCTCTTCCGTATCCCCCTCCGGACCCACAATAGTAATTCGATTAAATGTTTTCTTAAAGGAGATCAAACAGGAAGAGATTGACTGGCTTGGAGCGGATCAGAACAGGCCTTCGAGTCTTCACCCCCCCTGAACAAAAAGCCCTCAGTGTTGGCCCATGCAATATTAGGAATTCAGAATCCTTGTATGTCCAACTGTTTAACCAGAGACGGTTGATTCTGAGGATCCTGGCATGGTCTCCTGCGTAAAAACTATCCCTGATTGTGAGTCATCATTCACATACCGTATCAGGCCTTGTTGATGATGCACCAAGAGATATAGCCTGTATAGGCTGCCTTTTGTAGCTGTCTCATTCTGCACTTGTCTTACATCACAAAGAAACAGGCCAGCCATTGGCCGGGACATTGCCCTCCTTTGTCATTTTTCCTCAAAGTCATCAGATGGGATTGTGGAAAGATCAGAATCTCTTGGTTCTCTAAACTGCACCGCCGTGATTCTACCACCGGTTGGCTCCCTGGAGACCATCATGGTTTGGTTGTTTGACTCACATTTAATACAAGTGATATTGATTATAGAAGCTCTTGTGCCCCTGCTGAGCTCAGAAGCACTTTCTGAAGGAAGGTATCTGTTATACAAATATTTTGTTTAAGTGCAAAACCAAACCAGTGATTTGTCTCTTAGAGGACATCTCATGGTTACGTGAAGCTTCTGATTCCTTAATGATTCTGTCCCTTTTTTCAGTTCCCACAGCTAAAACCCCCTTTTCACAATTTATTTCACTTGTTCTTTGTGTACTGTGGCTGCGTTCCCTGTTAATGGCAACACACAGAGTAATTATACGTTATGTGATAGCCCTGTATTGTAGACAGTATACTTGGGGGAAAAAAACCATTTGAAATTAAAAGGGGACTGATTGTAATGTAAGCAATCTGAACTCTGAAGTCTTTTTTGTAAAGTGCAGGTCTGAGGATTCAACTTTGATCTTTCCTGGAACCCAACTGTATGCATGCAGAGCTACTTTCTAGATGGCTTAGAAAAGCCATTTTATTCACAACATACATAAAATGATGTTTTAGGTTCACAAAATAGATTCAGTACAGAATATTTTGTTTTCACATTTATGGGTTGTTGCCTTTAAGTTTTTGTTTACACGTACTGCAAAGAATTTAGTCAACCCCCTCAATAGGGTAAGAGAGAACAACCCATAATCTTACTGTGGCCAAAGTTCAGAATTACTAACCCCATACTGATGGTCAGGCCATTACTGTATTTTATCATTTGGCTATTTCCATATTTCATTCAGTGTATGTTGACACGTTTAGACTGAATACGCTTATGGTAAATAACCTCAGAAAATAGCACTTGAGATAGATGAATGAATGAATGATTGAGTTGCATTTACATAGTGTTTTAATGACACTCAAAGCACTTTACAGAAGCAATGGGGAGCCACTTCAACCACCCCCACTGTGTAGCCCCCACCTGGATGATGCGATGGCAGCCATTCTGCGCCAGTACGCTCACCACACAGTAGCTAAGGTGGTTAAGGGCCAGGAGGGAATTCACCAGTTAGATATAGAGGATGATTAGAAGGCCAGACTTGATTGGGCCACAGTGGGCATTTTTAGCCAGGACATCACAGTATCACCCGTACTCTTTCAAAGGATGCCCAGGGATCTTTTATGACCTCAGGACCTCGGTTTTACATCTCATTCAAAGGACGGCACCATTTTTACAGCACAGTCTCCCCGTCCCTGCACTGAGGCATTGGGATCCACACAGACCACAGGATGGGCTAACCTGTGAAATGAACCACTGAACCACCAATCCAAAGATGTAGATGACATTCATATACGCAAATTGAAGTAAGATGTATCAGTAATACTGTTACTGTTCTTTGATGTTTACATTTAGGCAAGGAACAGGATTTAAATCCATTCAAATGGCTAATTCACATATCATGTGACTCCTTGGGTTAATCCGGGTAGACTGGGCATCTGTAGTTGCAGGTAGCATTACTGCAGATGAGAAAAACATTGTGATTGGTTGTTTAGACTGTGCCGAGACGCAACACCACACTGGGTACCAAGTCTACTGGTGACAGCATGGTGTCACGTCCCCGTTGCAGCTTCACAGTCCTGGTGGCTTTCATGTATTCAGCCGGCGTTTCTCATTGGAACAACCCAAGACCTAAGGAATTTCGCTCGGAATTATCTGGAAAAGGGGATGTGCTTGACACGGCCTTTACTGGAGTTTCCAACACTGGTTTCTAAATAACAAGGCAGAATGAAGAAGTATTTTTCTTTTTGTATTCTTATTCTTGTATCTTTTATATTCTCTACTCTTGTAACTCTTTCTTGCTATCTGTCTGGAGCTGTGATAACGCACAAATTTCCCCACTGTGGGATCAATAAAGTCCTATCTCGTATCTCATATCTCGTATGTGTAGATGGGATGATTTTGCCACCGTCTATGTTCTATATTATGGGCCAGCAAAGTCTTGAAAAGCATGCAACTGTATCATGAAACAAGACAGGGGGCACGAAGGTGCACAAGAGATTTCAATTAGCATCAGTAAGGTTAAGAAAATGGTGCTGTCTAAGTTTTTAGGAAGCTCAGATTCCTTGGGGGCAGGGCTCTTCATGTGAGGGGGTTTCACAGAAGACGCACCTTAACTGTGGCCTTAAGGCTGATTTATCCTCCTGCATTGAACAGACACTGCAGGTATGGTGTAGCTGTATCCCCCAGGCTATAGCCTGACGCGCACCTCGCAGGAAATGCAATAACACGTCGTGGCGACTCAGATCGCAGCAACTGTGAACGGTTCACTGAGTAGCTTCGCACTTCCTCCTACACAAATGTTTTGATATTGTTTGTTTCCAGTTGGGCGTATTTTAGTGTCGGACAAGTAGTGTTTAGGTCTCTGTGAGCCTGCTGTTTTTGCCACGGTTGCAGCCGTTCACGCTATTAAAAAAAATACGATTGCAGCCGTTCATGCTAGGGATGACCACATTAGAAATTTTCAGATATCGCAACGTGACTTATAAAGCAAAAAAGGAGTTAAAATGCATACATTTCTCACAAACACATCTTTGAATGGTTTCAACAGCAAGAATGAAAATGATTATGATTGTCATAGAGTGTGCATGAAGGTCTCATATAAAAGCAGAGACTGTAATCTTTAAACTGATTTTTTTAAACGTATACTAGATAATCTTGAAAAGCGGCAATTTTAAAATTGCAGAGCTTGGTAAATTTTGTTCCCTATAACAGAGTTAAAATGCGTTAGCAAAACTTGTACTCACAAAACTCATCAACGTTGGCCTCTTGAGTAGGTTACAGCATAAGTTTTGTGCTGGCTCTACATCAAAGTATAAATCAGCCTTTACTCTGACCAGTTTGTGTCCCCCAAGATGCATTCGGATAATCATGTGGATTCTTACGTGACTCTTTTTTGATTTTGTTTTATCCTGGCCCTGCAAAAGCACTTCTTCCACGTCTTGAGTGTGTTTAGTCAACAGGCCCAGTTGGCCAGGCTGCCTCCAAGCCGTCATGACTAGCTGATGGTTACACCAGCACTGATTTGTGTCCCAAAGAGGTTCCCAAGCAGCTTCAACCATAGGCCCTGGACGACCTTTCGGTTGACCGCCACTCAAACATGCAGACGGGGTCAGGATGGGGACGGCAGGTCACCAGGAAACTCCAGTAAAAGTCATGCCGGGCCTGTAATTACCTTCCTAAATGTAGCAACTGTCTGGCACGTGTGTGAGTCCAGCGGGCAAGAGTGGGAGGAATTCTGGCTCTTTGTACGGCGGAGCTTTATCGTTGGAGACTTTGTAGCTGAAGCCGCAATGCACAGACGCAAAAAGCTGTCTACCTCTGTTACTCAACCCTGGAGCTCAGTGCCTCTTAGATGTCACCAAAGAGAAATGACCTGCAGCCATCTTGCATGTATGAGCTTGGTCGTGGTCTTTTGCAGCGCCAAACTTTCTGATCCTCTTCCTACGTACTATACCCCTATCCTACGTAACATAGCCCCCAGCTTCAGCCAAAGGCATAGCTTGTTGGGGGGGGGGCTTCAATGTGGTGTGGGCAATAGAACAAGCACATCTGAGGTTTTCTGTGTGTGCTTCAGAAGTCAATGTAGGCCCCTGTGAAGGGACAGCTGGCTCTTCTGGGCTGATGTGTAGGAGCACCATCTGAATGTCAGGCCTTCCTGAGTATGTGCTGCAGCCCTTTGAGGTCTGGGTCGCCACGTCACCCCCAGGCCGGATCGGAGCAGAGGATTTGCTTTTTTCTTTCTGCCGCTGCCCTTCCTTCGCCCTGTGACCCTTCACCATGACAGGATCTCATACCCCCCAATTATGTCATTCTCCTTCAAGTAGAAGAAGTCTGCCAAGACCCAACTGTAAGAACTTCCATCTTTATGCTGTATACCATCCCAAAGGACCCAGGGGGCCTCCTGCTCCAAATGGAGCGAAGTTCTGCAAGTGCTGACCAGCCATAGCAGTAGCGCAAAAATGTCACTGACCAACAGAGGGCAGCATCACCAGGGTATTGCTGGCAATGAGAGGGTGTATGCATGTTCCTCCACGTACGGCTGAGCAGCTACATAAGCAGCCTGTTTTGCTCCACCAGCCCCATGACCTCGTGGTGGAGGTGCAGGTGGCTTTGGACTCATCATGGCTAGCTGAATGCGCCTCTTTATCTACGTATATTACTTGCAGCTGGGTAGTTTTCTACCAGGCCATGCAAACGATGACACATGGCAGAATGAGAAGCCTCAGCTCATCGCAGACAAGGCCATTCTACCTCGAAACGCATAACTATGAATAAAAGGGAGTGGTTTTCAGGCGCATGGAGAATGTGATACTTGAGCCGGTGTAAACTCATCTCTTTGTTTGTTTCCCTTTTCCTTGGCAACATTCTGTGCATGTGAGTGTTTTGGGGAGAGTGAGGCATCGGCGATGCATTTCAGGCATGGCCGTCCCACTCTTCAATTCATTCCTTGCTTGCTTCTCCAAACTTGAGATCATTCCTCATCTGACCCTCAACTAGGTTCCTCTTCAGACAGCTCGGGGGTCGCTGTGACGCATCTGGAGGGTATGTTGCCCCCTCTACAACCACCACCCCAGGGCCTTCCCGCCTGCGGTCACGTGCCGCACCACGGCTGAACCCCGGGTCCGAGGTCACAGTGGGGAGAAGACAGAGCACGGCCCTCATCCGCCTGCCGGCTCAGAATGTGCCGGCTGAGACAAGAAAGGAGCTCTTTCAGATCAGGCCCTAATCAGAGTCATGTTCCTTATTTAATTTAGGAGGACACTTGCCTGGAAGAGGATTCTGTCTCTTCACAGTTCATTAATTCAAAGGGCTGCCAAGCCAGGGGAGAAAGAAGCAGCATGGTCTCACGTACGCTGTCCGTCCTGCGGCTGCCATCTCCCGCCAGCTCCAAACCACAGACCACCCCATCAGAGCAGGTCTTTATTGTGTTTACACAGCTTCCCCATCCTTCTTACCTGCCTTTGGCTGCGTCGCGCATCTCCGAAATCTATGCTGAGTCATTTCTTCCTATTCATATTAACTTGTGGGTGGGGGGGGACTGAGCTACGAAGTTCCGGACATTGAAACATTACGAAAAAAGAGCGTCGGTGCCCAGTTGCAGTAGCAGACACGCCGGGGGCCCTGATATTTATATGGAGTTGCATATTTCCATCGGTCAGACGTTCAGTGCCTCACGCCTTTTTTTTCCTGTGGGCGCAGTTGGTCACAGTCGGCTCCCAGGCACTCCAAAGGTATGAAAATCACAATCGGGCCATTCAGACGTCACCTGTGCCTCTGCGTTCAGGCTTCCATTATTTGTATCAGAGGTCAGAAGTCAGACAGGCCTAAGTCAAGAGAGTAATAAGGCAAATATGTACTATTAGGAACGCCCAAGCTCTATCGCACATCTGTTGAACTGTGACTAACCGATTATATCAGTGATGTCTGTGGTCAAGTCTTGCTGGTCAGAACAGAGTTAATATTGTACTGTTGATTTGTTTCATTCTTCCTCAGAAATTGGAATGATGAGCACATCCTTTGAGGACACTGTCAGTGCAACGTTGTTTTGTGCCTTTTCCCTGATTGTATTTCCTCACCCTTTTCATGATAATAAATACTAATAAATCCACTTTCTGATGCCTCAGTGACTGTAACGGGAAATTAGACGTGGAATTGTGAGAAATTGTCTATTTTTACCCCTTTTCTCCCCATCTGAGAATCTGAATTACAATGAATCATTACATATGGATTAAAAACAACCACATCCCACAATTAAAAATATTATTGAGAAAAAATATCCCAAGAGGATCTATGGTTATTTTTATAGATGACCTTTCATCCTTTGTGCTACAGAGTTGGCTGCTCTCTGTCCACATCCTCCAACCAGAACATTAAAATTAAAAGTATAAGCGCCATTACAAAAAAATCCTCTCATCAGTAATGGCAGTCAATTAATAAAAATACATTTTTGGCTCCGCAGCCTAAAAAGGCAAGAGTAATTGATTGTCCTCACCCATCGATATCTTCCGCTGGGTGAATAGGCGGTGCAGGGTGGGCAATGCTGGCCACAGAGGGGCGGGGGACCTTGGGGTTACAGCCTGAAATGCCCGAAGCCCTTGAGTAATGGCCTCATTGTGGCCCTCCGTAACTCAGCCTGCGGACTGGTACCAAACCAGTGTATGATGTACTTATTAGCTTACGTTATACCAGGAAAGCTCTTATCCATATCACCAATTCACGTTCCTGGATGTTTACTCAAGCAATTAAGGCAAAGTGAGACTTCATAAGCACAAGAATAATTTCCAACTGAAAACCCCATTCAAGCCCCCCCCCCCCCGGGGTCTTAAGAGGTCCCCCTGCACACTGCAAGTTATTTTCTGTTGACTTATTTTCAGCTGTAAAGCAAAGTGTAAACCATATATATATATATATATATATATATATATATGTATGCTTTCCCTTTATTTGTAACTGCCATTCAAGATGTTATAGAGATGCGCGGTGACTGCTGGTGGGTGTTTTTTTCTCTTTCAGCAGAAGGGTGGTGGTCTGTAGGGCTTTGCCAGGGCATATTCACAGGGAAGCGAATGAAAACATGGGGTGCTGAGCTAAACCACTCAGCTGTGCTCCACTTTGTGCCTGCTGTACTTACAAGCTCCACTTCCTGCTCAGGAGTCAGTAACAGTCATTGGAAATAAAACTTTATGGCCGACCAGCGAAAACAAACTGCAGCCAGGCTACGATATCACCGCTCGTCCCGGTCTGAACCTGCAGCAGCTCGGACGCCGTGCCGTACTGATCCCGCAGTTCTGGCAGGGGAAGCTATCTCCCGATGACTATGTGCTCATGCCATTATTTCCATATTGGAGCCCCAGGATGACCTCGGTGATAAGTGACTGAGCAGATTGTCGCGATTAAAGACCAAGGATCAAATGGGCAGAGGCCAGACAGTGAGACGGGAGGAGACGTCTCCTGCTGTCGTCGACATTTTCTGATAAACGGCTGATGTCTCCCCACCCTGTACTTATGTGAACCCCCCCCCCCCCCACACACACACACACACACACACACACACACACACTACCCCCCAACTCCAACTCAAGAGACAGAGCGACACGGGCACACTTTATTGGAAGAATATGTATCGGAATGACAGAAACAATTTTGTGACATTTCACCGGCCACCAGATATCATATTTGAAAATTAGCAGACTAGCGCGAAGGTAGTTCAGGCGTTTTTTGTGGAAATAGCTGAAAATGTATGTAATGCGCTCGCTTTTTTGTGTAATGCCAAGGATGTCCATTGCAACTGGACCTCATTATATTACAATGAGGCAGAACAGATTGCCTTCAACTGCCTTGTAGATGAAGGACAAGCATATCCACTGAGATCAATTTCAGCGTTGTAACTTTTTTACAGTGCATTTTCCCTGGGTATAAGATTTAGATTTTTACAGTGGCTCAGTGTCCTTTGGAGGTTGTGCTTGTCTTGACTAATATCTGGTTAAAACCTATGTGTCCCACATTACATGGCTCTACTGCAACCTAAAGGTTTGGATCCCCAAAAGCAGTAGACATGAATCAGTAATTATAGATGAGACAGACTTTTATAATAAAACTGTCCATCTTTGCTGAGATGGAGATGACAGACAATTTAATATGCTGCCTAAGGCACACTGAGCGTCCTCTGGCTTTGAGAAACAGTTCAGGACCCTAATGTGAAATGGACTGCATGTGAGGAAAGAAATTGATGGCTGAGTGCACAGGCTGTACTGGGCTAGGATGGTGCTCAGTAAAACAAAGGGGTAAACGTGTGTGTTCAGCAGTCCTATCATCAGACCTTGACTTAAATAGAGTCCATGAAGAGAACATAAGTAAAGATATCCCAGCCCAAGTAGCACTGGGGTCCAAAAGGACACCAACCTGGGTGAATTTAGCCAAACCAAAACCTAGCTGATTGCTGCAGAAACACAGTACTCTAGCAGAGCTTAACTTAACTCAGGGTAAACTGAGATCAAAAAGAGTTGAAACCTAGGATAGCTAGTCCTAACTAAAGGCATATTGAGGTTCGGCGAACTGCTGGATGACCTATGGTACATTCTAACAAAGGTGGTCCAGTGAGATTCTGGCCGTGTTTCAACCTGCACCCGTGACTTGACCATAAAGGTAGCGGTCATGTCCAGTGTGGGGGGACAAAAGGGCCATTGAACAGTGCCCTTTTGCCTTACGTTCCTGCCTCGTGCTCTGCCCTTCGACCGCTCATTGAATTACCGCTAATCGGTCAATTAAAATCACACGGAAGGCCTCAGAATGTCCCTCTCTTAACCACCATCCACGGATCAAGACAGCACCATTGTGTTCTCAGAGCGTATTGCGGATGGATTTCTGGCGTGACCACATGTCGTGGCTCAGTGACACGCAGCAACTTGGGCCAACCAGCAAATGTGTGCGACACCCCAGCCATGTCATAAAGTCAACATTTTGTTTCACTTAGAGTCCAGGTTTTGCTTCTGGATGGATTAAATGTTCTGAAAGGTGAAACATTATCGTTAAAGAGGTGATATAGATCAGCTGTCTACTTCATAGCAGCCGGCCAAGATCCCTGCTGAGACCAGAGACAACTCGTCTTACAACAATAACGCCCCCCATGTGCATAAAAGCATGCTTTCTGCCAGTGTTAGCAAAACCCCCCCACTCCTTCGATAAAGCTATTTCAACAAATTCAAGCAATCCGCAATTCATTTATTTTATTAGAGCACTTTGTACCCAAAAGAAAACAATTATCTTGGGTTTCTAAATAAGAAATTTAACAATCACTCTTAAATCATTTGTGACAGCAGATGCGCAAAATATATACATATATTTTTTCATGTTAGTCCACCAGTGAGTCTCCTTGCAGAAAAGGGAGCCCCAGACTGTAATTATGAACAACCCAGGGGCCCCAGGGTACCTCACCTCCCGGCCTGCACCTATCACACGGCACCGGTGAGGCAGCAGCCTATGAGGAAGAAGCCAGGATCCCCACGATTGCCGGGAGAAAGGAGAGAGGAAGAAGGAAATGGGATCTGGCATGTTGACTCAAGAGAAAATCCCTACAGATTCCTCAATGGACGGCTATTAAAGTTTAATTGCTTGCGTATCTTCCTGGACCAATAAGTCCCAGCAAGGGGAGGGAAAAGGGGGTGGCCGTGTAAGGCGGGTAGCTGGAGGAGACCTGGAACCCCTGAACAGAGGGACAGCACCTTAAATGCGTAGCCAGATGTCTTTTTTTCAAGTACGGTGGCCCAAAAACTCCATGCCAGGATTTATTAAATTCTTTTTTGTTGCAAACATGGAGTACAGAACGCAAGGTCATTCTCTTTCAAAGTGCCGTGACAATAATGCTCTCTAGCAGGCCTAATTTTCTCTTTCCTTCCACAGAGTGTGTCTGAGTCCTGTTTCCGACACGTTCCCCTAATGCATTTTGATGGATAAATATTTGCCATCTCTTGTCCCCTTTTGTTTTGGGGGATTACAGGCGGGCTACCTCCAGAGCCTCGCCGGCTACCAGGGGGAGGCGATCAAAGTGAAGGACGGGCCTTTCAAGTCGGGACACTTTGGTTGTGTTACAGATTGGTTCCAGGTGAGGACGTTTCGAGGGGCTGAGCGATAGGCCGGGAGCGGGGAGGCTTCACGGGCGAAATGGCACGCCGGAATTTCCAGCACCGCACGCTCTTGCCTGGAAATGGCAGGGATGAAGGCCGGGTTTCAGAAATCATGTTGAGGTTGCTTGTGGTCACATAAAAATTAAGACAAGGCCAGGGAAGTAGTATATTTTGTAAGAATGGAAAAATTAACTCCAATGCTGGGGTGAAAAGACTTCAAACGGCGGCCATGATAGTCAGAATTATGGCTTCACCACTTCCCCGGACCTCAAAGGACATTCGTCCCCCTAACTGCTTTTATACCAAGAAGACATTTTCCAGCTCCTCTCTTTGGTGATAATTGGGCTGTTTTTTTCAAGGTTTGTGGCTCATCTTCATTTTTTCCTACCTCTTTAGGGGGAAAAGTGGAGGTTAGCAAAGCATTGTGAAGTGGAACCTAAAAACGATATCTGTTCTTCCCCCTTGGCCAAGATGTTGTGTGTTACATCATTCCAGTGGTTAAATGCCCTTCTGACCAAGTGCCCAGGGATTAAATCACTTTCTTGGTAATCTTTTTTTCCTCTTATTTGGGTTCTGAGAGCTCAGATTTGCTTTCCTGATGAGAAAAAAAATCTCTGTGGATTACATGGAAAAACAAACCTTGACACTTCTATAACCTCACAAATATCTTGACGTCATTATTCTACAAGTTTTCTAAGTTTGTATGTATATAACAGTATTTCAAAAAAGTAAAATATAGGGTATACATTTGATTGACACTTTAAAGGGTTTGTGCATGAAGTTCTGGTTATTCAGTAAGAAGAAAATACTGTATTTATTCTACAAGTATATGACTGAAAACATTTTCAAGTTGTCAATGTGATATACAGCTGTAGTCTTAGAAAATTCCATTTCTTATTCCTTTGCCCAGTTTGGAATTTTTTAAGCCTCGAAAAATTCTGACTGCCTTGATGTTGTGACATCGCTGTCACACCATCTTATTTATACATGAATTTAGAAAGTAGCTGCACAGCCTTCAGCCCCAGCTTAAAACTCTCCCTGTTTGGTCACTGCTCCCCTGACAGACTCCATCTTCTTCCAGTAGACCGATGCCCTCAGTGCCAGATATCAAAGCCAAGTTGTGTGTGCAGTGAGCCCGTCAGACGCCCATTCTCAAGGAAAAAGCGCTGAGTGGATCTTAACTTGTATCATGTATGCAAACTGGAAACCCTCAGTATGGCTGGCGGTGTCAGGCTGATGTGAAGCAGGCTTTGTATGGGAAGGTCCAACTGGAAGGAAATAGCGCCAAGCTGAATGCTAACATGCCAGGACGTGCTATTCCGCATCACTCACCTGTCCTCGGGAATAACCTCTGACACTCCAACATCTGTGCGTATTTTGTAATTCTGGGGGATTATTTTTTCTTTCCTTTCAGTGGGGCCTTTTTCTTGTTGAAACGGCCCTGAAGGGAGAGAAGGAAACTGAAGCGAAACAGTAATTATTTGGTTGTCTTGGGAATTTTCGTTATATTAATATAGTAAAAGGTCCGTGAGAATCAACCCAGCCAGTCATTCAGACCAGAAACTCTGATGACAGTTTTTCAATCAGTCATTCGCTTAAACGAGTATTTCGTTGTGCCTCACTTTGAGACTTGTCTTGTAATCGGTCTTTACAACAAAGACATATCAAGGAAGCATCACCTGTCCGAGGTGGAGGACGCTAATTCTGGGGAGACACTTCTCAGTCAGCCGGATGGATTGTTTTACATCCTCAAAGAGCATTAGTTGGCACTGCTTTCGGCCCGAGCCAAGAGCAGAGAGATGGAGGGCAAGTTATTACCGTGGGAAAGAAGAAAAATCTCATAGTAACTCGTCAGTGTCCCACTGATTGAGTTTACATTGGGAGCGATGGTTTGCACTCTCGCCTTGGCTTGGGCTGCACAGCGGAGTGGACTCAGTGGTCCTCAGCGGTGGTTACAATCCCTGAGCTCTCCAAGGGGGCAAACACGGGGAATAGGCTGTTTTTCCGTCTTTGTTTGGAAGAATCTATAGAGGGATTGGTCTTGTAATGAAAAGAAAACAAAGGCCATTTTCCCATGACAGATCTGGTAAACCCAAACGTGACAGAGGTTCACACCTCCAATTCTGAAGGATTTGCCCCCACTCTTCCCCCTCGCGCCCCCCACCACTTCTCCATCCCTGGTGCCGCTGACTCAACATCTTGGCATTAGCCGACAGGGACCTCCAGGGAGCACACTGTCACTAACTTTGCTCAAGTTATTAAGTTTCTCTCCTCTCCAGCTGCAACGATGGCTGCTTCGCTTATGTGCAGGAGCAAAAAAACAGCAAACGTGAGTGTGGAAGTCTCACGGCACTGCGTGATGAGTCTTACTACCAGCGTCTCGAGACCTTCTGCGTGCGGCATGTGTCATTCAGGAAGTGGCACTCGGCAAAATGCCCGCCAGTGTACATTCAGCTCCGGGCGCGGGCCGTGGCCAGGAAGTGGGCAGCCTCGTAGGCCAGCTGCGTCCCTTGACTCAGTGTCCTGAGCCTAAATCAGCTCCCAGGGTGGTGGAGTAGCGTTCATACGTGTCAGACGAATGTGCCGTGAATGACAGCAATGAAAGGGGGAGGAAATCTGATGTTTACACTGCTTACAGCTTTTTTTTTCCTGCTTTCCAGAAAGATGTGGCCTCCTGACACAACAAAATCTCTTTCGTTTATATGCGACTAAGGGCCTCTCACAGTCTTGCTGTTTGTTGCTATATTTAACCATGAAGTCCACATCTCATATTCTTAGGGACCCACACTGTGTGCTATTTAGATTCTGTGTTTTTTGGTGAGAAAGCGGTCTTGTGTTGCAGTGAGCGTATCAGGTTTTGTACTGAATGGCCTTTAACTCTGCTTTTTAATGTTCACTGTGCACAGATTTCACACTGTACAAATATTGCATTGAGGGGTGTTTCACTCTTGGTTTTATTGAAAGCGAAGGTATTTGGGTCAGATCGTAGAGCACTGTGTTTCCAGATGTTTTCCTCATGGCCAGTGATGGTCCAGTTTACAGGAGAAAGACCTGTGTTCTGTATTACTTAGTATGGTACATATTATAGTATAATATAGTACATACAGTGTAATAATGATACAGTAGAGGCTCACTGAACAGAACGTTGCCTAGACTCCAGGTCCCACTTTCATCTTCATATCTGCGTTAGGCTTCCTTGTTCACCAGTTTGTATGTATTTTGTGCCATAACGGGGACAGTCTCAGAACCTGAAGAATTTAAAAAAATATCACAATGAAATACAGTGTTTTTTTTTTTTTGGTGGTGTATAGCAACTGACATCACCTTAACTTTTTAAGTATAATAAAATTATATAATTGGTTCTCTGATTTAATGATTCTTTAACCATTTTTTTTTTTATTTTACAGCTTTATTGCATGTAACCCACATTTAATAATCAATTTGTATGATAAGTATATTTTTTGCTCATTATTTTTTGCCTGTTTTGTCACTTTTTCTTATCTCCATAACTCATAACTGGATATGATAAAGTAAAAGGTAATATAATACAACTGATTAACTACCCCAAAGGCAAAACTGATAGTTTGGATGATTAAGTCACATAATTTGAATCTGTCTTCAAACTAATTTAAAAATTCAAGTAAACTGATGTGTTACAATAATGAGATCATGAGAACAACCCAGTGAGAAATGCAGTCTTGTGGTCTGCAGTAACCAAAAACTGGGCCAGAATTCTGAGGCTCGTTAGAGGCAGGGATGAGATGATCACCTTACAGTCACTTATCTCATACGGGGTTATGAAGCAGCCTGGCATTTATCCCAGGCAGCATCAGCAATCAAACATTCTGGATGGGATCCCAGTCTATTGCAGGATACAAGCATGCACACACTTACACACTATGGACAACTCAGCAACTTCATTCCACTTAATGATACGTCTTTGAACTGCAGAAGGACACTGGAGCAGTGCTCACAAGCGGAAAAGGCATGTAGTTCAAACCCCACCGACATACAGTGATGAAGCGACAGTGCAATTCACAGGCCCACCACACCGGGAAAAAAATGATGCTTTAAAATAGCTAGAACCACTTCCTTATAGCTGTTGTACTGCCATTCTTGCTCTGCTTATCCGCTGAGCTGGATAACCCAGGTATCTCAATTCTGACCTCTAACTCTTTCCCTCTAAGTCCTGACTTCCCACATTCTCACAGACGAGCTGATTGCGACCAACGCTTTGCTTTGCTCTGACATCCACAATGGTGCATTTTCTGTCCCTACGCAAGTATGCAAAATAATAACTCTGAGGTCACTCAATTGCAGAGCGCATCCACACAAATTACAGTTCTTACCCACAGCCGGTATCTTGCGAAAGGAATGACACCAAATATTGTGCGATACTTATGTACAATACATACAATTAGTAGTTGTTCACTTTTGAAAATGACTGTGGTTATACCATCACAATAGTGGAATGACACAAGAGCTTTCAAATTGTCGGACATCTGAGGAGATATCAAACGCAAATTACAAAATGTCAGAACAGAATGACCTCTGCTGCGACCACAATGGATGTGCAGCCCATATATTGGCCTCTTCTCTGAACATCTTGCATGAAGAGTCTTCGCTTTCTTGTTAGTTGGTTTGTGCATTGTCACGAGCCTCTGTAACGTGTTCTCTGCCCCCCCCCATCTGTAGGACTATGACCTCACTACAGTGTGAAAGCGTTTGACCTTTGTATCAAAGGATTGTACATAGTCACTTACCTGAATTTTTTTTCCAAAAGGTATATTAAGGATTAAAATGAAATCAATGTTGTGCTACCAGTTCAGTTTCCACTCCCTCTTGCACAAAGATATCACTTTAGTCCCTTGTGGAAATGATGTGGCTGGTCCAGTTTGGGTTTTCAGTTGACATGACATAAGGATCAAATCAGTGACTCAGCAGGGGGCGGCATGGCATCAAACCAGTTTAATACGTGCTGCTCCATTATTTACTGTATGGCTTCCTCAACTGAATTGGTCCCAAAGATCGTGAAGCATGCTTCAGTTATGCATCAAGCATCCAGTTACCACCCCCCGCCCTCCCCGAAAGGGAACTGAATGCTAATGATCCGTGTGCAGACAGATTGTGTTGTTATGCCGCATGTGGTCGAATAAGATTCAAAAACCAAGACAATAGCGACATTAATGATTACCGCAGCGGCCTCCAAAACCAGACTCTCAGCAATAGATGCAATCTGCAATATAGCTGCAGAATGAGCCAAATGAGGCTATGTGGTCAGTTACCACTGAGGACTTAATTATAACATGGGTATTTTACAACATGGGTAGTTTGAGATGTTTCAGATTTCAATAATAATCATGAACATTAAACAGTGAGACGTTTAGCCTTGCGTGATGGCTACAACTTATTCATTTATGAACCTACTTGAGTTCCATGAATAAAGCAACATAGACACAAAAATTGCACGTTATAAAGTTTAATGACAGCTTTCATCTGAACTGCATATTTTGTTATTAAAATGTATGGACCTGCTTTAGGCTGAACTGCTACCATTAGCCCTGGCCTTAAATGTGTGTGCTACTAGCAGAAAAATATGTTGCTGTTATTTTTGTTGTTTCTAGGTTTCCATGGAAACTGCAGAGGTCTGCATAGGTACAGTCTTAATGTTTTAATTTGTTTTTACCTTTGGCTGCCCTTGAATTTGCTGTTCCGCAACTGGCTTTTTGAATGGCATGATTTCACTCCAGCAGTTTTATGAAAGTGAAGCATCACACTGAGAAGGACGGACTTGAGGCCAAGAAAGTCAACTGTGACGTCAGTTTCTTCCACAGACCTATGTCTTAGGTCCAAATCTGAAGATAAGTCATTCCTGTGAATGAGGCAGACAGACTGTAAACCAGTTAAAACCACATTTATTCCTGCTTTTATTTTAGAATTTTTATATCTATTATATAACTTTTTATTGGAGTTGTACCTAATAGTTTATCTATGACATTTTAATTCAATTTAAATCTTGGCACCGTGCATCGTTTGAAATGAAAAGTAGCTCCACAAGGCCTATTTAGGACACCACTCACATATCTGCTTAAGTCATTCCTGTTTACATAGCTCAAATATGAACCTTTCAACACATTTTCAGCTCTTCGAGATATATTTGTATTAAGGCTCTCGTGCACTTAAATTCGTGGGCAGACCTCGCATGCAGTTAGCATTTCTCGCCCCTCGTTCAAGCCTGCATCCTACTGAATAATCAGCACGTTCTCACAGTCAAATGAATGGCGCCTGTGACAGTTGTCTATAGTAAGATGGGATTAAGGGTCAACAAAGACAAGTAGAGGTATTAGAGCAGGTTGGTGAGCCATTGAATAGATGTGGTGCTGAAGGAAGGACGCCGATGCTCCCATCAATCTCAGTTTTTCTTGCACAACCTCAAAACAGAAAGTTGTTCTGCCTCTATAGAACCCAATCAGATGTCTTGGTCCCTCCTCCTCTAGTTGCGTGGATCCACCTCTTCTACATTCTGATTGGCTATTTCTCTGAACCAATCATTTTTCCTTCTGCCCTCAGAACATTTTTATGTAAGTAAAACTCCTACAAGCTCCATTAATCCTTATTGTGTTTTAAAAACATTATCAGGTCAAATTCAGTTTCTATAAGTATACCTACTAGGACTAGGTGTTAACGTCCCATGATAACACAGGAAAACAAAAAAAAACTTTTCGCGGATATCTTGGTATCCAATATCTGTTCTTACTCAATTTAAACA
>JAODJU010000018.1:4300556-4313897 GCA_026776725.1 Gnathonemus echidnorhynchus | reverse complement strand
GGGGGGCTTTGGGGGGGGGGGTTTTCACAGACGGCAGTAATTATCATTCGGTTCTAAGATAACATGTGCCAAGAAGTGAAGAAGTGTTTTGCCTTCCAGACAATCTGGGTCAATGGTGGTTTGTGAGGTTTGTGTAAAAGATTCACAATTTGGCAATTTAGACTTTATTTTGTGCTCTGTGTCGCCTGATATAGGCTTCAGGTTCCCAATGACCCTGTACTAGGCAAGTAGGTGGAAGATGGATGGATTCATGCAGTATATGCACACACATACACACACGCACACACATACACACACGCACACACATACATACACAGACCAGTATTCATATCTTTGTGGGGACTCTACATTCATTTCTATGGGTATACCTATAATCCCAACAATGACAACCTTAACCCCCACCCAGCCCTAACCATAACTATCAGTAACCAAACAAAATACAAGAGTCTTTGCATTTTTAGTTTCTTGATTGCAGCCACAGGATTTTTAGAAAATTGAGTGTTCCGTTACGGGGACAAGGAAACTGGTCCCCTTAAGGTCAGTAAATAGATATTCATCACATTTGGTACATTTGGTCCCCATAAGATAAGGTATATCCAGACCACACACACACACACACACAAACCTACATCAGTTCCAACCCCATAACATTTGTGTAGCACAGTGACACCTGTGTTAGGGGTCCCACCTGAGGTAGTCTCTGCGGCACAGCTTCCTGCCAAGCTTGTAGTAGAGCCTGCGGCCCACCTCCCCCAGTCGGCAGCCGCACAGGTCGCAGCTCAGGCAGTCCTCATGCCAGTACTGCTCGATGGCCTTTAGGAAGAATCGGTCGCCAATGCTCTGCTGGCACCCACCACACGTCAGCAAGGAGGGCGGCATCTGAAGGACCTCGTCCACAGGCTCCCTGCCAGAATAAATAATTGCATATTTTTGGGGGCCAGGCCATGCATATAGCTCATTTGGCCGCTAGTTGACTTTAAACTCGCTAAAGCTTATGTTTAAGGGCAACACCTCTGGTAATGACGGGACATTAACGCAGCGTATAACTCCGGCGTGCATTTACACCAAATTCACCGCAAGAGGGAGCCATTTCATATTAAACAACTTCAACGAGAAAACAAACAAGGTTCACTACTGAACTGCAAAAATATTACTCTTAGCAGGGACGGATTAACTTATCTGGGGGCCCTATGCTCACATCAGCATGGACACTATGGACCTATTAACTATCCGGTCTATCTGACGAGGCACTGTTTTTTGCTGGGGCCCTAAAATAGCCATTAATCCGCCCCTAACTGTTACAGAGAGAATAAATCTACTATATCCTTTAAACTCATACAGCCAACAGTCGTCTATCTTAAAGTTTCACACACGACTTCAGCAGATGCCATTCAACATCATACGAGTTAAAACAGCCTCTCCCAAACTCGTAAAATTTAATGTATTAGATGAAGACACGCAATACATGTTCTTATCTCTGAAAACATATCAGATATTAAAGTGAAACTGATAGTTAAGAGCGGCAGATGGGGTGTCCATTCAAGCCAGTTAATAAATTACAGTTTTATTTACGTGGCTGTTCCTACTTTTCCTGTCATACTTTCACGCCTCTCGATGATAAAGGCATTTTGAAAGTTTGTAGTAAACGGCACCATTAGCGACTTGGCCGAAACTTTATTCAGCAGGGTCTAGTAATACATACTTGTATAATTTAATACTCTGACTCATGGTTCTGAGAAGACTTGGGATAAACAAGAATAATTATTAATTATTTATGATATTACTATCTAATTAATTCTAATATCTACTAAGGAGAAATACTGGTAATGCAATTTAATGGGTATTACTTACTCAGTAGCCTCCAGGCTCTTTCTCTCAATAGCAGATGACATTTCCAGCAAGACGCTCCTGTCCAGCAGCAACTGGGATGGCACCAAAGAGATGAACCAGCGGTGCCCCGTCTCACGCTTCAGCTCTCACTCTGCTCACTTTCGGGTTCAAATCCTGCCCGAACCGGACCCATACGCGGCAGAGTCCGGCAAAACGCTCGCTGCACCTGTTTCAGCGGCAATTCATAATGCACATGGCCGCTGCGGGAACATTGCACTCACTCGCCTACCATCAGTTGCGGAGTTCCCGAGAAATATATAGGCTATATATTAAAGACGCGCTTGGGAAGCGATGCGCGATTTAGCGCATCTCCAGCGGAAAATGCGCTATTCTTTCAGTGCCGGCTATTTCCTGGTGGTTTGTGGATGTCGCATTTAGTGACAGAATGATTTTTCAGAGGTCCGAAATAGAGGCAACGTTAATTATTTATAACGCGTCTCGCCCGGCAGAGTTACAAAGGATGCTCTATGGCAGCCGACGCGTTGCTCACTGAATCGCTCCCTCCTTGCGCCGTTTAATTTGAGGTGTGATGCAGTCCTTAGTGCCGTGCAGTGGGTATTTTTAAAGAGCTGCCCCCTCCCTCCCTCTCTCCCCAGCCCCCGATCGACGCCCCCCCGGGTTTCTTGTTTCGTTTCCTCTTTCCTGCTCACGACTCCCCAGCGAAGTGGCGTTTAAAGCGACAGCGACAGCTTGACTAACGGCCCCCCTGAGATACCGAAATCGTGACGGGTTATTCCGCGCCATATGTAAAGCTCTCTCATTTTGAATTTCCATGTGTGTTGTCAGTCGTTTTGTGGCCTTTTTATGCGTATAGGTCAGTGCATCTAAAGGTGGTTGCATATAGGCTGTAATTTTTATAGATGAATAAGTGGTGTTGAGCAGATGCTTTGATACCCATTGCGTGTAACACATTCAACATAAAATATACATTGCATTTAATTTACCTCTATCGTTTAAAATTGCTATGATCTGTTATTAAAGCGCCAAAAGCAAATTAATTCTGCAGGACAAATATGCAAATGCACGACTAGAAGTACTTCAATAGCAGTACTCTCGTTACAGTACACTACTTTTATTTATTTAACAAACATGATTACTTTATATTTACAAATTTGGGTCCCTCAAGCATTTAAAGCAAAGGGCCTTGCTCAGTCACCGCGGTGAAATCAGGCAGCCAGCCACGAGATTTGAAACAATGACCTTCCAGCTACAGGGACAGACTCCTAACCCACAGAGGTTATAAAAATCCAGGTTGCAATATAATACAAGATACAATTGCCTTTTAGCTCACTGGTTCTTAATAACCTTAGCCTTCAGCTGAAGAGTTTGATCCAGTGAATCAGACATTCATTTTAAATTTGAACTTTAGTGTCATTGAATGGATACTAGTACGTACGGGTCTGTGTGTGTGTGTGTGTGTGTGTGTGTGCTTCAGTATCACTTGAATGGAATTTTATCATACTTATTTTTGAAAATATGCATCAAGTGTTATCTATTTACTTACCAAAAATTAAATTTTAAAACATGATTTTGTCCTATTCATGTCTAGAAAAAAATAATATTAATTTTCTACTGGTGCTCGTGTATTGTCCTATTGCAGTTGACAATTGTTCAAACTTGGAAAAAATGAAAGCAAACAACTAAGACACTGATTTGTTTGCATTAAATTATTTTAAACTATAAATTCCTTCTGTTAAAATGGATATCTGTATCACAGAGGTGCCAAAGGCTTGGTTTGTATTTGTATCTTATTAACAGTGGTTAGCATTGGTGCCTCACATCTCTGGTGCCAGGATTCTAGTCTCCACTCTGGCTCCATGTGTGTGAAATGTGCATGTTCTCCCCATGTTGTCATGGGGTTTTCTCCAGGTACTTTGGTTTCCCCCCACAATCCAAAAACATGATAAGGTGGATTGGATGAGTTGACACCCCATCCTGAGTTGTTCCCTGCCTTGCGCCATTAGCTTCTGGGATAGGCTCCGAACCCCCCGTGACCCTGAATAAGACACGTGGGTGCAGAAAATTGGGGGATGGCTGGACAGACATTATCACTAGAAAGAATGTATTTTCAGATAGCACTTAACTGTGTTCTGCGTTGGGAGCTCCTGATATTTGAAGGCTTGTACCTACAGCCATGTACCTGATATATGGTAGCTAAGCTGGTTTCAGGAAAGACACAGTTAAGTCGGACTCTACTGCAAGCTATCCAGCCTGTTATAGTTTTGACTGATCACTGCAGCACCTGGTTAGAGGGTTATTCTACATCTACATCGTATTTAACATCTCTCAGGTGGATGGTGTGAAATGTAAGACTAAATAGAACTATAAAGTAACCAGTTACATAACCTTGGTTGTTTTCTGTTTAAATTTTCCTTAAAATCTGTGAAGTTTGTTGTCAACCATTTTCTATACACTACACGCCTGAAGTAAAAAGCCTGATGGATTGGGTGACCCATCATAGTGTTAGAAATGAAGAGTTCTTTATGAGAAAGTGGATTTAATTGGTACCTAGAAGCCAAGGGTAAGACTCTTCCGATTGCACTTGATCGCCCTCCTTGTATACCACCCAGACGGTCGTTCCCAGATAGGGAGAGATTCTCTTATCGCTGGCCAAAGCTGCAGCGTTCCCTGATCTACTCAGTGTCACACAGCCTGCAGTTGGACTGGGCAGCAAGATAAACCCCCCAGGGCTGTGAAGGCAAGCTGTGCAGACCCCAGGGTCTGGCTCACACCACTGGGAGTCACACGCATGGCAAAGAGAGGCAAAAACTCTTTATCTGCATTTGCTAGAAAAGCAACAGCAAGTAACGGGTCTGTTCAGTGGAATCACTGCAGAAAGACGACAGCAACATCCCTTGGTTTTATTAGTCACCCCCAATTGTTTTGGAACAATAGTGAAGTGGGTACGTATGAACACAGAAAAATGTTTACGTAAAAACTGTCTTTTTAAATTAACTAGAATTGTGATGCTAGTTCAGATTGAGGTTGCAATTTCATTTTCAGTGTGATCTTAACTAAAAATTTTGGGCAAATGTAGTTTTAGAAGCCTAATTATTGTTATCTAGACAGGCACAAGTCTAGATGGCACAAGTGTGTTGTTTTTATTGCATTTGACTGCCAGAAACTGCAAACATTTGAAATGTTAATATGTGGAGGAACAACCAGTTTATCGGTGCCTCATGGCATTGCCCTGAAGAGAAATGTGTCACTTTCACTGTCCACAGTTTCCTGAGGATTGGACAGGACCTGGACTACAGATGAACAGGAAATAAACTGATGAAGCTGGCAAAAGGTTCAACTGCCGCTGTGCCTTCCTGACTTCCTGCCTGCTGAACTACGCCATCCTGCTGGGTTGCTGATTGGCTGACTGGTTCCAGATGGCTCCAGCTGATAGGAGCAGGGGAGCATGGTGGAGAGAGCTCAAGGCCTTCCATTACAGTCTGCTGGGCTCGCAGAGAGGAGGCACCCCCCCCCCCCCCCTTTCCATATCCAAAACAAGAACTGTATGATTTCAAAAGCCAATTTCAGCAAGACAAGCGCTGAATGGAAACAGATACTTAATTCTGGTTTATTAAATTGTAGTTTATAGCAGTCAGATTTTATAATAGCCTATTTTACCATTCATAATGACATTTTCATTCAGAGACATGCCTATAGTCTCAATGATAGAGCAGAGTAACCATTATACCATAGAGCTGCAGAAATACAAGGTTAAATTATATGCAGGTGTGCCACACTTCCGCTGGTAACCTAGGAGACAAGTCATGATAAACTTATTTATTTAACAGACGCTTTTGTCCGAAGAGACATACATTTGACGACATACATCACAGGCCAAACAATGAAATCACTCTACCAACCAAAGGATTTGAACTGGCAACCTTCCAATCATAGGCGTAGCATCCTGACCCACTGAGCCACACAGCACCTTGACGTATTTATGCCTGTGATGAATTTGATATTTTTCTCCCTCTTACCGAAACAAATCTTTCCCGTCCCAGTTATATGGAAGGCAGAGGGTAAAAGGTCTTGTGGAAAATAGCTGAAGTTAAAAAAACACAAGGGTCAGGACTCTCCCATCTCTGTTGTCAACCCAGACGGCTGTTTCCTCCTCTTCCTGTGAGTTGTGCGTTTAAAAATTCAAGTCAAAGTTTCTTCCCACTTCTGCTTTGCCTATAAAAATTTAATTTCATCCATTTTACCGAGGGCAGTTTCCCACATCTTTGTTTATTAACTTTAGCCAGCTTATTGTTCGCCATGCCGTGGAATGTCCGGCCACGTGTTTCCGCAAACAAGAATGAAAGTACAGGCCCCATAGTGAGAACTACATTGCATTCACTAAGGTACACCAGATGGATATCTTTTTCTCTAATAAGAGCTGTATGGTCCCATACCACATTAGCGCAATCATTCGTCAATGGCAGACTTAGCCCGTAGATCCATTTCCTGCTGGGAGAGTACCTGAATGCTCTTCCAGCTTACTGATAGAGGACTTTCTGGGACAGCATTAGCAAAATGACTGCTTCCTGTATAATCAGTACTAAAATAGCAATTGGCTCTGTTTTCAAGGTAGTATGCCTGAACATATTTGCAGCACAAAGCAATTGATTCCCCGGAGATCCAGGATTTTTATTATAGGCCTATTTTCAGAGAATATAGAAAAGATACAATATTAAGTCACAAGGACACATGAGCATGAATTATTTAAAATTTGATTTGGCTCCAGAAGAATGATTAAAGGAAAATGGGTCTCTCTGTGACTGTTTTGAGATGGAGACCAGGTCTGTTGACTAATGGAAATAAAAAGGCTGCGGAAATGAGTCACTTGTTGAAAGGGAACTTCACTCCCTTACAGGGCCTTCCCCTAATCAGTATTATCCCATTAGGAAAACACCTTTTCAATAGCAGAACGCAATCAAAGGTTTGGGGTGCCATGTTAAATGCTTCCTGCATTTGCCAAGTCAGGTTTTTGGTAAGACAGTTGTGTGAAAGTGATCTACATTCACTTGGAACATTGTTTTCTTTTTTACACTGAATGTGGTTCTGGTCTACAACACACAACAATTAACTGACCTCCTTCCTTCATTTAGCCTGTACATAGTCTAGGGTATTAGGTTATTTTCATAAACATGTAGGCCTAATTACAATTATCCCTGTATATCTTTACATGGGTGTATTTTACAGTTCATATAAGAAACACACCAATACTTAATTCTGTTTTCTGTTTATTCCTTTTTGGATAATACTATACACATTAACGTGTACTCATTTTCTCCCGATGGGAAAATGCAAATTGTAATTCCACAAACCAAATGGGAAAAAAATACTGTGAATACTGTCTTGTTACACACGCGTGTAAATAAATTCACGATTTTACATTTGTCGTTTTTGGATTAACAAATAAGCTCGATATGTTCCTAGGAGTATTTTATTTAACACCATTCTGGATCATCGTGGGTTTCAAAACACTGATGCGTTCCCATTACCAGACTTAACGCTATGAATCCAGCCAATTAAGCAGACGTTTACTGCCACCTTCTGGGGTAAATGTTAAGCCACTCTAGTGCAGTTTATGTTTTATGTAGTGATGAAGTTTTACTTCATGCATACACATGCATAGCCTTAAGCGGTGATGTGCAGTCTCAGAGACCACCACGATAAATGCAAAAAATGTTCAACCGTAAGACTAAAATCGCTTTTTAAAATTTTTCAAAGGAGCTCAGGCTAAATGATACTTTCTCCACAACCGTAGCTGCATAACTTTGTAATCATGAGCTGTTTTACAACATTGTTGCAGGTAGCGCAGAAGTTAGTATTCTGTCTTTAAATTAAATATTACTAGTGTTTAGTAATATTAATTGTCATGCTCCTCGAACGAGTTCGTCCAAACCACGTGTTGACGTACTTTATAAATGTAGATCGAAACGTATCATCCTGAATGCATAAGCCAATTTTCCTTATCTACACAAATAAAAGGAAATGTAATTACCATAACAAACATTTCCTTTATACACAATCAATGGTATGGAATCCATTAATTTCTCTTCACATGTTATTCGTTGCTAGGCGTCATTAAAGCTTCATGCGCATTACGTGCAAGTAAAACGAAACGCGCGGACTTCTGCGCAACATCGTCAAATAGCACTCATGTATAATTTATCCAACAATAACGACTGGGAACTAATTGCTCTACATTTATAACATTCGCTTTCTCTCACGTTTGTACATGTTTCAAATGTATTATAATGCAACATCTACCAGAAAATAACAATAAAAGTCCAGCTTTGTGCCCTAGCTAGTCAGCTGGCTAAAATAGAAAATCATATCAAAGCGAATCATTGGGATGTTCACTGCATTTCCAGTTTTGGAAGTTCGTGTCCTTTGGCATGAAACCTTGTTTTTAGATAGCTTATTAGTTTGCAGTCTTATCTGTCTTTTTTTATAAGACACAAATAAATCTCAGCTCCTCTCATGTAAGATTTGATAGTTGTGTTTACTCTCCTGTGCATAGGCAAATCTGAGACAGCTATGAAGAGGTCCTTCCTCCATATAAAGTGTTACTTCTGCTGTTAGTCTCTCTCAGTTGTCGGTGAGGCCGGCGGGGCGGATCCCACATAAATTTAGGAAACGAGAACATAAAGCGACACAAAAGCTTAGGCAAATTTAAATTAAATACTACCAGTCTTCTCCCCTGTGGACATACATAGTTTAAAAGGTAAGCGAATACGCTGAACTCACCACCAGTACTACACAGGTAGGCTGAGGTAACGTTAGCTAATTAGTTCGATGGCTAATTAGCTACCGAGCCACTGCAGTGAAACCAAAACCCCCATTTTGATGTCGCGATTTTTCATATTAAACGAAGGGCTATAATTAACAATTAAACTAACATTTAACTTTCAGAAGGACACACATCCGACTAATCGTCCGTTAACAGACGGTTAGCAGGCTGCAAAAGTGGGTAGGTAATGCTAACAGGGTGAAAGTAAGCAGACGAATGAACTAGAATAAGTGGGTCTTAAGTGAACGGGGGTTGGGGAAGCTTTATTAAGTGAGTTTTCTCACAATGCCTGATACCTGGCGAGCAGGAAATGGGAAATGTTTAGGATAAAAATTCAGGGTTATTTCACTTGTTCTCTATAAACTTATTAGCTAAATAGCTAACTACTATTTTCGCCATCGAAGCGGCCCACTCAGACTTACTGGTTACTCCTTTGGTGTCATTATATTTTATTGGTTACCATAGTTTATATTATCCAGAATACATTGGCCTTCCTTTTTGGTTGCAAGGATTTTACTGGGGAAACTCGAGCGGAATATTGCATCATGATGTGTTTGCTAGACCCTGGTTCTCACTTTCTAGTAGAGTCATTGTGGGACAGAAAAGGAATTGATCTTTTTTGCCTTGTTTCCGACTTGGTTGCGGCATTGCTGCTCAAGGGGCTCTTTGTTATGTTTCCAGTGCCTAGGTTGTCTGTGGAGCGCGGAGGTTCTGTCTGCAGCTGTCACTGTCATAGGCCCTCTTTCATTCAACTATATCTGGCTTGTAAAGAAAGCCCAACCTGAATAATCATTAATGTGCGGAATTTATGAACAACAACATGCTCAAGACGAGAACTTGTCATAGTTGTTTGGTAATCTATGCCTGGTAAGACGTTTAGCGACCTCCGTGATCTCCTGCCGGACGGGCCTCTGAGCTTTCCAGAACGTGTGAATCGGTGCCCAGTGCTGCATCTGCTTTTCTGTGCATTGTCGATGCCAGAAGTTTCCGACACAATTGTTCATGATGCCGATCCGTTTTCACGCTCACCTAAACCACAGATGCCCTCAGCGACTATTGGCAACCGGGCTGTACAGTCCTCCAGTCCAGAGGTGGGGTCCGCTCCTGGATCGATGGGCCAGCTCACCATGACCGCTCAGTATTCCGAAGCCCACACAGAGGCTATGAAGCAAGTGCTGGGTGTCATCGACAAGAAAGTCCGCAACATGGAAAAGAAGAAGGTAACAGGCCTTTCGGGTCTCAACATCACCACATAAATTGTCTTCTTTAGAGCTGGTAATTTGAGGAATTCTGGGGAATTAAAAACTTTGGTATCCATCTGTGCTATGAGCATATTAATAATTTAAGGATCACGAACTGCTGATCATTTTTGGGGCGCAGCTGCTTATCCTCCTCTTGGCACAATGAATTCTTCAGGGTCAATTTTAAATGCTGTAATCCTTCTAATTGCGTGGTAAGCAGAAGTCAGTCTGAAGAGAGTTGTCCTAAGTGTTAATTTTGGGAAGTTTGTTTCCTTTGCAAACGGCGTTGTGAAATACACAAGGCTGTCTGATATCTAGACTTCTCATCAGGGAAATAGAGATTTTAGCTCAGTGCCGGATGTCTGCCAATGAAAGTTGACTATTGAAGTGCAAGCCTGATAATTGACAAGTTGAAGGATAAATTGCCTTTATTCAGATCTTCGGTACTATTTGTATATGCAAGAGAAATATGGGTTGTGAAATAACAGATCCTTGGTAATTAAGTCCACAAGTTGTTTAATTTGTAAATATTTGGTATTTTCTAATGGAAATAACGAGGCATCTGAAGAGGAAGGCTAGGCTTGCAGATGAGTAATATGTTTATCGAGAGATGAAGTGGTAATGAGATATTTGCAAAATTACGGGACGTTTGGCTGGCCAGCAATGCTGTTTATTGTTATGGCTGTCAGGTTGCGCTCGTGAAAACCCGCTTTAAACGAGCTGGGTCAAAGTTTTATAGCTTCAGGCCACCTCTAGTATTCGGCTTCCAGGTTTATTTTTTCAAAATAACTTGAATTTATCTGCATTTGAACAAGTTTGTTAGCCGAGTTCTCGATAGCATTAAGTCAGTTCTATCCACACGATTTGTATATGCGTTTGACGAAGTGATCTTTGGTAGCTCCGTTTCATACGCATGGTTTAAGAAAGGCCGAATTTCCACTATTATTGCAGTATTTCTGCATCTCCCCGTGGAATATGTGGGCTAAGCATTGTCGCGACTTGTGGACGGCAGACATGGTTTGCAGCTAATATGGCGGCCATGGCGAATATCAGCTCGGGACTGAAGGCGGCCTGTCTGAGCACATTGCAGAACACCGGCGCGTAGCTGACCGCCGTCCTCGGTCCCGTCGCTTTCTCCGGTTCTGCCTAACTTGTTGCAGAATGATTTTCCGTTTTGGCCAAATGTTGGTCTGTAACGAGCAACGGCAGCTGTGCGCCTGGACTTTCTTGGAAATGTGGATCACCACGCGTTTCCTTGTTACCTCAAAATAGAGCGCAACAGTCTGGCCGCTGCTCGTATAAACTTAGGTGTATTTGGGGCATAAATTAAAGCATCGGGGACGTGGTAGAACTTGGTTTGCATGTCATTTTGTGCCGATTGCCTGACGCCAGATTTTATTCTATGTACAATGCGATCTCTAAAGAGTAGACACACTTGCAAAACTGTTTCCTTGTGTCATTTCTTGTGCGGTGGTCTGTGCCGGATTTTAAGCGCAGTGTCATACATTTTCCCAAGTCCCGCAGTTTTTCAGGGAAGTTGTATTGCGTTAACATGGACTCTGTCGCCCGCTCCCTACACGCTAAGCAGATGTCTTTCCAACGTGGTTTCGTTAATGCAGGCTTGCATTTCATTTAGTGGCCCTCTTAAATTTTTATGCTGTTAAGTAATTGTGTCGTAAACTTCATGGTCACATTGTGGTTTGGGATGAGGCTGCTTGGTCTTTAGTTTGTGCGATGTTGATAAGGATCCTTTGAAAAGTGAGTACTGAGAGACCCTCAGGGTACACTATGAACATGGTGACTTCAAATATATTATCCCTGGCTACCTGTTGCTGTTTAGTCCCAGGTTCTCTAATAGACTGCATGCATTCAGACATTTGAATTTCAGGGCAGTTTTGCGGTTTGATTTGTATTGGCCAATAAGCTGAGACTTGACATCGGGGCTTCTAGCAAAAGGAAAGATTTTGCAAAAGGCAATTTCTATGTAGGGTAAACTGGGCATGTTGCAGTTTTGCTGAAGAGATTTACGTTTTTTTACTGCAGGGCAAACTGGACGACTATCAAGCAAAGAAGAACAAGGGAGAACGTCTGAACCACGATCAGTTGGTAAGTATGCGCTGTTATGGTTTTGTTGTGGTATTGTTTAGTGTGACCTTCACTACAGACAAGGCTTCTTGGGGCTAAAGGCAGACCTGCAGTAATACTGTATGTTCTGCTCCATGTTTTGAAGGAAGCCTTGTCAAAGTTCCAGGAAGTGGTGAATAACCTAGAGTTTGCTCGGGAGTTGCAGAAGAGCTTCCTGACGCTTGGTCAAGATGTAAGTAAATGTTCTGAAGGGGTTGTCTCTGCTTTTTCTGTGTGTATGTAATGTTATGTTGCTGAATCAGTTTCCCCCTTAGTATACTGTTGAAGTGGATCCTGATTTTCCATCTCAGCTTTTCTAAATCTACATTTCTCTTTCGGGATGATGTGATGGCATAATTTCAGAACCTTGCTTTATGGTCGGACCTTTTACTGCCTTGTAAGGATGACTCATTTGGCACAGTGGTGTGTCCTCTTGCCCCATGGCTGTAACTTGACCCACACAGATCCAGAAAGCGGTGAAGAAGGCCGCACGCCGGGAACAGCTGCAGCGTGAGGAGGCTGAACAGAAGAGGCTTAAGGCCCTGCTGGAGCTGCAGTTCATTCTGGACAAGCTGGGCGACGAAAGTGTGCGGCAGGAACTGAAGCAGGTTTCCCTGCTTGTGGACGAGGACCTCACTGCCATAGACGAGTTCTACAAGCTAGTGGGGCCAGAACGAAACCAAAATGTCCGGTGAGGCTCGTGTCGGCATGGAACCAGTGGGTGAACATTACTGAGGGTCGGGTGTCCTCATATTTCTGGTAAATATTTCTGCAGTCGACTCAATCTGAAGATTAAGCTGTAGGAATTTCAGTTTCTTCCATAAAATGTAAATCAGGTCTGCACTGATTTCTGGGTATATTCTTATGTAGTGTGCTGCATAACTTGAACCAAGGCTGATTAAAAACAAGTGGTGTGTTCAAACTGCAGGAGGAGCCAGGCGGTACCAAAGGTAGCCCAGATAAAATCTCGATTAGCTGGTGAACTGCAGAACAGCTCTCGTAACTTGACGTGCAGATATTCTTGGACATAAATGGCAAACTAATACATGCATGAACTCTAGCTGGCAAGTTAGCGTCTTATCTGTACTTTCTGCCAAAGAATTGTAAGTCCTTGTATAGAGGCTGAGTAATAAGGCCTAGAGACTGGTTTGAGACTTCAAATGATATACTGTAAGTTCTGCCCATCGATAATGATGCAGCATTTAATGAAGTAGTGTGGTGTCAGAAAGGGCCAATAACACTCTGGTCTTGAATGTTCATGGTGTGACCCTTTTGCTGACTGGTCACACACAACCCTACCCCCAA
>JAODJU010000018.1:4276159-4286750 GCA_026776725.1 Gnathonemus echidnorhynchus | reverse complement strand
TATACTCATTTCCTGTTTGTGTGAATTTATTTATAAAGGACTTTGAAGCCCTGACTCCTAACCTCCTGGCACGTACTATTGAGACCGTTGAAGGGGGGGGACTCGTTGTCATTCTGCTCCGGACCATGAACTCCCTCAAACAGCTTTACGCTATGACAATGGTAAGCCTGTGCTCTTGTTTGGTGGTGCAGAACTCATAGGTGGAACATCTAGTCCGAAGTCCCACTTCCTCTGTTGTTTCTCCTGTCTGTCAGGATGTACACTCCCGCTATAGGACTGAAGCACACCAAGACGTGGTTGGAAGGTTCAATGAAAGGTGAGATGGTCTTGTATAGTGTAAGCTTATGAAATCTGCTAAATAACCTGCCATTTAAATAATTGGTATAAAAACATCCATCCATTTTGCATACCTGTTTCTGCTATGCTGAATCACAGTATCAAGTGCAAATGCTTCACCCTGTTCGAGAGTGTGTACCTGAAGGCACTCTTCTAGATGTTGCTCTTTAATCAGAAATTCATCTGTTTTTAGCTCAACTGAGACGTTAAGGTACTTAAGATGTATGTGACGTAATGGTGCATGTCAGTACAATACAGTAGAACTTTGTGTGTCGGGTGCAGTTCTGCTGTATGTTCATACACAGGATGTTGATACACACTCAGGGTGTTTTTCCACCACTCTTGGTACCATACTTTTTGGTACTTTGCTTTTTCCATTAACTTCTGGCCGAATACCAGTACAAAATGTTCCAGTACTTTCTTGGTAT
The DNA here is from genome assembly GCA_026776725.1 of Gnathonemus echidnorhynchus. Classification (NCBI taxonomy): domain Eukaryota; kingdom Metazoa; phylum Chordata; class Actinopteri; order Osteoglossiformes; family Mormyridae; genus Gnathonemus; species Gnathonemus echidnorhynchus. The sequence continues at coordinate 4,285,986 of JAODJU010000018.1, read as the reverse complement.
TTCAGTTCTTTGGCGACTTGCAAACACTTTCGTTGTCGATTTGATTGTGCAGATGGCCTGCCTCTAAACATAATACAACTGCCATCTTGTTACAAACAAGTTACAAAATCAGAAATCAACAATAAACAAAGTAAACAAAAAAAAAAAAAGTAATAATAGTGGATGCTCGGACAAATGAAGAGTCTCGCCTTCAGTTATAACTTTAGTTGGTACGTCCAGAGATGCTGGAACCGCCGTATCTAGCAACCCAATAACAATTCATTCAAAATCTCTTTGATAAGGCATCTTAGCCATTCAAATGCGAAGATTAAAAGTGAGTGGACCTCTTGACCCTGTCTGCATGTTGTATGCATTCAGAAGCAGTCACACGATTGGCTGTTATGATGGGTAAGGGGCCAGCAAAATTTATGGGAAGCTTGCGCCCCCACCCCACCCAACTTGGCAGAAATATACCAGGCAAGACCCCAAAATCCAGGGTCAAGCTATATATACTTTTTTTTTTTTAATCCTGGGTCCAGCCTTAATGTACGCTGAGAGGAATCTTCAATGTTGGCGTACATTGCATTTGGAAATTTGGCAATGTGGACAGCGTAGTGTCAAATATTCAGTGATTAGACCTTAAATGACATTAAGAGTTTAGTAATTGTGGATATTTAGGTGTAAACAGTGGAATAATATGTATGTGTTACAATACATTTACAATATATTTGCATATATCCCATATTTACATACATATATGGATGCGTGTGTATAAATATGAATGTACATATGCATTGTGGGTATTTCCAGGTAAATGGGTGAGAGGCAGTGCTGAGCGGATGCAAGTATAAATGAGTAGGCTTGCATACTGTTGAGTGCTGGGAAAATGCTTCTTTTGAAAGTCTTGTGAAGTGCAGTGAGGTTGTTTTGGAAAGACAGGCTTTGAGGTGCAGTGGTGCAGTGACATTTTAAAGCAGTGCTTCCCATCCACTTTGCCTTTGCCCTGGGTCTGTCTGTTTCTCCCCCCCCCCCAACTTTGCACTCTTTCCACTCTCACCAGGTTCATCTTGTCCTTGGCTTCCTGTCAAAATTGTGTTGTCATTGATGACCAACTCAACATCCTGCCCATCTCTAGCCACATGGCCAACATCAAACCCGTCCCTCCAAAGACTCAGGTAGGGTGACCGAGGTCCTGCAGCTGTGGCTGCATCTGTACCATCAAACACGGGGAGTTTAGCTGGACAGTAGACTGTTCTGTAGCTTTAATACTTTTTACTTGAATCTTTTTACATGATTTACCCACAGTTTGTATCCAAACTCTGTTACTTCACATGCTTCATTTCAAAGTCACAAGTCACTGATTGTTCCCTATCGTGAAGTGATTGTTTTACATGAATACAATCCTGTGTGTTGTCTGCCCAGGAGGACAGTTTGTCTCCTCGGGAGCTAGAGTTAAAGGAACTCAAGGAGTCTCTACAAGATACTCAGCCTGTGGGAGTCCTAGTGGACAACTGTAAGACCCTGGACCAGGTCAGTAAGCTGTGCAACATGCACCTTCGGTGTGAGTGTGTATGGCAGGCCTCTGTATGTGCTTCTGCCTGTTTGTGTATGGCAGGCCTCTGTATGTGCCATCACATGACTGTGCTTGTGGCCCAGGCCAAGGCCGTGCTGAAATTCATCGAGGCGATCTCGGAGAAGACCCTGCGGAGCACGGTGGCCCTGACGGCCGCCAGGGGCCGGGGCAAGTCTGCCGCGCTGGGGCTGGCCATTGCTGGCGCTGTGGCATTTGGGTAAGTACCTCTGCTCTTTTTACTAGAACATAAGATATACGTCATCGATCCCAGGGGGAAATTTGTTTTTAAAAAGGTGGTACAGCTGGGATTCAGACCCAGGCTGTCCTGTTTACTAGGCAGGTTCTTTAACCGATTAAGCCACGGCACCAACGGATGTAGCCGCTGACACAGCGCTGGCTCATTTTAATGGGATTTTACATCTTCGCTCTCAACAGCTACTCCAACATCTTTGTGACTTCCCCGAGTCCGGACAACCTGAACACCCTGTTCGAGTTCATCTTCAAAGGCTTCGACGCTCTTCAGTACCAGGTAGTGTTTCCACGTGTATGTCTGTCCAGCTCTCAGCACTCTGTGTTCCGACTGAACGCGCACCGTGTTCCAAGGGCAAGGGAGCCCTCTAAACCTATGAGCCATTGCATTCCAGGAGCACCTAGACTATGAAATCATCCAGTCCCTGAATCCTGAGTTTAATAAAGCCGTCGTGCGAGTCAACATCTTCAAAGAGCACCGACAGACTATTCAGGTAAGAAGCTTGAATAGCGATAGACAGATGATTCATGTTTTCACTGGGCTTTCCGGCCTTGGCGCTCAGTTATCATCCAGTTTTTTGATGTATTAGATGAATAAAGGAACATTTCATTAGTAGCTGAAGAGATGTTTTCGCAGCCTGACTTTCTCTCTCGAAACTGACCTCTTAGTACATCCACCCTGGTGACGCCGTGAAGCTCGGCCAGGCGGAGCTGCTGGTGATTGACGAGGCGGCTGCCATTCCTCTGCCTCTGGTGAAGAAGCTGCTGGGGCCGTATCTGGTGTTCATGGCTTCTACCATCAATGGGTTCGTCTCTGCTCTGTCCGCTCCGGGCCGGTTGGGGTGCTTCCTTGTTCCTGTCAGGCCAGCGGTCATGTGACTGCCCTGCCAATCTTTTGCAGGTATGAGGGAACCGGCCGCTCCCTCTCCCTGAAGCTCATCCAGCAGCTCCGGACGCAGAGTGTGGACAGCCAGCAGAGCCAGTCTGCTGAGAACAAGAACACCAGCACGGCGCGGCTGGCTGCCGGTACGCAGAGCCGCTCACTGAGCCCCGTGTGTGTGTGTCTGCGTGAAAGTCCCAGATCTTTGAGCATGAAGCAGCATGAGTTTGTCTGAAAGCCTCTCTGCACCACAGCCCGCACCCTTCACGAGGTCTCCCTCCATGAGTCGATCCGCTACGCGCCAGGGGACCCGGTGGAAAAGTGGCTCAACGACCTCCTGTGCCTGGACTGCTTGAACATCCCACGAATCATCTCTGGCTGCCCCCTACCTCAGACCTGCGAGCTGTATCCTACCAGGATTGAGGCTGGCATCTCATGTTCCACCATATTTATCTTGCCTTCTTGACTCCTCTTACATGTACATGAATGCTGCACTACTGGGAGTTTTACTTGCACAAAAATGTTCTGAGGGCAGAGAGATAAATGATTGGTTTAGAGAAACAACCAATCAGATTGTAGAGGAGGTGGGTCCAAGCAGCTACAGGAGGCGGGACCAAGATATCTGATTGGTTGGTCCCGCTTGCTCTGGTTACTTGGACCCACCTTCTCTACAGTCTGATTGGTTCAGAGAGATAACCAATCATTTTCCTTTCTGCCCTCAACATTTTTGTGTAAGTAAAACTCCCATGAGTGAATGCTGCCTGTTTGTAGGTTGTGGTTATAAAGCTTAACCTCTCTATGTATAGATACTATGTAAACAGGGACACGTTGTTCTGCTACCACAAGGCCTCTGAGGCCTTTCTTCAGAGGCTCATGGCTCTTTATGTGGCATCACACTACAAGGTGAGGTTTGGCTTCGAGAACACGGGGGCAACTCGTGTAGAGGGTGGCACTGGGGCATGGAAGTACTGAAGGCTTCCTGCTTGTTTTGTGCAAAGTTTTGATGTTTATGAGACATTCTGACTAGATAAAAAAGAAACCGAAGCATTTTCACTTTTGTCTTTGGTTAATTCTAATTTTGATTAGCACAATCCATTTTCTTTTTCGGAATTGGATGTTGTCTTGTTTATTAAGGAGAATTGATTTTTCTCTCTCTTCTTTCAGAACTCACCTAATGACCTCCAGATGCTCTCTGATGCACCTGCACACCACCTGTTTTGTCTCTTGCCTCCAGTTCCCCCTACCCAGAATTCCTTGCCAGAAGTACTGGCAGTGGTACAGGTAGGTCCACGTTAAGTTCTCTTTCATTGTGGACTTGATGCTCAGAATGCTGGGTGTTGACTATTGCCTTGTGATTTGTCTTAGGTCTGTCTTGAGGGGGAAATATCACGCCAGTCCATCCTAAATAGCCTGTCCAGAGGGAAGAAAGCTTCTGGAGACCTCATACCCTGGACCGTCTCAGAACAGGTACAGCACAGAATGTTGGGATCAGTCTGAGAATATCCAAGCCTAAATACTGGTTTAACATTGTACTGGAGATTCAGTTGGCTTGTTTTCCCTCTACAGTTCCAAGATCCTGAGTTTGGCAGCCTCTCTGGAGGAAGGGTGGTACGCATTGCTGTGAATCCAGATTACCAAGGGGTAAGACCTTAAATCGTTGCTTGTACAGTAGGAAGTGTCTTCAAACCTCTTGTGTGCTAAAAGCCTGCTGGTTTTTGCTGCAGATGGGCTATGGGTCACGTGCCATGCAGTTGCTGCAGATGTACTACGAGGGTCAGTTCCCAGTCTTGGATGACACCGTGCAACCTGTTTCCAGTGAAATCACTTTAGTTAGCAGTGAGGTAAGTTGACCCCAGTGAAATATGATGTAGTTTACAACAGTTTTATGGTTCAGTACCTTATTACTTATCTTGTTTCAAATGTAGGCCTTGTTTGTGCCTCTGAAATGGATCAGTGCTCTAATTTGAGTTGCAGCAAGTTCATTTTTGTTGGGTAGAACTATTAGTAGAAAAAGTTAGTTTCCTATTTTCCCAATTTGTGCTGAAAATGTGCACATGTGTGGATGGGCAGGCGGTCGGCCTCCTGGAGGAAGTGGTGAAGCCGCGGAAGGATCTGCCCCCACTGCTGCTCAAACTGAGCGAGAGGCGAGCAGAGAGGCTGCACTATCTGGGAGTGTCCTATGGGCTTACAGCCCAGTTGCTCAAGTGAGTCCTTTTGGGGCGCTGGTGCTGCTTCTGGATTTGTCCCCGGAATCTTCGGCACAGCTCAACATTCTAAATGAAACCCCTTTGAATTTTGCAGGTTCTGGAAACGAGCTGGCTTCATTCCTGTTTATTTAAGACAAACCCCTGTAAGTTAGCGTTTCATGTTTATATTAACCACTGCACATCAGAACCCAAAACAGCGAAATAGTTGTATATTCTTTGAAGAGTGAAAACTGAGGTTTATTTCTTTAACTATAAAAAAGCATGAAGCTTGTGTGCTGATTGTTAGATTTCCGTTTCCAGAATGACCTGACGGGAGAGCATTCATGTGTGATGCTGAAGGAGCTCCGTACAGAGGAGGGTCAGGAGCAGGGCCAGTGGCTCCATGCCTTCTGGACTGGTGAGTCTCCTCCATTACCCCATTTAATAACTTCTTATTAACTGACTTTATTTTACCTAACTTGATATGTAAATGTGGCCACCCTCCCCCCAGACTTCCGCAGACGCTTCCTGTCTCTGCTGTCCTATCAGTTCAGTAGCTTCCCCCCAAGCTCGGCTCTTAACATCCTGCAGAACAAGAACCTCAAGGAGGAAGCCCTGCCAGGTCAGTATCCACGACGCCCACTGGCTGGTCTTGATATATTAGCTACCACTTCTAACTGCTGCTCTTCAAATCTCCCATTAGGACTCAGCAGCTCAGAGTTGGCCACACAGTTCACTCCCTATGACCTTAAGAGGCTTGAGATGTACTCCAGGAACATGGTGGACTACCACCTCATCATGGACATGATCCCGGCTCTGTCCAGGATGTTCTTTCTCAGGCAGCTGGGGGACGTCTCTCTCTCTGCAGCCCAGTGTGTAAGCAAATGGCTCAGCAGTCAGAAATGTTTTACTCGTGCCGTGATGCTTTGAAGGGGGTCCATGGTGTGAGCTTGCCTAGGTTAACACATCACGTTCTTTGCTACAGGCTCTGTTACTAGGCGTTGGGTTGCAACATAAAACAGTGGATCAGCTAGAACATGAGATCGGCCTTCCCAGCAGTCAACTTATGGGCCTCTTCAACCGCCTCATCCGCAAGGTGGTGCAGGTGAGACCTGGAACTCGAAAATGGGTCCTTTTATCCTATCCATAGTCATGGGGCTGCCAAACTGTAGTACTGGACTTTGGTGGGATCTTGCAGTATTTGTGGGGAAAACATTGTAAGTGGTCAAATTTTAATGCAGTGTGCACCAGGGACACACTGGCACTTGGAAGGAAATGTTTGTGACATGAAACAGCCAGTATCTTTAGTCACTAGTCTTTGCTGTCTTAGTTAGTGGTCAGCTTCATAGATGGTCACCCTCAATAACTGGCGGAGTAGGAAATGTCACAGGGGCAACCTGTCACTAGAGCCCTGGAGAACAGGGGAAGAATCCCCAGCAGCCTCGAGCCTTGGCCCTGCTTTGGTCACTGTAATTGGTCATTGTGTCAATATGAAAAGATGCAGTTCAGGACCTCAGATGGGGTCTCCATAGATCTTTTTGATATGCTGGGTGTTAAGTAACCAAGCACAGTTTCTTTGCAAGTCAAGTTGTCAAATGGTCACATGCTCATTCCATCTGTGTGTATTTACCTCCAGATGGTATCTGCTGTGTCAGGTTTTACTTCTAGAAGTCTTTCCTTGTGCGAATCATGTTGCCTTGTGGTGTCACATCATCTCAAATCTGTCCCACTGTAGTACTTCAACAGAATCCAGGAAAAAGCAGTGGAAGCAGACATGGTCACATCAAAAGAGGTCACGATGGAACCAACTGTCCGATCGCTCAGTGAGGACCTGGTATGTATTCGTTTTGGCGGGGGGGGTGATCTTCATTGGAGATAGTAGGCCAAAAATGAGAAAAGACTCCTAAGCAGCTATCAAATTATAACCACCAAAATCCTGATCCTGTTCCTGTTCTTTTCTTTAGGAAGAAGCAGCTAAGGAGTTCAAGGAGAAGCACAAGAAGGAGATGGAGCAAATCAAGGAGATGAATCTTACAGAGTGAGTCTGTCCACTCCGGGTGAAATTGTTTGGTCGTTTGGAACAGGAAAAAAAGATGCCTGTAATTTCTGTTAATTTGTAAAATTATCAAGTTAACTAAAGTGTATATCTCGTGATTTATTTCATAAGGTATATGGCTCTGCTGTTTAGGGTGCAAATCTGCCATTTACTTTGCAATAGATTTTTGCTAATTAAACCTTTTAAAGCTTCTGAAAAGTTACAGAAGGTCCTCCAATAATAAGCCATGTGACATTTGTATATATACTACACAAAATAGTGCCTCTGATGACAAATCTTATTTGGTCTCATGTTTTAGCTTAGTACTATAGTGTAAAGTATGAATGCATGAGTTAATGTCAGCAGATTAAATTATCATCAATATTTACATACGGAGGAAAAATTTGCTCCATGTCTCAAAATCTAGAAACCTTTCTCCTGTGGCCAACTTGCAGTCTTCATTCAGAGACAAATAAGGTGGATGGATATTGTTGTCTACTCCAAGATGGAAGCACTTAATGAAATGCATAATTTCTTTGTCTGAAAATTTGAATGTTACGACAATCCTGTGTTCCAGCTAACCCCACCCTCCCCTATAATCCTCTGCTCCTTAGGGTGCAAATATATGATTTAACATGTAATAGATTTTTACTGGTTAAACCTTTACAGCTTCTGAAAAGCAGGTTTTAATGATAACTGTACTTCTAGAAGGTCCTCCAACAACTCGGTTTGACAATCGTTGCTCTCCTCACTATTACTGCAGGTACATGATCCGAGGAGATGATGAGGAGTGGGACCAGGTGTTGAAGAAAGCAGGAGACAGTGCTATCATCAGCATAAAGAGGTATGAGGAGAAGCGACTGTTTTCACGGGGCCCTGGAACAGAATGATTTGGCAAGAAGGTGTTTTTTTTTGTTTGTTAAAATCTTCATTATTTACTCTTTTTGTACAGTAACAAGAAGAGAAAACTGGATGGTGGAAATAAACAAGAGCAGAAGCCACACAAGAAGCTGAAGAAGGGCAAAGATAAAAAGGGGAAATTCTCCAAGTAACTTTTCACTGTTACCATGTTCTTCATGGTACAGACTTAACTACGGCCTGTGTGTTCACATCAGAACTGGATTATCTTCTGCAGAGAGACACTCTTTGTGGTAAATGCCGCAGTTAAGCCTAAGAACATCAAGACCATAGGAGCTAGTCATTTAAATCCCTTGGAAGGATGGCCTAGATTTGTATCATATGAATATCATTTTTTCATTTATCAGTTTTTTGTTTGAAATATCAACCAGTCTTGCATGTAGTTCTGTTTAAATGTGCCGGGCTGAATAATTGGTTTTATTTGTCAGTTTTGGTCCAGTTTTGTTGTGTTCCATGAGAAAGTGGGGGAGGGAGGTTAAGTGATTAAGTATTTTATTTATGTTCAGTAAGCTGAGCAACCAGGATGCTGTTTGCATGGAAATGTTTTAAGATACCTTGGGGATCCCCCTTTCCCGACCCAATCTGCAACTCCTGCTCGATTTGTAGCATGTATGCACACCACCTCAGCAGGCAGAGATTTCAGTATTCCTCCATATCAGGTTAAAGTCAGCAGTAAATCAGGTCAAAAGCAGCAAAACATGTGTTTGGGTATTGTGTAAGAGGAGCAAAAGAAATCGGAACAAATGGAATAGCACAGTAACCCTAGAACCAACAATTATCATGGTTTAAGAGGCCCCACAGGCAAGGTTATTGTGGGCTACATTTGCATTGATCTTACCGGGCCATCATGCAGAGCCTTGAAAATGATGGAATTGATTGATCTTTTCACTACTTCACAAAAAATAAGGATTATTATCGACACCTGATATAATTTTGGGACATATTGCCCCAAAAATGAAGCCGCAGTGCAGTATGGCAGTATTGTTATAGTTTCACGTCTCTAGAATTAACTCGGATTGGTGCAAGAAACAAAAACAGCCAGGGGGTGACATTTCTGTGCACAGAAATGCCTTGTCGATGAGAGAGGTTAGAGGAGAACGGCCAAACTGTTTCAAGTTGACAGAATGAGTACGGTAACTCAGCTAACCACTCTGTACAATTATGGTGAGTAGAGAAACATCTCAAACATAACATGAGGAGGTGGATGGGCTACAACAGCTGAAGAACATGTAAGGTTCCACTCCTGTCAAAAACAGAAAACAAGTCGCAAAGCAAAAGTAACCTCAAAATAGTTTCAGGAACATGACTGAATTTAGTATTCTTCAATGTCCTTCCTGGTCACCATTTTAGCGGTTTTATGTGGAAATTTTTAAGAAGACAATGTTCGTGTGGACGGGGATTTTTTTTTTTTTTTTAAAACGGAGGAGGAAAAACACTGTTTTAAAATATACCCGTGTAAGTGTGGACAAGGCATCAGTCTCAGCCTCGCATTCGCACCGTGCATGTTTACACTAACTGAATACATATATTTAAACAGTAAAAATACATTTAGACAATGATAGACAGTAACAGTATTATTATTATATAATAAAATACATTTTAAAATAAAGATTTCTTATTTTAATATTAATAATAAGTTCTCCCCAAACTAGCTTGATGGGCCGAATGGCCCCCTCTCGTTTGTTATGGTTTCTTATGTTCTTAATACGCTTAATTATAATAACATTGTTGTGCCGAGCGGGGACGGAACGGAGACAAAGGCGCAGACGTCAGGTTATTGGGGAATACGAGGTTTAATTACAGGTAAGGCAGGCAAACCGCACACGGACAATACAATGACCGGACTGGGGAAACAAACTGAAACGCGGACGAAATACAGAGGGCTAATGAAAACAACTAGAAACAGAACAAAATGGGCGTTCCCCAAGCAGTATGGGCGGGTTTCAAGCGTCCAATCATCGTTAAACCTTTTTTTCGGTGACAAAAAACACGGAAACTGGAACGCAA
>JAODJU010000018.1:4233366-4254669 GCA_026776725.1 Gnathonemus echidnorhynchus | reverse complement strand
AGTAATGCTGATTATATATTATACAGAATCTGAACTCGTGTTGCAACTAGACCGGTCTCTGGTTTATCAAGAATCAGTTTGAGGGTCTTTTTTTAATGTGTCAGAGGTTGGCCTGCTGGTTTTTATGTTGACTTTGTATGAAAAGTGTTTTGTTATAGATGTGACTGGCGTTTAACTGGTCGGTGTGCTGTCCTATAGGCGATTTGAATAAGAGCACCCTGCGGGTCCTGTACTACCCCCCAGTGAGACATGAGGTGGTGAAAGAGGGCCAGCTGCGGTGTGGGGAGCACTCTGACTACGGCAGCATTACCCTGCTGTTCCAGGACAGTAAAGGAGGCCTGCAGGTACAGTCGTTCCCCCCGTAGCTGCACTTTGTCATCCCCAGTGCACCTCAGTCCAAACAAAATGGAAAATGAAAATGTATAACAGTATGATTTTTCATTGTTCCCGAGTCATATGATGGGTTTAAAATGCATGATTTTCATTACTGTGTCATCCCTTGATACATGAAACACATGATTCAGGGGGACTACTGTAATGGTGCTGGACTATACAGGAGGAGCAATGGCCCAGTCCAGGCGGGGGTGCTGTTCTCTTTATGGCATGGAGCTGACATGCGGAGTGACTGGACCCTCCTGCTGTCGTGTATTAGGTGATGAACAGGTCTGGGGAGTACATAGATGCACCTGCCATTCCTGGCACAGTTCTGATCAACATTGCAGACTTGATGCAGAGATGGACAAGCGACTTTTTCATATCAGTGGTGAGACTGGTACACATTTTACATGACCACACCTTCACACATCATTTGACCATATTTGTAAATACTGCCATTGAACCTCATTATTTCTGAAATACATATGAAAATATTTGTAACTTGCAGACATGAATGTTTTATTTTGCCTTTTTGTAGAAGCACAGGGTTTTGCTGCCCCCTCCTGGTGATATGAGTACCAGACAGTCCGTGGCTTTTTTTGTGCATCCAGATGATGACGTCACCATAACTTGTTGCGATGGATCAAACAAATATCCTCCAGTGAAGTCGTGGTCCTACAGTTTGGAACGCTTTAATGACTCATATGGGAAAATGGAGACAACTTCTTGACGTGCTCTGTTTAAAAATTCAAGTGTTCCTATTAGTACTTTTTCCTTGTAAGAATCACTTCGATTGATTTAAGAATGTGAATACATTAAGCATACGCGAAGTGAATTCTGGAACACAAACAATAAAACAAGAAGAAAGCCTTAAATTACTTTATTCTCAAATGGTAAAGTAAAGCATTTTGACTTTGTAAGGTAAGGGTAATCAAAGAGGGAGAATTTAAAAAAAAAATGTAAAAAAAAAAAAAAAACAACAAAATCTGCCGTCTGTACAGATGGTTTGACACACTCCAGCAGATGCCTTTGGGTTGAATAATGCCAAGGGGCCAAAGGGCAGTTTGCTCAGACAATGCAACTCAGTGGGAAACTTATAGAGAGAAAGAGGTAGAGGAGTTACGTCAAGCATTATGTGCACAACTGAGCTGTGACTGGGGACCTTCTCAGAGGAAGCGAAGCAAAACCTCATGGGGTGGGACTATGCTGAAAGGCGGGACAGTAAGTCTCACTGTTTCATCATAGTGGAAATGGTGTCGCACATCAGATACCATTGTGGAGATACCAGCACCTCTTAGAATTGATCAAAATTATATTATGTTCGCTTCTGAAATCATTCCACAATTTTAATACTCAATATATTATCTTTTGGAGAAAAGTTTTACCCTTCTTTTCCCATGATGGTGAAACACAGTGATTAGGGCTGCATCATTCAGGGTTAAACATGCATAACAATTTTCTTCCGCTCTTCATATGCGATTTTCTTTCATGATTCTTAAGTATTATCATCATCGTCATCATCATCTGCATCATCATAATGTAGACATGAAGACAATATGATCATTACTGAAATGGGTCTGCAGCCTCGCATTGCATAACCGAAACGGCACACAACTGCAAGAAATACTAAACATAAAACTTAAACCTCATCTGCTCTTAATTGCAACACATTCAAATAAATGTTTTACCAGAAATTCATTGTGTTAATCCAAAAAAAACACATGTGAATGTGACCCCCTTTTCAGTATGAACACAATGTTATTGCTCAAACTAGGGTTGTAAAATTTTCTTTTCTCTTCCTCACCAGAAGGGTCTTCTTGAAACATTTTGTTCTTGTTTTAAAAGCTTTTTTCTTTCACCTTGACACAAATTAGATTTATTCTCAAATCTACCGCCTTCTCCTGTGTAGTTTGTCTTGTGATGTAACACAGTCCTGTCATTTGTTGAAACAGCTTACGGAGAAAAAGGGAGAGCTTGGTTTGATGCAACAGATCTCCACTCTAATGCGAACACGTTAGATGTAAGAATGAGATTGCACAGGGGTATGAATCAAGATAGCGATTAAAAACGATTCATCGTGCAGCCCTAATAGAGTGAGGTACTTCAGATAAATGATGATGTTGATAGTTGTAAACTGTTTGTTACAGTCCAAACTGGGTATATTACAAGTCCTGCGTCTGCAAAGTACTCGGGCAGATGTGTGATAATTTAAATACAAAATAACTAAAAATCCCACCTCAGCGTAGATATTAATCTTTGAATCTATGGTTATTTCCAATTTATGGTTATTTATATGATAAAATTGACTTTTCTGTTTCTCTGGGGACTCTGCAGTTTAGAGAATGCCCTGAAGTAAAGAAAAAAAACATGGATTTTCAGCTAAGAGTGATTAGCATCTCAGATACTAAACTTTCAAATATATGGCATATTCAGACCGTTCATAGGCGTAGTTTGAAACTGAGGGTGACTTGAAAAGCCACCATAATGCACTGGAATGATAGAATCTGTTTTAAAAATCAGTCAATACCATAGTAAACCATGAGAGCAGAGTCGCTGCAGAGAGGAGGATGGAAACTCCTGATACTGAGAGACACAAAATGATTGGAATGCCACTTTAAGGTGCCAAAATTCAAATCACATCAGCTGTAGCGGAGAATTCTGGTCCCATGTACCTGTGGCTGCTGGTGTGAACTGGGGCAGAATTGAATGATTCGTCTGATATGCTGGATTCTTTCAGGGGTGTTTCAGATCCAGCTAGGAGTGCAAGGGCGTGTCGTGCTGTTGACCTGGAGGCAGAGGCTCTCTGTTTAAAGCCGGTGTGGGATTGGCATTCTCAGCTTCTGAAACAGGAGCATAAACCATCAAGCAAGGGTTTTTAAATGAAATACTTTTCATTTAAAAACACCTGCATTCTAAACCTTTATTCTCATAAACATAGGTGGAAATTAACGGGAGAACTTTGTAAACTGGATTTGAGAAAACAATTCTTTACAGAACGTGCAGTCAGAGAATGGAATAGTTTTCCTGTTAGTGTAGCATAAACTAAGATCTTGGATTCCTTTTAATCAGAGCTAGATAAGATTTTATCTACTTTACAACTTTAAGCTATTAGTTGAATTCTCCCCAAACGAGTTTGATGGGCTGAATGGCCGCCTCTCATTTGTTTATGTTCCAAGTCAAAAGCATACGATAAAGGGCACTTCACCATAGGACTGTATGATTGTTTCCTCGCGGGCCCAGAACATTTGCTTTGGACAGTTTATATCTTCAGCGTCTACGCTCACCTTTAACATCCACGGGAGGCTCAGCTCTCTGGCTTTTCAGTCTCTCCATGTGTTCTACTGCCTGCGGTGACAGAAGGAGGGTAAACAGAGGCGAAATTAGAGCTTATCGTCAGATGTCCAATGAGCGCTGAGTTTTGTATTACCAAGCGGACCTGACTGAAGGTCAGAGAATCATGAATTTGCTTTCTGTTGAAGTAGCCATAACAGCACGTAATGGAGGTAGAGATGCGACACGAGCGCTGGGTAGATCCTGTCCAGTGAGAGGCTTTGGCCCCAAATGGATCACAAGCATTCCTAACCGATATCCCTCAATTTTGCCTTTTTGTAACTGAATGAAGGCTCTTGACTGCAAGTCTAATGGGTGTAAAATTTCCCAATACGAAACCTTTCATAAAATTCCTTGCTTCCATGGTTGGGAAATTGAATTCATTACTATATTATAGATTATTTCTGCTGAAAGTTCTAACAACCTTGCATAGTACAATATAGTGGAAGTCTAAGTGCATTGACTTTTGCATTAATCATAAGCCTCAATTATTCATATCTATTCAGGGGGTATTTCCCTGGGTGCTAAATAATCGTGTCAGTTATATTTCAGCATTTACACGTAGTTGCTTGGATGACACTTTTATCCAAAGCACTATCATTTATTCATTTAGGCAGATGATGATATGTGACAGATCATCAGAGCTGTACTTCTCTTATCATGTGAAATATCAGCCTCCAAGTTTCTATTGCCCTCAAACACCACGCTACCAGCTACAGTACAAATTTCTCATATCTGGTGAGAATGCTTTCATTGACTTCACCTGGACTCTGTGTAAAAGTACAAGCCACAGCACCACAGTCCTTGATTTCAGGGTGTTTTTTTAATCTTCATGAATACCGGTGAAATATCTGAACTTTTTCTTTAACTTCTATATTTTAACACAGTGACAATGGTTGTTCAAATATGACACTTTCATTTGCGCATTTCATTAATATTAGGTTGGTTTTTCATAGTTGTCTGGTTTTCCTGATTTTTTTTTCCAGTGTTACAATCACCAGACAAAATGAAATACTTTACTGCAGTGACACTGCACACACAACAGAACGTGAAGATGTTGGTTACTAATAACTGACTTGTCACTTTAGTTATGTCTTAGTTTATGACCTACAGTGTGATTTTTGTTACCTGCTGAAGTTCCATTTTCTGTGCATTTAGCTGCTCTTGTTGTCTCTCTAGTTCTTCTTTTTGTTTCTGAAGGTCTATCGTTTTCTGGTTCAGGTCTTTTTCCTCCCTGGCCAGATGCTCTTCAAATTCCCTCATCTCTTCATCAGTGTAGGCTTGGTTTTGTTCCAGAGTCTAACAAGACATCAATATTAACAAAAATATAGGATGGAGGTGCAAAACACAACTGAACAAGCTCAGCTCAAGTAAACTTTAATTGTTTCATTTATATATGTGTCAGATTAATGTATGTTCAGGATGTTGGTAAAACCAGATTTCTTGTACCTCCCAACTCTCTGGCTCCAGAAACTCCTTTTTCTTTGTGGCCACCAGGAACTCATCTAAGGAGACAAGCCTGTCCTTGTTGGTGTCCACCTAAAAAACAACAGCCCACTGACTAAAAGCCAGCTAGAGATGATTTTGATATGCTTATAAGAAACATCACACATAACAGTTCCTCTTTTTGCTAAGGTTATGCAATATAGCAATGCAGCAGCAAGTAACTTGCAAACAGCTCTTCAGTCAGACCTCGTTCATGACATGTTCCCTCATACGAAGCCTTTCTTCCTCCATTTCCACCATGTCATCTTCCTCATTGGCGGGATCATAGATCTTCTCAAGCTAAAGCAACAGAGTGCCGTCATTTTTCAAATTCCACAAGAGCATGCCATGTAGCTGGGAACTTTAAACAAGTACCTCTTTTGTAAACAATGACTCCAGCTCCTGTTCATCAAAATAACCATCTCCATTGGTGTCTGAAAAAACATACAAAAAAAATCTGAATGATAATTAAAATATAAAAAATTATTGTCTTTAAATGGATAAACTCAATTTGACATTGTAACTCTGATGCCAGTCATACCATGCAAGTTGAAGAAAGTCTTTGGATCAAAGTCCTCAGGGTCCAAACCGTCGGCCTCTTGCCAGACCTCCTTTAGCTGGTCCTGACTGCCCTGCACACCACACAATTCTGCTAGATGTTTTGACAGAGCCACCATTTTTTATATTCCAAAAAGTGTGTTTGGGTTTCTCCAACCTTGAGCAGAATTCAGCATTCCCTAAGACGTGCCTGGTAGGATTCTTGATGGCCTTACCGGATGGTTTATCTTTGGGTGGTCAGCATGCTTCTTCTTCATCTCCTCATAGTGTTCCTCTTCCTTTTTCCTCCCCTCGTCATCCAGCGTCTTTAAGTGCTCCCGGCGTTCGTGCTCCTTCATCATCTCATACCTCTTGAACTCCTCATGACGCTCTTTGTCATAATTCTCTAGGTCTCTTGTTGCCTTTTGCAAGTCAGAGAGAAATACATGCTCACAGGCGCAGTCTCTCCCAATCAACAATTCTCAAAGCAGCTGTAAGAAATGCAAAGCTAAATGGTGGATCTGCTGAACTGTTCAGTTTGTCTGAATGAATTAAACTGTCGGCTGTTGGGTGGGTGTTGCAATTTTACTTGTATCTCAAAAAACTTGGCTAAAATTAATTATACAGCTATGGATATATTATCATGCACAGTTCTTTGAAATGTGAGATCACACAATTAACTCTGTGCTTTTAATAGTTCCCTGGATTGTCAGTTATGGCAAGCCAGTTTGTTGTTGCACATTGAGTCCTACAGATATCTGCAGTATCTACAGATACTAGCTGCAAGTGGATGAACTGTCATGACTGACATTATTAATGGGTATTGAAATTATGTAGGGAAAGGTGTAAATTTCTAACCAGATCTCAGCAGAACTTCATTAAGAAGGTATGGTTTCAGATGTTTCAGATATGGGTGCATCATCAGGAAAATGAGTTTCATGTTGAAAATAATCCTCACCGCTGGCAGTTAGTTTTGGGAAGCAACCCCACAAAAGTACCTACTGATTTGATGAGTCGATCTAGATCTTCCACCTCAAAGGTGTGGGGGTTCATGTGATTTAGGTATTCAAACTGCTTGAGCAAGGCCTGGTGATCCACTGATATATCTGAAGGAAATAGAAGTAAGGTAAGCTACAGATTATGCAATAAATTGTCAAGCAAATTGATTCAGCTGTGGTCTTACTAGCAATAAAACAATCAAAAACCAGATACTAGATTTCTACAAACACCCCTCACATTCTCTAAGACCTGTGCTGAAGACATGTTGTATTACGAACTGTATGCAAGTCACTGGTACAACTGCAGACTTGGACAAAACACATTTGTTCCTTTTGCAATCTTGCTGAGAAATGGAAATATGGATTTATACTGTTAAAGCAGATCTTGAGTTTGTGGCGGTCACCCAAACCCTTGAGTACAGGCAAGTCTGAACAGGGAGGGGTACAGAAACGCCCGGATACCTTTCCCTCCTTCGATGTCTTGTTTGGCTTTGATCAGTGTCCGTAACCTTCCCACTTCTTGCCTCTTCAACTCATCCAGTTTCGTTCTCACATGATGGCTAACAAAGTCTAGTTCTTTGGCAAGCTTCCCTTGCTGTTTGAAAACACTTTATTACAAAAAATGTAAAATACGCAAATAAAAAAATATATATACAAAATTTGTTCTTTTGGTACCTTTATGTCCTCCATGTCTGTGTTATGGAGCTTTTCTCGGAAATGTTGGTCTTTCTCCAGAAAATCGATAACTTCTCTGAGGTAACGGTCATAGTGCAGTCCAGTGTCCTGCTGCCACAATTTATATTAAATCCAAACAACAAATTTCACTCAGAATGCAGGAGAAAAATTAGACAAGCTTCTAAGGAAGAAAAAAGATAGTCCCCTAACATCAATAGTGCAAATACAAAATATTTGTTACATGATATGAAAATATATTTTATCTTTATCAGTAATGAAACATTGGTTTCAACAGTGGTTACAAGTATAAATTGAGCTTCGATTCTGATGCTGGTGGCTGTTTTAGTAGAAGTTCACGATTTTCCCCTAAAATCCGTAGTATTTAAGATTTTAGGTTGAACGTGCCGTTGCAGCCTGCGGAAGTGCTTATCCTACGCCTATGATTATAAGCGTCGTTTCTCAATCGCAAGACACTTACCACACTTTGCGGCGGCTCTTGGGCTTTTTCTTCAGGGAGTCTCACCTTTGTCTTGTCCACACTAATGGGCACTGCCGCTGAACAGATCATCAGGCTTATAAGAAATAAGCAACAGCGGCTGAACCTCCTACTCCACCTCATCTGTAAATACATTTAAAACACACAGGCACGAAAGGTTTAACCGTGAGTCCGCTGTCCATCAGTGCCATTCGAGCAACATCATTTATACAGCAGTTATTTTTCCAACGGTGAGTCACACCCAAAGAGCATGCCTCACGTTTATTACAGGTTAGGCTGCTACTTAAATGTACTATCCCATTTTTACAAAGTAAGCATACATGCACTTCATTTCAAACATTTTTGCATAAAAAATATGAATATAATAATCGCAGAATACTTGACTGGCAATTTACAATCATTATTGAAAACTACACATTTCATTCGGGAAAATAGGATGATAATGTAATTTTATTTCTAATGCACTGTAGAAACTTAGTGTAATTGCATTAATGTCCGGCTAGCCCGATGACCAGTATGAGCTGGTGCTGCTTGTGGTCTGATGCTGGTCAGCTCGACTTGCCTAACCGGTTTAATGATGCTTTGCTAGACCTCATTAGCTATATACACTACACTACCTGAGCAGTGTAGTGCACCGTCAGTTAGCCATCACTTGCCTCCAGGGTAATAAAAAAGCCCATGTGAAACTATCTGGTTTTGTTTTCCGCTTTTATCACTTTCTCCAATTTTCTGCGAGGGGCTGACATCACGGTTCTGGTACAATTATTATGGAGCGGTATTCTGCCACTAATGTATTTCGAACGAACTAATGACCAGTGACTGCGATATTACAGTTCATTCAGGAAACACAAAATATGCATATATATTTTACAAAGCTAGCTAGCTGTGGTAGGCTACTTTACATATGCTGTGATTCCTCCAACATCTAAGGAAGAGATCTCAGATCATTGACATTTTCCTAAGTAAATGTTCACTTACTTTGTTGGCTAGCTAGCTGTCAAGCTCCTTTTCCAGTCCCTTGTGCTGATTCTTACTCAGATGTTTCATTCACTTCTAGGAAGCCACCTCGCTGTATGTCACAGGACTATTTTTTGTGCATAATTTTTTAAACCCACCCCCTTTCGACAAAAATTCCTATTACGCGACCGATTGCCATAGTAACCGCCCGCCCACCGTCGCGTTCATTGGACACAAATGGTCTCTTTTCAATATTTCGGTCTCTGTTTATGGAAAATTATTGGGTGGAGCGCCTGTCGGTTAATCCATTTACAAATCAATTTTTCCAGCAAGTTACGTTGAGGCGAAACGTACGTGGCGCTCATATGAACCAGCTCACTTTGTGATGTCAGGGGGTGACCATATGGGGGTGGGGGGATTTTAAAAACAGATAATGTTTTTTTTAGGGAAATGATCAGTTTAAACCGACGTCCAGTAGTGTACAGTGAGCGTTAAATTTCTTTTTACATTTTACATTCTTGTTACATTTTTTTTTTTTGTGTTTTCAGAAAGTGTCTTGCATTGTTTGTTTCATTCAATATATAACAAGCGCCTGGTTAGCTCCTGTTTCAGTACCATTTGAACAACATATAAAATGCATATATACCTAGATTTCAAACACAGACTGAGCGCAGAGATGAAGATACATGCGCACATCCTACTCTATGGTGTGTACTAAGTCTGAAATGTGAGTGATTGACAGCCTCGGTCATTTACTGGTCTCCCATGAGGCTAAAACAAAGATGACATTTTGAAACCGTCATGAAAGAAACGCAGAGGTGATACAGCCGCTGAGCTGTCAGAAAAAGGAGACCCTTCCGTTTCCAATGAGGTTGGGTGCACGAATGTGTGACAGTATGAATATTAGGATGAAAGTATTTAATGCCAGAGAATTACTTTACAGCCCGTAAGCAATACATGGTGGTGATCTCCCTTGAAGTGTGTGCTATTTGTTGAAATACATTCAGTGTGTCCTAGTATATTCTCAGGACAATTCAGTGCCTGTGAAATGGCATGGCCATAGTGATGTTGGCTCTAGCACAAGGATGAGAAAGTCCAATTAACAAGCATATTTTATTTGCCATTTGCAACGTAACTTTTGCTGACCCTATCATAATATCCATAGCTTGTTGTGGGGGGGATCACAGCACAGAATCGGCTAGCATACAGTGCCCTTGGAGCTGGTGGTTAAGGACCCTGCTTAAGGTCCCACAGAGATAAGACTGTTCTGCTGAGGCCAGGATGTGAAGCAGCAATCTTCTGATCACAGGCACAGAGACTTAGCCCACTGACCCACTCCCTGCCCCCCTACTTCGGCAAAGTGGAAAGATGAGCATAAAAAGCTTCATCTATGAAATATAGTCTGAGTTCTAGATG
The DNA here is from genome assembly GCA_026776725.1 of Gnathonemus echidnorhynchus. Lineage (NCBI taxonomy): Eukaryota > Metazoa > Chordata > Actinopteri > Osteoglossiformes > Mormyridae > Gnathonemus > Gnathonemus echidnorhynchus. The sequence goes on along the minus strand of JAODJU010000018.1, from coordinate 4,244,400 downwards.
TTAGACATGCAATATGACAATACTAAAGGAGATTGACCTTTGTGGGTTGGACAGATATCTCGCTTCTTTGCCATTTACACCACTTCCTGTCAGTTGCTATTGGCTCTGAGAGGTGCAAAAACAAGACTCCTGTTTGTAAGCATGTCAGCTTCAAATAAGTTCTAGAAATACTTCAGCTGACAAAGTTATTTAATAATATATACGGAAATGACTCCAAAGCTTTTTTTGCTTGTTTGGTGGGGGACTCCGATGGATAAAGGCAATCATATTTAGAACATGCAACCTGTTAACAAACTTGAAATGCAATGTTTTGAAACATTTAACTAGTAAAGAAAAACAGTTATTAGAGCACGACATCAAAATATTACTACATAAAACATGACTAGATTAAAAAGTGACAAATGGAAATACAGGCCTTTTGAAAATAAGAATGGTTTACATATGTATAATATGGTGGACTAATATAATGCTATTAGTAACTGCATACTAGGCTGTTTTTCTTGAAGAAACCAGCTATAACCATAATGTTACATGTGAGATAGTATGAATAAGCTGTTTTCCTTTTCAAAAAATAATGTCAGTCTTTTCAGCATAAAGCTGGTACAAGTAAAGAGCATGTTAAGCCACATACTTATCATTCCGAGATGCACAACTAATGAACTGTAATGTCTGTGATCACGTGGTTGGTAGAGTGAATTTACCATTTCTCTAGGGATTAGCTGACCCTGCTCTTTGAATTGCATGTCATTTCAGGTAAAAGCATCTGCTAGATAAAATGCCTCATTATGTACTTTTGCAATGCAATGCAGTGGTACAACTGAGACAAGATGCATGACATTGCTAGGGATGCACATGCAAGACAAGCTATATACGGCCCGTGCATGTCTTTGGAACCTCGGGGAACAAGCAAACTCCATAAGCGCATAGATCGAGCAGATGTAGGACTTGAATCCCAGTCCCTGGTGTGACCATGTTTATATTAATCACTAGATTATAAGAGAATTCTGGGCGACAATTCTGCAACTAAATAAAAGTTTTATTGCCCAGGAGATCCACAGGGTGTCATTGTTACGCCACATAATCACTAGCACAACCGCAAGGACCGAGACAGGAACTGACGTTGTGTCTGCGAGTAGATGGATACATTTCTAACTGCAGGAAAATGGCCCCAGCGATCGCCAAGTTAGAAAGGTAGGAATTTTATCATCATTCTTCAAAAACCTTGCGATGCAAAAGTTAGGACAGCGTGGCGAGCGCGTCTGCTTCGCCTCCAGCAGTTACTCGGGCCTTGTTCTGAAAATAGACGATGCCTGTTTTTGATTGAACTTCACTTTGTTGGCCGGTCACTATTGATGTTTTAAATTATTCAGTATTGTATAAAGTTGATCAGCAGACAGAAGGAACTTCAGATAGTTGATGTTTTTCCGTCGGCAAGCTGATGACGGGTAAACAGTAGGTTCTTAAAGCATTGGCTAAATATACTTATTTTTTTCTGATTGCTACGATTCCGTATGTGGATGGCGGGTTTGAAAAGTTACTGGCGCTTTGTAATTTGTTTACGCCTGTTGTAGCTTGTTATGCCAGGTAAGATGCATATGTGGATTGTATGGATATACAGGTGTTTATCCGTGGATTAAATGATCATTTTGCGTTGATTACCCCGACGGTGAGATTGTACATGTATCACAGGCGCTGCCTTTCTCCCTGCAAGACTCTCGTTAAGAATTGTGGAGTTTTAGAGAGCCAGCACTCTTTGTATTTTTAATTTGCATAACTGTGTTCTCTGTTCTTAATTTGGCTACATGTTGTGTATTTCGAATGTTATAACCGTCTTCGGCATGGTCACAAATATATTTTATGTGAAGCTTTCCCGCAATTTAGTTATGCTTGCAATATCCTAATTACGCAATATGTCAGATGTTAATTTTCATACATTTTTAAATTTACGGGCTAATTTTTCATGATTTTTTTAAAGCTACTCATCATAGAATTGTCTGACGTGACAAGTACTGTAATTATAGACATATTTTTATAAATTGCATACTTTAAATAATACGTTGCAGGTTGCATACTGTTCAGAGAGCCGAATTAGAGGTGCTTTGATTTCCTTTTAGTTTAATGTTATTAATTTAGATGGAAAATTAGGCAAGAAAAGGTATTTGGTTTAAGTTTGTACTAATCGAAAACCGCTTGATGCAAATTATTATTTATTTTGGTTTTAGCAATTTCCTTGGGAGATACGTCTGTTCTTGACGCACTGAGTTAATTTTTACTCTTTCTTTATCGCGCATTACAGCAGAGGTTCAGCTCCTGCTCCTGTGTTTTTCTTAATCTGCCCGTCAGCCCAAATAATTGCAGCCCGCAGGAACAATTTGAATCGTTATCTTTTCATCTGAGGCTGAATCTAAGAGGCTGGTCTCTAGACAGCAGGATTGTGCATTTGTGGAATGAAGTCGCACTGTGTAAATGCATCGTTTGCAAAGGGCATAGTGTGCAGCCCCCCCCCCTCTCGGTGTCTGTCATTTATGTGAAAGCTGAACTTTTTTTTCACCACTTGTTTTGCTTTGGCCCCCTCCAGTGAGACTGTGTTGCTTTTTGTATCATAAAATAAAATGATTTGTCGGAGTACTGTCTTTAATTATTTCTGACACGTTTACTCCAGTCTCCCTGGTGGAACATTCTGGAAAGCCAGTCCATGTTAATTATTATAGGGTAAATGCTGAAACTAAAATGAAACTGGAATTCTCTGGTTATACCCCAGGCATACAGAAGTGACTGTTTTCTTGTTTACTGTTTTCTCCAATGAATTTGTGAGCATTTGAGCATTTGCTCACCCTTCCTACATTTTCTACTCTGTACAAGAACCGTTGCCTCCGCAACTAAGAAAAAAAACAGTCTGATTGTTCAATTAAACTTGCCCGTATGAAAGGCAAATGCTGTAAAAACAAATCTTTAAACCCTGAGAATATGAAATAGTTAGTCATTTCTTGTTCAAAGATTTTGTACTTTGAGCTGTTGCTTAGTATCTTGTCACTGCCTGTGGCAGAATGGAGAATGAGCTTTTTTTTCTCCCTTTGTTTTTATGGAGCTGAAGGCGTGTTGATACTGTTTTCTTAGACATTGGGCTACATTTCTTCAGCTCTGATTGAGGAGCAGGGGATGAGACATTTGCTTATCCAGTTTGGGATGCAGACATGGGAAAGGTTAATCTTTTGATACACAAATCCTTCTGGCTTTTGATTTCTCTCAATTTTGTCTCTCTAGCCCTATCATCTTTAGATTTCCTTATCAGGGCTTTCAAAACACAGTAGCCATTTGTGTGAAAATGTATTCTTTTGAGTTGTAGCTGCCGATTCCTTTTCCTTCCAGCTCCTGGGGTGATCACAGGATGATTTCAGTGTTTGTTTATAACGTGATCTGTGAGAGAGAATGTAAATGTTTATTGTGACCTTATTTCCCCGTTGGTTCTGGCACGTGTGAAACTTTTTGCTTTTTTTACCCTGAAGAGTACTGCTGCCATTGCTTCTGCAACTATCTGGGACTTTCTGAGAATGCAAGCGGAATTACCTACGGTCCACTGAGTTGATTGTATGAGCCTATAAGGAAACTTTGCCTCATTCTCTGTGTTCATGCCCATTTTCTTTGCTCAAAGCTGCTCGCAGAGCTGTTTCCTGGGGGGTGACAAGTTCTTTCTTGTGTTGCACCTTACAATGTATTGGTGTTAGTATTTTGAGAAACCATACTCATCCATCCATGTTCCAACCTGCACAATTTTAAGGTTGAAATACAGCCAGCATCGCCTTTGCTAAGAACTTAGATGGCTAGCTAATCTGTTTCTGTTGCCACAGCTGGGCTCCAAAGCTCTCCTTGCTTATTAGCTCAGCTGATAAGACTAGAAACTGGCATGTTCCCCAGGAGCCGACTGTGTGGCGGAGAGTCCTGTCTAGCTGCCTTGCATTCCAGATGCCTTTCAGTTTGACATAGTAGGCCCAGGCATAGTGTACTGCTGTGCTACAAAGGAAGGAAGGGGTGCCCTTGTGGAGCTGTGTCATTTCTGGGACCTGGGTTCTGACTCACTGCCTGTGAGCACAGGAAGTTGTGGAGTTTGTAGTTCTGGGTGAAGACTAACTGAGATGCAGCTGAACTGGTGGCGTGTACAGCAGGGTGGGTACAGAGCCCCAAGGAAATGCTTGCTGACGGAGCTTTAATGGTGTCATTTCATGAGTGTCCCACCCATGACTGAATAAAGCAGAGTTAAGAGCCTTTGGGAATAGCCCTTTTAAGATGTGTCATTTTATTTCAGTTCCTTTCCAGTCAGGGAAAAGCTTGGCTTGTGAAAGGCCGTGTTGGCGGGAGGCCTGCTCACAGGATTGGAGGCTGTGTTCAACGTCATCCTCATGGCACAGGGAGGTGTGCAGGTATTGGCCGTGTTGGCGGGAGGCCTGCTCACAGGTTTGGAGGCTGTGTTCAACGACGTCCTTATGGCATAGGGAGGTGTGCAGGTATTGGCTGTGTTGGCTGTCGTGATTCTGTTCCCCTTTTCACCAGGGCTGTTGTGCAGGCATTAGTGTTCTTTCTATTTTAAATCTGACTTCTGCCTTCCCCTTTTTAAAAGTTCTTCATAAACTGTGTTGTCACTCCTCCTCTGTGGAAGTAGTGCGACCATAATTCTGGCGAAACGATTTTGTGGCAGACCTAAAAAGCACAGACTGCAGGGCAAAAAAAACACATGTCTACTTGCTACCGAATTAAATATCAGATTGCAACAAAGATGTTAAAAGCTCAATTACTGTAATCCTTAATCCTAATACCCCTGTAATTAAGACTAAATGACATGAAAATGTCATTCCTGGAACAGTAAGGTTGGTCTCCCTCCTATGTTATTCAGTCAGTCAAATCTTTTTGTGCTGAAAGACGTCATTTTCCTACAGCTTATGCTTCACTGAACCCATGAAGCAAAAATGTGTGCAAGCTCTCCTGTTTTTGTGGACATCCATACGAGAACCCGTCGATCATGTTGATTTGTTTACTTTAAAAAAAAAAAAAAAACTGATTAGTCTTTCTATCAAAGCAAAGAACTTGCTTGTGTTGCCTTTGCCTATTAGTGGAGACTTAAAATAGAGGATAACGTGTGGGTCTCTGAAGACTTCCATTAAATGCAGTTGGGCTCTGAGCTGGGCAATGTTTTATGTGTAATTAACCATAGATTTCTTAAAGAAATAACTCATGAGTATGAATTCATTTTCATCAGAGCTGGGCAATCAGTTATTGACTAGGGTAACTGAAAATGCTAACTGAATTTCATTCTTGCAAATGAGTAATTTGCAACCCTTTTGTGCATTTTGTGTATGATTATCTGTTTTTCTTTGTGTGTATTTCAGGACTGTGATCTGACTCCATCTTGGAATACATTGATACCAGCAGAGGACCTTCTACCATTCATACATGGAACCATCTAGTTGACATAATGGCCCAGATATCCAGTGGCAACGGATTCAAGCAGGACTTGTCCCCACCTATGGAGGGACAACCAAAGGGGATTGTTGGTAAGGAGGAGGCCCTGCGCATGGAAGTCGAGGCAATGGCCAAGCTGCAGAAGGTGAAGAGGCAGACCCATCCCACGTCTTCCTCAGCTGCTAAATCCCTGAGCCGTGAAGCTCAGAGAGCCTCCTCCAGCAGGCCAGAGAAAGACCTCATCGTCTTCCCAGAGTCAGAGACCAAGAAGAGGGCAGAGAAAGACAAGTTCCGGGATATTGATGTCGAGAAGCTCACCACAGAGGAGCTGGAGAAATTTCTGCTGGACGACAGCTTTGAGGCAAACAGCAAGGTCTCCAGACCCTCCTCCTTGCTGGGGTGCAACCTCAGCGCCTCCTTCCCTGGCAGTCAGCCGTATAACCGAGCTCCGTTTCACAGTGGCCCTTGGACACCTGCCGTTGGCACCCCTTCTGCCTCTGCTCTGTCTACTCCAGCCCACCAGCAGACCCCCATCTTCCCCTCTGCCCCTTTCTCCAAGCCGCCTGGCTCCTTTCAGAATGGCCTTACTGCTGGGATGCTTTTTAGGCCTTCCGAGCCCCTCTACTTGTCTCCCTTTGTGGCTTTCAGCCCCATGCAGCCCCCCACTCCGGTCGTCTACCAACCTCCCGCCGTCGACCCAGAGATGGCAAAGCTCTTCGACAAGATTGCTAGCACCTCCGAGTACTTGAAGAACGGGAAGTCTGCTGTCACTGACCTGGACCCTGGCAGCGCTAAATCCCTTGCCCCCAAGCCGCCAGCCTCAGAACCCCCCAACATCAGCCGCTTCGATTGGCTAGACCTGGACCCACTCAGCAAGTGCAAGCTCGATGGAGAAGAGGCCCCTTCTGCTGTGGGGGCTGCTGTGACTGAGCGGGTGGGTGACCCATGGGATGCAGTGCTACTGGATGATGGTGATGGCGGAGCCACTGGCAGCCCCCCAGCTCGGGGGAAGAGCCAGCAGCCTGCTCTAAGGAGCTCCGCTGAGATGACTTTGCCCAGACGCAATTCCCTCAACATCCCTACGACGTTTTCATCAGAAACCCACAGCAACCAGGTATGGTGGTCAGGTGATTTACAACAGCTGACAGTCAGCTAATACCTTTGTGTGCGAATTTTGCCACCTGTACGCAGAATTAGATGTCACCTCTGTTATATGTAAACTTGTATTGTTGCTAATTCAGCATTAGTATTATTTGTAGTTGCTACAAAGCAGGAGTAATACACAGCTATCAGTGATTTCAGTTTCAGATTTAAGATCTAGTGTTGTGACCAAATCTAGCCTTTCTATCCCTCCACATTATTTGATTTTATTAGGGTTTTGTACAAGTCTCCTGCTGTCTTTCTCGCCATAAGCTCCTCAGTTTTTTATATGTGTTTCATTTCCTGCATCGACTTTATACGGTCAGTGTTAAACTTCCAAAGAGAAAAAAAAAAAGACACATTTCCTGACTCGAAACTCGGTGGAGGTGAGCTGTTTTCTTCCATAGGTTCATACTTTTCCCAGAAAGCCCACTTCCTGTTTCATTGCGCTGCCAGGTGTCGTAATGGGACATTTGGTCTGACGTCGCGCAATTCATCTGAAGCAGGGAATCCGTATAGGGGTGTGGGGGCTGAACGTTGGAAATACTGTAGAAGGTGATTCTTTTACCATGTTAACAGGATCAAAGACCTGTGCTTTAGTACTATTCTTGACAATAGAAACAAGTGGTCTTTGAAGAGTTACTGGATGCTGTCTTTAAACGTAATTCTTGGTTGTATTTTGCTGTGCGTTGATGTAATGGTGTGTTATATACACAGTGAGGCACTTTGCCCATGTGTACGAATTGCTGGGTTAGTCAGCATGAAGAGGACGACATGGCATTCCTGGGTCCCGCAGTCATTGGTCTGCTGAGCCAAAGGAGCGGAAGAAGCCTGTTCTGTGGTGGCATGTGTGGTTTCTCTTTGGGAGGGGCAGGGTGGCATATAGGTAGCCAGCATCCTGAACGGTCTTGGATGACTGGCCAGGACGACAGATACTGTGAAGGAAGGTAAAATGTCAGACTCACAAACCCATAGTAGGATCAAGCCGGCTTTGCTTTGCTCATCTCTGGCCAGATAAGCTCCACAAATGTCAAATTTGCTGCCTGTGTATCCCCCCCGGGAAAGAGGGATCAGCTTCTGAAGTCCACGTCTGCAGCCTGAATTCCATCCCCCAGCCATGTGGAAAAACTAGAGACGCGTCGGCTGATGTAGCGTAACTGCCAAGTGACTCGAGTCACACTGGAAGAAAACCACAGATGTCAACCAGCTGGGCTGATAGTGAGGCAGGTGTGATTGTGACCCTTCTGATTGTGACCATACTTTTGTATAAAACCCTTTCCTGCAGTTATAATACAGGGTGTAGCAGGCCTGGTGTTTGAATGCCCTCTTTGCAGGGTTAATGTATAACATGTATATAAAGGCGTAAACAGCTATTATGGATGTCATGTGACAGCATGTGGGGATCTTACCTGTCAGCTGCTTAAAAAGCGCTATTTCAAAATCCTGTGCAAAGTAACAGCTGCTCTCTGCTAGAACCAACAGAAGGTTAAGTATTTGGTGCAAAGGTGCAACAACTGAGCCCCTCCTACAAGCTGCAGGTTGCACCTTTACCAACAATAGGAACATTCTTGTGCTGAATGCACCGCAGTCTGTGCTGTGTTTTTGGCACTGACTGGGTTAACTTGCAGTGGGTGTTGCTAGCAGTGCATCGATACCAGTACAGTGCTCGTGTCACAAGGATGAGTACGAGTACATTACGCAGATGCCTGTAACCAGTATAGCGTGACGCCCTATCAGCGATATCGTTAACAAGCAAAATAAATGACGCCACAAAATGTGGAAGTACTTCAAAATTAACTAAAACCTTTGCATAGCAGACTGCAAACTGCTAAAATATCCTGAAGTACGAAAACAAGTTGACACAACATGTAATTAACCATCTAAAACAGGGCTCTTCAAATCTGCACATTGATTCCAAATCCAGGCCTTGTTTTCAGTTCTCCCAGGTAGTTAGTTTAATAATTACTGATTCTGATTGGTCAGAGGCTTCACATATGGCTCACAGGTAAAGAAGGCTGGAAAACCAGCAGTGCTCGGACCTCGTGGACCGTGATTTGAATAACCCTAATCTGAAGGTATGATGAAATTGCCACCAGCATCATTCATTGTACAGCAAACACTAGCATGGAGAGAGGAAATGTCAAAGATCACGCTTGTGTAGAGAAAATAACAAGCTCTTACCCAGTGTTTTGTTCTTGACGGTCAAACCAAATGTCATAAAGATGGAGCATGGAGGGGGTAATGCTTTCTGAGGTGGTATGCAGTGGAAAAAGTTTGTGCACCATGGTTTTAGATGGCTGGCGGCATATTTTAAAATAATAATTAAATCGGCCCACTGATCCGTCGTTTTTCAAGATTGAAAAAAGATGATCTGCATGGTGTAGACGTTTCCCTGAAGTAATTCTTTTCTCATCCATCCATCCATCCATGCATCCATCCATCCAACTGCTCTAGGGCAGGGTGGTGGTGACCTAGTCTGGATCACAGGGAAAAGTTAGGAGATACCCTAGACTGGATGCCAGTGCGTCCAGTTATTCTCCGGTAACTGCTGGTTATGACAGGCACCCTGTCACCACTGGGCAGGCCTGTGCTCAACACCACCATGCTCAGTCACGTGCAGAATCTTCAGCCAGGGACCTTTTTCTTTTAAAGAGGAATTTCAAACTGACGTGGTTAGATTTGCTGGTATGATGTGGGTATTTTCCTTTCTTAGCCCTGTGTCAGTGAATTTCTGCACAAGTTGGCCTACTGTGAGAAATTCCTTTAAAGGATATTCAAGGAAACTTTTGCTGTTTGGCACAAAGTCCCAGGTAGATAGTATTTTAAAACGTCATGTGACTTGTTTAGCTGTGAATAGAATTCACATCCTCATCCTCATTGTTCATAGGGTGGAGGTCACTGATCTCTGAAATACTGGTGTGCCCCAATCCCCCCAGTTGTAGTTCGGGCCAACTTTCCCCATAATCTGGCTTTTGTTGGTATTGTGTATTTCCCTACCCAATGTGTCTGGACTGTATAAAATAGATTTTCTTTTAAAATAAAAACAGGCTGACTCGTGTGTCTGTCCTGATATGAGCTAATCCTGTCAGTGTCAGTCACACTTTTCCTGGAGTGCCTGTTATCTGGCTGCTGCTGTGCTGTGCTGTGCTGTGCTGTGCGCAGCAGGCTAGCTCAGTGAGTAGATGTGTTGCATTGCACCTTCAGATTGCATAGCTTGAACGAGCTGTGCCTGTAGGGCGCACGGTCTGCGTGCTTTCTCTTTATTAACAATGCATTCATTTGTGCATGCTCGCTTGTTTGTTTTTATTTCCTCTCCTCTCACCATCTGTGGATATGCAGTTCCATTGAATTCTGCCTGTTCCTCAGACTATACACTTATGAATGAGGGAGTGTGTATGTGTTGGGATGGGATGGGATGAGATCTGGTTCAGGGGTACCCTATCTTAGACCTGCTGCTATCTGGAACATCCTGTGGTTTCTGGGACAGTCTTAGACCTCGTTCGTTCTAGGACAGGATGTACCCTGTATGAGGCTGTTTTTTGGTTTGGGGGATGCCCTGTCTTAAACACAGTCTCCTTATACCACTCACTCTAACAGGCTGAAGAGGATAGCTGTCGCAAACTAACATTGATGTTGTAATTCTACCCAGAATCTGTAATGTTGTTTTTCTTTTCATCACTGGTTTATTGTTCATTTCTTTAAAATGTTATATTTAAAATTATTTTGAGTTATGTTGGTGTTGGTTTCGGCTAGCCAAGAGAGTGGCTCAAGTCTCTGTGCTTGTGATCAGAAGGTCGCCGGTTTGAGCCCTGGCAGAGCAGTCATGTTTCCGTGGGCCCTTGAGCAAGGCCCTTAACTCCCCCCCATATTACTCAGCATGTCGTCCTGTAGTGAACATTACATCCAACCTCAGTGGTGCTCCAGTACTGACCGCTTGGCCGACCTCAGGAGACCCCGAAACAAAAATCATTTCTTTTATGTTTTATTGAGTTTTCCTTTGACGTATTGAGTTTTTAAGGCAATATTTTCGTTTGAAGTTAGTTTTGGAGTTTCAGAAGAGCAGCTTCTTATCTTTTATTCTTAATGAATGTCTGCTTAGTAATTTCATATATTTATTTATTTATTTTGCTTAGTGGTAATCTTTCTCTTGTTTTTTTTCCCATGCATTTCCAGAATGAAAAGGGAAGTGAGAGAGGGCTTGTGAAGTACAACGCCCTTCACGACCCAGAGGCAGAGAATGACGAGGTTCTCTCCTTCTGCGAGGACATAGCAGTGTAAGCAGCCCCCGTGGGCGGGGGCCCGGATGTCCGGCCGTCATAGCCCATGGTGCGAGCCGTGCTTCAGCCTTCTGACGCCCTCCAGCTGGGCTGATGCAGCTATGCAATTTGTATCAAGATAATGGGTTCTCTCTCTCTCTCTCTCTCTCTCTCTCGATCTATA
>JAODJU010000018.1:4207666-4232563 GCA_026776725.1 Gnathonemus echidnorhynchus | reverse complement strand
GACTGTCTATAGGTGGTCAAAGAAAATGTTTAAAGATGTATTGATTGGCCATACGAAGTCGGGTAGTGGACTAGTGAAAAAAAACATGGGTGTTTTGGGCGTTTGCTGCAAACACTGACCTGGGGCTTTGGGGGAGGTTTGAAATGGATGAACTTTGACAGGCATGATATCATAGTTTTACACCAACATGAAGATCATTTTCTTCATTTTTCAACACGATCATATTTTTTTTTGACTGCTTAAGACTTTTTCACAGTACTGTATGTTCTCATTAAGATAACGTGCCTTTGTTGTGATATGTGTTTGTTGACTCCAGCCTGAGGTGCGCGTTCCGGCACGAGGACCTGGTCACCAACCCTGGGTACGTGCTGAGCCCGGTGATCCCGCAGCGGGAGCTGAACGGGGACAGCGGCAGCAGCGTGAAGGTCTCCATCGAAATCTCCGACTCCCTGGAACCTGTCACCTTCACCTGTGATGGTAAGTGCCACCCGCCTCCACGCAGCTCCCACGTCTGGCCCCCAGTCTCCGCGTCGCTCATTCCCGGGACGCTCGTGTGCCAGCGCTGAGAGCCATCAGCGTGCCACACAGGGAAGCCTTTCATGGCACTTCGATGGAAACAAAGAGATCACGTCCACCCTGGTACTCAGTCGACTTTTTATTACAGCAGTGATGTCGTTGAACATGTGACTATGTTTTTATGTATAAAATACTGCATATATAGCAAACGGAATGCTTATGCTTTATATTTGGGCATGGCCTCATACGTGGTATTAACTAAATAAAGACCACGAAAACCACAAAAATTAAAGCGAATTAAAAAGAATAAAAATGTGTTTTGAGTAGTGATTTAAAAGTAGCTAATATAGGTGCTGTCCTTATGTGAAGAGGTAAGGTGTTCCAGAGTTTAGATGCTGCTGAAAAGGTGTGATCACGCCTTAATTTCAGTCTCAATCTTGGGACATTCAACAGCGTCTGATCAGCAGTTGTGGTGTTATGATTTCCCTTGTCCTAGTTGTCAGGAGGTTAGGAGTGGACAGGACTGTGGATTAGGAATCAGTTGTGTTTTTTTTTAAGGAAGTACAGTGTTCCCTTTCTCTTATAAGTGACATGTGGTAAGTGTGATCCTCAGAGTAGCTGCACTTGCGCTAAACCTAGACAGGGCCTTTTGCTGTGGTCTCAGTCATGTCTAAGGCCCGGTCTCTTCACGGAGGTTTAAGAGCTCTCCTGGGCCAGCCAGATACTGCCTTCCTTTTGGCCAGGACCGCTGCCCGCACAGTGCCAAGCAGGCCTGTCTGGGTAACACCCCCCCATTTCAGCAATCGGTCCACCTTCCTCTCGCCTCTCGCGTTGGCAGGAAATCAGGCTGCCCTTTGTTGCGAACAATCCAACTGTGCGGCAATCATGGGGAGCCGGTCCCTTCCCTGCACAGGGCCTCCAGGGACCTTAAGTAAAGCTCGCCTTTAGAGCTCCGACGTTTAACTGCTCCGTGTCCTTCCCCTGGCGCGCCGCTGATGCGGACCGGTCCACTGTGCACGGCTAGACCTGCCGCTTCAGCTGTCACAGATATGTTTTTTTTTTTTCTTCATTTTTATTGGTTATTTTCTCATCAAAATTTTCTTCTAAATGTTTGTCCCATTTGTCTGGATCAGGCCTGGAGGTCTGACGCCATGGAAACCCAAGGTTTTATCAGAATCAGAGTGATGCCGCACACACACACACACGCACACACACACACAGGTTTGTAATGATATCTTTGTGGGGACTCTCCATTCACTTCTATGGGGAAAACTCTAATCCCAGTATGACGACCTTAACCCCTACCCATCCTTAACCTTACCTGTAAGCATTTTTTTGCATTCACAGGTGGGGTCCCCACAATGTAATATACACATAACACACACACACACAAAGACAATGGTCACACACAGTTCGATTGATATATACATTGTGCATGTGTGAGAGATAAATGTGTATTCCTACACTTTATACACCCTAGTTGTATTTCATACCTACTTCCGTCGTGGTTCTGCCGTCTCGGGTCACGCGCAGCCTCGCCTGCCGGCCCCCGTGGACCTGCGTGTCACGCTCCCGGGCCTAACTAGCAGGTGCCCTGCGAGGGCCTCGCCAGAAGGAAGCCGGCTGTCACTGGGCCTCCGTCTGCTGTTGGCTTCCCTTTCTCATTTCCCGAGGCTGCTTGCCACCGAGAGCTGGCCCTCTTTCTGAAACAAATTCACTCTTTGGCCCTTTAAACCTGACCAAAAGCCCGACTGGCAAGGCACTATCTCTCGAGGCGCACCCAAACATGAACACGGGCAGAGCGGAGCCCTAAACTCGCCCTGTTTGTGGTTGGTGGGTGGCATTTTAGCGGGGAAAGTCTTTATAATCCCAAGCCGGCTTGCATGGCATCATTGTTATTTTTATTTTTTGAGACCCATTCATTAGGAAGATGAAGCATTGTGCTTGTCTAACAGCTGTCAGCTGTCCTATCAGGGGAAAGGAATCTCATCTATTACGTTAATGTATTCTTCTCCCCTCCCGCATTGCCTGACTCAGAGCCCTGCCTGGCATCTGTATTGCCGGGTCTTAGGCTATGGCCTCACTTAGCATGTCATACGAGTTCCCAGTCCCTGGGTGGTGGGCCGTGGGTGGTTCCCCCCCCCCATCTCCTCTTTCATGTGGATTTGTATGACTTAGATCTGTTTGGTTATGCATTCTTACTCAACATGTGATCTTTTTGAATAGAGTATTTCACCAAGAAACCTCAAATATGTATGCCCCCCCCCCCGATATTTGATGCCCCCCTGTTATTGCAAGTCTTCTGAAACATCCCAGAATGATCCTGAAATAACCGTAACCAGTGTGTTTATTTTCTTTTGAACACTTCTGTGTTCTCTCCTTTATATTTTACGTACAGGCCCAAAAAGATGTTGAAGTATTTACTAGATTAACTTGGAGTCTTAAGCCCCAATTCCAGCCATGGGTGTGGTGAATATTATTACTGGTTCTTGTTTTTGTGTCAGATGCCAGCGATTGGAAATGATGATAGTGGTGGTAGAAAAGTTATGAGGTTTGGTGTTGGATGATCATGTTTTCAAAGAAAATTCAGATAACATCGCACATTAGGCTTTAAATACTAAGTCTATTGACTGTTCTCTAACCAATTTTGTTTTTTTCATAAGCATTAAGTACCCCACTGGCATGTGGTTTATCTAGGTGGAATTAATAGACCTCTCCAGTGGAGGGTGCTTGTTGCATTTTGTTTGGGTCTATTTAACTTTGTGGGCCGAGCTGCAGTGGGTGAAGGTTCACTGGCTCTCCACTGGACCTCACTTTTATGCTGGTGGCACAAAAATTGATTCAGCTGCAGCATATTCCAGGTTAGATCAGTTATAGCATGAACACGTTCCTTAGGCAGTGTTTCTCAATCCGGTCCTCAGGGCCCCCGAGACGGTCCATGTTTTTGCTTGCTCCCACCTCCCTGCCAGACCGTCCACATTTTTGGTAGGGAGCTGGAAGGGAACAAAGAACATGGAGACTCTGGGGGTCCCCAAGGACCGGGTTGAGAAACACTGCCTTACTGAACCATGAAGTGGACAGATAAAGATCATTTGATCTGCCTCTGCTGATGATCTTACTTGCCATGCCTGTCTCTCTCCCCCCCCCCCCATGGCATTTCTCTTTCACATTCTCTCTCACCCTGTTATCTCCCATTTTCTCATTGTCTCTCATTCTTTCTCTCTATCCACTCCCTTCTTTCAGTGAGCTCTCCGGTGGAGCTTCTCATCATGCAGGCCCTGTGCTGGGTGCACGACGACCTGAACCAGGTGGACATTGGCAGCTACCTCCTCAAAATCTGTGGCCAGGAGGCAGTCCTGCAGAAGTAGGTCCCTCGTTTTTGGAGGTGGTCCTGCCTTTGCCGGCAAGGAAGAGAGGAGGGGATGGGGACGTGTGTGGGGGGGTGGGGGGGGTGGTGGTGAAAAAGTACAAAAACAAGGCGTGAGCCAACATTCCACATTCAGAGGACTGTTTTTCTTTAATTGTGTTCAGAAAATGTTTCCTTTGTGCTCTTTCACTCATTGAATATCAAAACCGATGAGAGAATGAGGTTGATGCAGCAGAATGAGGACCAGACGGGTCAGTGGCTCAAGTTAAAAGGATGTTTCTTCACCACCAGCCTTGTTTGAGGCCGTATGTTTACGGGCGCACGCAGTTTTACGAAAGCTTCTGACACATCGCACATTTATTTCCCCTCTTAGTCAGCTTTCCTTTGAGTTGTTTTTGTATTTTGTTTCTTTTTCTTAATCGCTTGTGTGTGTTTATTGTTTTGTGAGACTTTGGCGGACGAGTCAAGTATGCAGGAATTCATGGAGTTGGACACTGTCTTTTCCTTCGTCCAATGGGCAGACTCCATACAAAGCGGGAAATGGGGCACGTAACTGCTTGTGTGTCATGGACTTGATGAAAAGGTCCATCTCACTTTGTATCTGGTGGGGAAACCTACTGAAGTTGGAATGTGAGAACTTCAGGCTGCTAATAATTTGTCTTCCCCGCTGTCCTGCCCCACACCCCTACCTTGACTTTCTGTCGGCTCAGCAAGCACAGCTTGGGCAGCCATGAGTACGTCCAGAGCTGCAGGAAGTGGGAGACTGAGATTAAACTTCAGCTCCTCTCCAAGAGCACGATCAAGAGGGACCTGGCACGCACGGTGAGGCTTGGGCCTTATCCTCATCACACTTGGTCTGGAGTTGAGTGCTCTTGGAGGTGTACTTGTTATGAGGCCAACAGAAGATGAGTTGGATGAGCATTGAACTTTACTCTTTCAGTGATGGGTAATTCAGTTCCAGAGAGTCCACACCAAGATTTTAGGTGAATCTCAATATGTGTATTTGACCGCACTTGTGTTCTCGTGTACTGGTTTTGCAACATCTTCCATTGTCAAGGACCAGTTCCAATACTAGGAACACAAGTAAAGGATGTGGTCTTGCTCCGCCCCCAATATACGTGATACATTGGTTGCATCCTTGCTGAACGAGACCAGTCCCATGATTCATTGTGCCCCAAGTTTGTTATTGGAAGGCAAGTTAGCAAGACTGGTGATGCCAAGACCTTAAGTATAGTCTTTGCGTTCTTGGTATTAAGATTCACCCCTAGTTTCAACCAACCAATTGAGTATAAAGAGTCACAGTCACAGAGTACTCAACTGGTTGGTTGAAACTAAATTTTGGTCTGGAGTTTTACACTCTGGACCTCAACAACCCATCTCTGTGCTCTCGAATGTTTTGAAGCTTCTAAAGTTTCTTCTCAGTAGTGCAAGCTCTCCCTCCTTCCATATTTGCCCCAGAGAAGCCCACAGAATGTCCTGAAAGCCCCCCACTTCAGCCCATGCTTGAGTTTGCTGCAGTCAGTGTTGTGTGACTTGCCAGGAGCGACCCTTGTCCTTCTCAGTGACCGTGGCTTTGAGAAAGTAAGTAAAGGCAAGCTGTTGTCTGTGTGCACAGGCGGATGACGATACTTCCCCCATCGTATTGGAGAAGTACCTGCATCTGGTGGAGAGGCCTTTCAAGGAAACGGTTACCAGGTATGATAGGGATGTGCATCGCCATCACTGAGGCCGATGTGATGCACATCTCCATACAATGCAAACAATCCAATACATTAAAGATCCATATGAAGCAACTACTCACGGGATACAATATGATTGATCCCTGTTGTGATGCAGTATGATTTGACATGATTTCATTCAGCACAATGTGATTCAGAGTGATTCGACGCAAAAGAATGATGCTATTCAATTAAAACAGAGAGGGGGAATCAATCTAAATATAAAATTAATTGTCAAAAATGATTGCACACATTTCTGAATAATAAAGGCGTAGAGGCTCTACTAATAATTGTATGTTGATAAACCGGATTTTACCATTGCAAAGAAACAATGCATCCCAAGTTCATTCCAAATTGTATCCAGTAAACACTTTTTTTTAATCGGGGAAGTCACATCATAAACTTTTATGTCGGTGCACCGATGTGAATCGATGAATTTTCCCATCCACACAACGAGTCGTGGGTGTCAGAATGTCATGGTTCTTGATTCTGCTTTGTGGGCTTTTTTGTTTTTAGGCACTCTCTTGTTGATTACCTGGAGAGCTATCACAATCAAGTCAACATCTGCCTGCAGAACGAGGTACACAGCTGTCTCTCGATTGCTAAGACGGGGGCTTTGACGTTGAAGATCAAGTGACGAGTGGTTGGATGCTGTTGATTGCTTCTGTTTTGCCTAAAAAGAGACCAAATACCCCCTCTGTTGTGATACTGACATGGTGTATTTTTTATGCTAGCAGATGCATGGTGAACAATAAACTATTAGTGAATAAACAGACTCCGCTTTATATTGCCTGGACATTGTGCTTAATCTAATTCCAGCCTTCAGAATGTAGTTGTGTTTGCATTCATTTATTTAGCTGATGCTTGTATTCAAAAGTGACATACATTTAAGAAAGCAGGAATGGACACAAGTACTTGAAGCAATTGGGGGATAAGGGCCTTGCTAAAGGGCCGATGGTGAAATCACTATGCTGACCATGGGATACGAACCAGCAACCTCCTGATCTCAGGCACAGAGTCCTAACCCGCCGAGTCACACACTGCCCCCATGTGTACCTACAAACCGATCTAGTTCCAAACATTGATTTATTTTGTCTTATACTCTTCATAAAGGCAAGTAAACCCTTTGCATTTGCAGTAAGGGTGAGGGCTTATCTCCTGTGTCTGTCTCCTGCAGAACACCCAGTACAAGACCATGGAGCACGTGATCCAGACCGTGAAGAACATCTGCTGTCTGATGGACGAGGTGGAGTCCATGGCAATCACTGAAGCAGTAAAGAAGGTCAAGCGTTCTGTCAACCTCCCCAAAACCAAGCCCTTTGAGGTGAGCCAGGTCTTCTGTGTCACTCTTGGTTCATGGCTTGGTAGCTAATGGAAAATGTGACGACACCATAATATATATTGTAACCTATATTGTGTGCCTGAAAACATGCATTTGGGACCTGATTTTTAATGCTTGATTCATTTGTTTTTTTCAGGCTGGTATAAAATCCTCAGATGGCTCAGCAGATGGTAAGTCATGGCCACGGCTTTCAGATTTTGGGGGTGGGGTGACGTAGTGTGTTGCTATGTTTCTTGTCGTTATGGATTAAAACATGTGGTTGATGCAACACTCCTTGTTCTTTGGCCCTCAGGCCACATCCGCCCAGTGGAGGAGAGCCTTGCTGGCCTCACCGCCGCTGTGTACGACCTGATCAAACTGTACCTTCGCTCGTTCTGCCCCCCATCGCCCAGCGGCTCTGAGGGCCAGCCTACCAAGGGCCAGCCGAACGAGGTCCGGGACAGCAAGGAAGCCTCAGACACAACGGAGCACCTACAGTTCACCCTGGTTGCTGTTCACGGCATTACTAACGTGTGGGTCAGCAGGTACGGTGCAGCAGCCCCTGCTGGTGCCTGTGTGGCTATCAGGAATATTAAACACTTGTTGGTTGACAGAGAAGCTGGACTTGGACCAGCATTTGGCTCACTTGATGAACAAGTGTTTAGTTAAGCCCAACATTAATCGTGTTTGTTACAAAAAAGTGTTTTATTAATTCCAGTTGAAATCAGGCCACTCAATACTGAAGCCCTCAAATCATCAAATATGTAACATCCTCTAATTAAAGGGTGTATGATTGTCTGTCTACTTTTTGGCTCCCTGGACAGGACATATGGCGTTTCACTGAGAGAGAGCTTCAATGTATATATCACAATCAGATGTTGTAAGTGTGCGCAGGGTCCCTGGTGTTGTTCACAAGCCTCCTTGATGGTGTACTTCATGGGTCAGTCCACGGTTCCTGTCCTTGCAGATTAAAATCGGATCTTGTATTTTTTTCACTTTGGTCCCGTTCCCCCAAACAGACCGATCCTCACATCCTGACTGGTATTTCCTCATGGCGACGCCATCACAGTACTGTGATTTCTCAGCCAGATCAGCACCATGAAACTTGAACTTGATAGATGGCCAGTTTCTGTCCCCTAGGGGAAGTTTCTTTACTCAGGGGGTGGGGGGTGGGGGTGCTGTGATTGCACGCTGCAGGCGGCTTGTTTAGCTACGTGCAAATGATGAGGTCATGCTCATCGGGGAGCACATTCAACTTTTGCCCAGCAGCGAGGAGTGTTTTGAAGCCCCTTGTCCGTCCTTGGCTTGGACAAAAGCGCCCCCCCTCCCCATTTGTGGCCCGTGTTCGACTCTGCCCTCATTCCCTCGTGTGTTTTCTTCCCTTTCATAGTCAACAGTCGTAGGGTGCAGGAACATGGTAGGAGTGGGCTTCAGCATCGCCATTGCAGGAAGTGAAAGGCGCGGTCCAAAGCGCTGCCACATTTTCTGCTTTTGGGCCTCCTGGTCGCATGCCCAGCCCAGATTAAAAATGAACAAGACCCAAGCTAATAATAGGCTTTTCCCTGGAGCCATCTCCTTAGAGCTCACTTGAGCGCTATATTTAAAGAATATTCCCAGACACATCCTGCTGGAGTTCCCAAATCAGGTCTTTCATCCGAACTGGGTCCCCGGTGCTCTGGGCTGTTACAGGGGTGTAACTGAATGTATCAGCCATGACATGAATGTGGTTTAGTAACATGGTGTCACGCTTCATTAGTGTGACAGTGTTGGGAATTAAGTCATTGCAGAAGTGTTTTTTATATATATAATGACGAAAATGTGTGTTATCGAGGAAGGCACGTAGTCTGATGCTGGACTGAGAGCATACATATCTCCATTCTGTCTTTTCTCGCCTTTGACCGCGTTTGCACCTCTGTCATAAATCCGGAACAGAAGTTGCATGCTAACAGCTGGCATTTTCTCCTCTTGCGTTCTTTCAGCTATGAAAAGTACTATCTGATGTGTGCCCTAACACACAATGGAAAGAATCTGTTCAAGCCAGTTCAGTCCAAGAAGGTCGGCACGTACAAGAATTTCTTCTACCACATTAAATGGGATGAACTGTAAGTGACTCGATACTGTTATGGGACTTCAGAAAGGCCGTTTTCATGTCCTGAAAAGCCCTCTTGTTCACAGAAATTTTTCTTTACCCCCAGGATACATTTTCCCATCCCGGTTGCCCTCCTGCCCTTGGAGTCAATGCTGAGCCTTTCCTTGTTTGGAATTCTGAACCAGAATGCCAACAGTTCACCCGATTCCAACAAGCAGCGCAAGGGACCGGAACTACTGGGCAAAGTATCCATGCCCCTGTTCGACTTCCGATGGTAATTTATTAGGATTGCGTTTGCAACAGCCCAATAATCTATTCTCATTTGCGGGCATTGCAGTGATAGAGTTCATTTTTTCTTTTGTGCCCTGGGATTGTCTTCAGGGTTCTGGCTCGTGGGCCCAAGCTGTTGAGCCTGTGGACCTCCCCTACAACAGCCCTGGCCGGTATCACGGGCCGCAAGAGGAGCCCCGTGGAGAGGATCGTGCTGCGGGTGTGCTGGACCTCCTAATGAACCCATTTGCTGAGCAAACAGGCTTTGATTAGAATACCTTGTGACTGTACACAAAACGTTTTCTAACTTCGATGTAAAGAGGGAACATTAATGAATACTCATCACGTCCAGTATGGCAGCCTTAGAGCCCTGGCACACAATTTGACTTGTGTCAGTGCTGTTGTTGGTGTGCCTTTTGGAACTGTCAGGATCCTGATGATGATGATGATGATTATTTACTGTGCTGCCTCTCGGGCATGCTTCCCCCCCCAGGTGGACTTCCCCAGTCCAGCTGTGGATATCCTCTATGTGGGGCCCCAAGCCACCAGCTGCCCCGACCCCCAGTCACTGGAGGCCCTTGACCCCGACCTGACTCGCCGCATCGAGAAGCTGTGCAACCGGGCCTCCATGTTTGGGTACGAGAGTCCTGCTCCACCCCGGGTCAAATCTCATGTGCAATCAGCAGAGCTTCTGGGTTATAAAAAAGCCATAAGGATGTAAAATGTTACAGTGGCCCCTGGCCAGAGTTTTCCCCCTGGGGGAGTATAGTCTCCATACAGCTCAATCATGGATGGCGTATCCAGGTCATGGCTGGCTGGCCAGTGTTCAGTTGTCACCCCCCCCCCCCTTCCTTCCCCAGTGGAAAATTTAAGCATGCACTTAAAATAGTTACGTCTGCTTTTGAAACAAAGTTCCCTTTCAGTGCCAAGAGTAAGCAGGGCTGATGAACCACACCCCAACTGAGTGGTAGGATTCTGATGACCTACAGGTTGATATGGCCTGTCGTTACCATATTAGCTGTGACTGAGAGTGAATCTCAAATAGAAACAACTATGAAGAATTTGAGAAAAAGTTTCCAAACCGGTAACGGAATGTTCCCTCATGGGTCGAAATTTGCAGGAAGTGAATGTTTTTTGCTGCTACTTTTGGCTGTTGATGGAAGTCCTAGAAACCCCAGGACTCAGATAATTCCCCTTGACAGCGTGAAACCCAGACACCCTGTCAGACAGCAAGTGGGACCGCAGTGCTTTCAGTTCCCCGTCCTTGAGCACGAGCTTTATTGCTTCGAGACGCCTGTAATCACGGACCTGAGAGCCACGCTCAGCTTAACTGTGTATTTCCACTCAGCGGATAAATTTTAGGAGGTGGAATTTCTTTTCTCCCTTTCATATTGGTGCCACTTTTGCAGATTTTTACTCCACTTTTATTTTTATGGGTGCGAATCTGCATTTTCCATTAGCTACCAAGACCTCTGCAGACCTGTGGTGATCCACCTCTGATTATCCTCTGCTTTTCACCAGGCTGACACGTGCCGACCGGCAGCTTCTGTGGGACAAGCGCCACTACTGCCGTGCCTATAAGCAGAGCCTGCCCAAGGTCCTGGCCAGCGCCCCCAGCTGGGACTGGGGCAGCATGGCAGAGATCCACACTCTCCTGCATCAGTGGCCACCCCTGACTCCAGTCTCCGCCTTGGAGCTGTTGGACTCCAAGTAAGTTAGATAGCAGGAAGATAACAGGAAGTTGGGGCAACTGATACAAACAGAGAGGCAGCCTCTTGTTCCATAAGCACCTAGACTGTAGCGTTCTGCTTGATTTGGCCAATAAGCTGTTGGCTAGTTTGGGATGACCCAAGGTGTTCTGGGGGTGGGGGGTCAGGTTTGCAGACACTGAGGTGCGGAGTGTGGCCGTCAGCTGGATTGAGAGCAGCAGCGACGACGAGCTCGCCGTGTATCTGCCCCAGTTGGTGCAGGTGAGCCCTTTACCTGCCATTAACCAGATGCCATTAATTGTATTAATCAGTTGTTCTTGGTCTGAGGTATCCATTTTTGAGATTGTCCTCTCTGCCCAGGCACTGAAGTTCGAGTGCCACCTGAAGAATGCCTTGGTGATATTCCTGCTCTCTCGAGCCCTGGGCAATGTCAACATTGCCCATTACCTTTACTGGTGAGTTCCTCTGGGCATCCTGAGTACTCCTCAAACCTAACCTGGTGTGAGTGTGTGTCGTCGTCAGGCCTGTTGATGTGACCCAGAGTTGCTGAGCAAATGACTCACCTGTGCCCTGCGCCGCCCAGGCTGCTGCGGGACGCGGTTCAGGACCCTTGTTTCGGCGTACGCTACGAGCGCCTCCTGGGGGCGCTGCTGTGCCTGTGCGGGGCGGGGATGCGGGCCGAGCTGGACAAGCAGGCCCAGCTGACGCAGCTCCTGGGGTCGCTGGCTGAGAAGGTGCGGCAGGCCAGCAGCTCCACCAGACCGGTGAGGAAGTTCTTCACGAGGAAGGAGGGTGGGGGGTCACTGCTCCTGAATAGACATAGGGGGGGCGCTGTTTCTCCTTCAGGTGTAGCAAGAATGGTTTTCAATTCTCCCCCTTCAGGCTGTTCTTCAGGAGGGGCTGGGAGTTGTGCAATCCTTCTTCCAGAAGAACACCTGTCGACTGCCCCTCAGTCCGAGCTTGGTGGCCAAAGGCCTGCTTGGGAAGGTGAGACACTTAGCTGACTTTGCATCACATTCTCCTGTGCTTATAGCAGCCCCAGAGAACTTGGCTTCTCAAGAAATGCTGGATTTGAAGGCTAGCAGAGTGCTGCTTTTCGCTTGATGCCAATCGGGACGTGACGTGCCAACACTAAAGTCTAGCCAAGCAGTTTTACCTTCGCTTCTGGAAGGACGTCTAGCTTAGTAAATATTTGACTCTGATCTTTAACTGGGAGCCTCCTTTGTTAAATCCTCCTTTTTGTTGCCATGGTTATATAGTAATTATCTGTGCCACTTCTGTGAGATGAAGACACATAGATACAGGGTTTTCTTTTGTCTTCCAACAGGCCTGCTCCTTCTTCAATTCCAACGCGGTGCCTCTGAAACTCGCACTGGTCAATGCCGACCCACTTGGAGAAGAGATCAATGTTATGTTCAAGGTAGGACTTAGTGGAAGTTGGCCAGCCTTAACATGCTGGGAAAACCCAGCTATATCTTCAAGATAATGCGTAGGAGGTAGAAAATGGCTGAAGAGTATCACAGATGAATTAAATATTTACACCGTCCTCTTAGGTTTCCAGGCAGATAAAAGATCTAAATAAAATAATCTGAAAGTAGTCTGATTTTTTAAGTATCACTTGGTTGGTAAAGCGATACGGCTGATGGAATTGATTTATGTACTTAAGAAAATTCTTTTGGTGTGGTCTATGTTTAAAATGTGCTTCTTTTTGTTTACTGAAACATTTCAGCAATGAATTTTCCATGAGCCGATATAAACCTGATCCTTAATGTGCATACCAGACCCCAGCTAGAGTACGTTTCTGTGGGATGTGTTTCATTGTCTGGGAGCAGGGGAAACTTGTGGAGTGCCATGTTGGATAGTTTAGTCCCTCTGGTGGCAGGTATACATAATTACAAATGGATTTTTCACAGCATAATCACACAATTTCCTGTGATTGTTGTGGCATTATGTACAGCACACATTGTATGGTTATTTGACGGAGGTCCTAGTTTAAGAAAAAAAAAAGACTTGGACAGTCTGTGAATGATTTTATATTGTGGATGATTAATTTTTGAAGTTAGAATAACTAAATAAAACTGTTAGTTTAAAGAACAGGGGGTGTTTTTTTTTGTGATCACCTGTGCGTAATACGTTTGTGTGTGTGTGTGACAGGTGGGGGAAGACCTCAGGCAGGACATGCTGGCACTGCAGATGATCCGAATTATGGACCGGATTTGGCTCCAGGAGGGTCTGGACCTACGAATTGTCAACTTCAAATGCATCTCCACCGGAAAAGACAAAGGTAGACCTTACAGACCGTACAGGCTGCTGCTCGCCCAGCCCACGTACACCGGAACATTCCGGAAACCGAGGGGCTTTGTTGCTATGGATCAAATTCGGTGTTTAAGCCCTGTCTGCTGCTTGCTGCTTCAGGCATGGTTGAGCTGGTCCCAGCCTCTGAAACTCTACGGAAGATCCAGGGAGAATATGGGGTGACAGGCTCCTTCAAGGACAAGCCGCTGGCGGAGTGGCTGCGCAAGTACAACCCAGCTGAGGAAGAGTATGAAAAGGTACGAATTATCGTCATGGTACCTGTAGCCCCACCACGACCTGCATGAAACCAGTATCCCTGGGTCATGGGGGACTCTGCAGTGGATTGTCAGAGAGAGTGATCTGTAACGGTACTGTTCTGTGGTGCTTCTCCAAATAGGCATCAGAGAACTTCATCTACTCATGTGCGGGCTGCTGCGTGGCTACGTACGTGCTGGGCATCTGTGACCGACATAACGACAATATAATGCTTCGCTCTACCGGTCACATGTTCCACATCGATTTCGGCAAGTTCCTGGGACACGCACAGATGTTCGGAAGCTTTAAGAGGTATGTCGACAGTCTCGTAAGAGGTATGTTGACCGACTGCAGTCTTACAGCGTGCGTTGCATTCATTTGTTTGTTCCTTCACGGAGGCCCATATATTACGGTGTTTTAAATTTGCCGTGTGAAACCTCAGGTGCTGTTTCTGTCTTACCAAAGTTCTCTGTGGCTTTAGTGAAGTTATTATTAGGTAGGAGCTACAGAAATAAATCTGTTGATAACACAGAAATAACCCAAAAGCGTACAGACACTGGGCTACTCCTTGGAAAATGGGTCTTGCTTCCAGGTCTTGGGGAGAAAACCATTTGTCCATGATATTTAATCGCAAGTTTACTGAGTCATAGTCCACAATTGTTTTATTCTGACATTCCTTACCCTGGCATGCATTCTTGAACTTTTTGTACAGTTACAACCACACAAGCCATGTACAGTACCAGTCCAAAGCTTGGATATGCCTGCTGAATATCATGTAACAACAACTGCAATAAAAACCCTACATCTGGAAGCTGGTTGTAAGAATGACAAGAGTCTGCAACGCTGTCATTAAAACAGAAGGAAGCTATTTTGAAGTATCTAAAATTTGAAGAAATTTTGAGATGTTGAACACATTTTCCTGCTCGTTGTAATGTTTCCTATACTATGTATTACTTCATTGTTTTGAGGCCTTTTACTATAAGGTGACTAAAATAGGGACAAATGCATTAAAAGCAGGTGTGTCCAGACTTTTGACTGGTACCGTGTATCAAGGATTTCATGTAGCATTGTTTTGTCTTAATTGTGTTATTGAATGTTGGTCAAGCTGTCAATTTAAGTCCACAGGAGAGACAATTGGAGTTAAATTCTTTGTGTGTGAGAGTACTTGGGCACTAATCCTGATTTTGATTCTCGTTTGGTGCAACGTAGTCGCCTCACTTCAAGACGGCGTATGATCACATTTTCTTTGCTCCTCCCCCGTGCCAGGGACCGCGCCCCTTTTGTGCTGACCTCCGACATGGCATACGTCATCAACGGAGGGGAGAGGCCCACCAGCCGCTTCCAGCTGTTCGTGGACCTGTGCTCGCAGGCCTACAACCTGATACGCAAAAATGCCAGCCTCTTCCTCAACCTGCTGTCCCTGGTAATTTTATGACGTGTCGCAGTGGATGTTTCCCCTTTTTCCTCCAGTCGGGATGTTTATGCCAGTTCATTTCAGAATGTCACTGTTACGTATGTCCTCCCCGTGGCGTCTGCTGACTGATCAGCTTGTGGGATGTGTGTGTGTGTGTGTGTGCGCGCGTGCACATGTGTGTGTTGACAGATGACATCATCAGGTCTTCCAGAGCTGACCGGAGCCCAGGACCTAAAATATGTGTATGATGCTCTGCAGCCTGAAACCACTGATGCAGAAGCCACCATTTTCTTCACCAGGTGTGGTAACAGCTCGGTACTTAGGGTTTTTTTGTGCTGTAGGGGATTGGTGGGTTCATTGCAAAGGGAATCCAGAGTAGTAAATTCTTTTCAAGTGTTCTTGAAGAAATATGCATATACTGAAAAACGGAAACATTTTGTAAACTTGTTTGCATGAACACATACAGCCTATTTTAAGTTATATAGAAAATATAAAATTGCATGCTTAAAAATGTGGATGGTTCTAACAGAATAACCATATATCAACATATGTAGTACTTACACATGTTGCATTCCCAGAAATTAAGTGAGAGTAAGAGCCATCTAGCCAAGTGCTACTGATTGGTCGCTTTCTTCCAGGCTGATCGAGTCCAGCTTGGGCAGTATGGCCACCAAGTTCAACTTCTTCATTCACAACCTGGCCCAGCTGCGCTTCTCTGGTCTTCCCTCCAACGACGAGCCCATCCTGTCCTTCTCGCCCAAGACCTACACACTTAAGCAGGACGGCCGCATTCGTGACGCTTCGATCTTCACCTTCCATAAAAGATACAACCCAGACAAGCACTATGTGAGCACTGCTGCTGTTATCCCTTGACATCTGTCATCATCTACAGTACCAGAACCTTCTATGCTGCCTTTTTGCTTTGGAAATTTGCTTAACAGCACAGTGACGGCTATGGCAACAGTAGAAAGCATACTGTAGTATAACAGTAACACATGGGACAGATGTCTTCAAGGGGCAGTTCACCTCAAAACTGAAAAAGATATGTTTTAGAGGGGCTTTAGTGATATCTATCCATCTAGGATGTTCTGCTGGGAGTTGCCTAGTTTTGGAGATAGCGGTTGTAGAAATGTTGGGCTTCTCTTGATTATAATGGGAGTGAATGGCATTATTTCTGTGGTGATTAAAGTGCCAGAAAAATTAAAACAGCAATGTCTCTTATACCATGACACCATGACCCAGTTAATGAAGATAATCCACAGACTTTGTTGTGAGCAGTTCAATGTACTAAATATTTTCTTCCACCAAACTCCACACACTACCCATATCATTGTGCAGAAGATACAAGCATGAGCACCTCATCTTCTGGATGGATGGATAGAAAGCCCTAAAGCCCCTCTAAAATGTATCTTTTTTCAGTTTTGGGGTGAACTGCCCCATTCAGCAACACAAAGGTTAAGGTTCTGCTTTTCATCTTTGGAGACAGACATCTGTTGATCATTAAGTCATGTGTCAGGAGCCAAGATGACAGATCCCAAAATGCTAGTTGAAATTCGCCCCAAAACACTGTTTTATTTCATGCTGTATATCTCGGGCTTCTGAACAAGCTACCTGTTCCAGATCTTTGGAAATTTGTTACTTTAGGGTAGGTCACAAAATCCTTGTTGGTTTGGGATGTTGATGACATGATGCATTGGGAAGTATAAATTCAGGAAAGTGTAAGTTGTGTTCGTGTAGGTCAGTGTGTCCCAATCCGGTCCTCAGGCACCCACAGTTGGTCCACATTATTGCTGTCGCCCAGCCCCTGTGCAACATGGTGGACTGTCTGCGGGTCCTGAAGGACCTGATTGGGAAGCACTGGTGTAGATCCTAAGTAATGTTGGTTTTCTTTCCATCCCGCAGACATACGTGGTGAGAGTATTCAGAGAGGGCCAGAGTGAGGCGCAGTTTGTGTTGCGCACCTTTGATGAGTTCCAGGAGCTGCACAATAAGCTGACTATCCTCTTCCCGCTATGGAAGCTCCCAGGGTAGAGTGCTTTGTTGTCTTAATGTGGTTGTCTGCCATGTTAACATGTTCTGATCTCTGGTATAAAACAGGCTGTTACAAATGGGAGTCCACAGGCTCCCACATGGGTGATGATTTGGTTGAAGTTCTACCCCCTTAACGCCACAGATTCCCCAACAAGATGGTCCTGGGCCGCACGCACATCAAGGAGGTGGCAGCCAAGAGGAAGGTGGAGCTCAACAGCTACTTGCACAGCTTGATGAGGAGCTCCACTGAGGTGACCCAGGTGACTGGCCCCTCCTACATGATGACCTGTGTTTTTAAGGAAGCTTCCAGTCTCTGTCCTTTAAGGATTAAAAATGGTCTTCATTGTCCCCTCAGTGTGACCTAATCTACACATTCTTCCATCCAATCGCTCGAGATGACAAGAACGAGGGGTTCGAGGGCATGACTAAACCTCAAGGTAGGTTATCCAAAGCCTCATTCTCACCACCCAGACTCCTCTTTGCTCACCTCCACCCCCAGCAGCAATGAAGCTGCTTGTAACAGTGCAATTGCTTGAACAGAAGCCATTAATGGTGGGCGGGTGGTCTTGCAGATATGATGCCGATGAGCCCGACCACAGGGAAGGTGGGGGGCGAAGTGAAGCTGTCTGTGTCCTACAGGAACGGCAACCTTTTCATCATGGTAATGCACATCAGAGACCTGGTGAGTCAGTCTGCCTCACTGTCGACCATTTGCATCTTTACCTGTGAGAACAGTAACTGGCTCCTGACCTTATGTCAGATCATGTGATCTTATGTCAGATCATGTGATCTTATGTCAGATCATGTGATCTTATGTCAGATCCTGATGTCCATTCGTTTCTTTGTTCATTCATCAGTTTGTTCATTTCCTGGCCTCTCGCAGGTGTCAGAGGACGGCACAGACCCCAATCCTTATGTAAAGACCTATCTGCTCCCTGATCCACACAAAACCACGAAACGCAAAACAAAGATCTCCAGGAAAACCAGGAACCCCACCTTTAATGAAATGGTGAGTTCTTCAGACTGTCCTTTTTTCTAATTTGGAAAATTTATTTCCATTTTTAGCTGTGGTCACACTGCAGCAAAGCAGGACAGATGTGACAGGATAAACTTACAGCTACCGTTATTTTTAGACATCCATTATAAGTGATTGCGAGCTATTTCTAATGCAGCCCTACATAGCCTTCGAGAGGGCAATCCCAGCCGGATGGCTCGGAATATTGTGGAATAGCTGTATTACAGGCTTGGCATTTAGCTGAACCAAAGGGATTGGTTTGAGCTCGCAAGGCAGACGTCTGGCCAAACGCTGACGGCCACCGCATGCTGTCGCCCCCTGCAGCTTGTGTACAGCGGCTACAGCAGAGAGAGCCTGAGCCAGCGGGAGCTGCAGCTGAGCGTGCTCAGTGCCGAGCCCCTGCGGGAGAACTGTTACTTGGGAGGCCTTACCCTGAGCCTGAAAGACTTCAACCTCAGCAAAGAGACTGTCAAGTGGTACAAGCTCACGGCTGTGCCCTACTTTTAGACCCCCGGCAGAGGGGGAACTCACAACTGCTCACTACACCAGTTTGTTCCTCCTGACACTAATCACGATTCTGACCTCTTTTGTTGCTAAAATATAACAGACACGTGTCGTGTTTTCTTAAATTTTGACATTAAAAAGGACCAAAACTGCTCACTTTGAAAGAGTGTATATAAATATATATATATATAAAGTGTATATATATATATGAAGACATTTTATTTTTAAAACAACTCATTTTTACAGTTTTTCTACGTAGATAAGGCAGAAACAGAGACTAGAATGTCTTGGCAGGCTGGTCGAGACCCAGGACTGAAGGAAGTGAGTCAGCATGTCCTAATTCAAGTGCCAAAAGAATGGAAAAGGGTGACAGGCCACTTCCCGGGGTGGGGGGGGAGGGGGAGGGGGGAAAGAGAAAATAGGGTACCTCTGACTTTTTTTAATATCGTTTTTTTGGACACCCCCTCTTTACTAAGCACATTTTATATTGTTATGTAGGGTATTATCTGACTCACAATGCACGAGGACACCCAGTTGTTAGCGGAACACAATTTCAAATAGAACTTGTTTCCACATCTTTGTATTTAATAACTTTACATTTCTGGGAAGGGCAGTAGAACATTCAGGCAACAGAGGATAATTAACGTTTAGGGGAATTTTAACCTCACTTCTAAGGGCACGTGTCTGAGTTTTTTTTTTTATAGCGAATATGGAATTATGAAGTTCATAATATCACACTTAGTAAGGTGACAAGATTCATTCTTTCAATGACTGTAAAAACATGCTGAATTTTATATAAATATGGCCAGTTATTTATTTTTCAATTGGTTATCTTAACCTGAATGAATCTGTGTACTGTAAGCCTGAATTTAATATTATTGAACAAGGTTTGTATTAAAACTGAATTTATTTCCATACTGAAATTTAGTGTTTAAAAAAATGGTTACTTACTAAATGTTTAGTTCTGATAAGCCTTGGGAAAGAAATATTTTAAAACAAAATAAATATTTCATATTTACTGCCAAAGTTTTACATATTGTTTTTGTAGATGAGTGTACTGAAATCCGATAAAGTGGTTTCAGATATGGTTCCGTTGACATTAGAAATTTTCATTTGTTTTTCGTATTATGTTTATAATATTAATATTATTATTATTATTGCTAGTTTTTAGTTTCTAGTTTCATGACGTGTGCTATACCATCACAAAATATTGTTTGTACATATGTGTGTAACCCTCCTGGAAACAGACTTTTTAGTTCAAATCTCAATAGTAGGGGTCGAAAACATTATGGCGGTGCCTAACAATATATTGACAAATGACAAAGACCCAATAAGGAATAGGGCCACCCAGAGTCCCCCTTGAAATGCTCTCACACAGGTCCCGATTTGGTTGAAGTGGGATATCGTACCATTCTTCAAGAAGAAATTCCCCCACTGATGAAAGAGTTGGAACTTCCCATAGAGGTTCAATGATGTTTAAATACGGTCATTAAAAATTAAACCATTCTTTAATTTGTTTTGCAGTATGTATAAGGACATTACATTCTGCTCTGTATTGCTAATTGCCTTTCAGTCTACTGTAGGGGACTTGGGTAAATACCAGGAGCAGGTGTGGTTCATCAGAAGCCAGTTAGGATAGAAAACCTACTGGATAGTAGCTCTCCAGGACTGCAGTTGGAGACCCCTGGCGTAATGTAACACATTTAGCTGCATTTGTAACTCAGTTCAAAGTTCTTTTTCCGATTCTATCGTCCATTCCCTGTGTCTAAAGCAATGATGGGTTTGGTCAAAATGATCTAGGTGTCTTTTACAAGGTTATTTTCTTATTTGTCAGTTTGCCGCCAAGGTGCAATGTTTAGTTAGGTATAAACAATTCAGAGTCTCTTTCCTGTGTGTTGTAGGCATGGTAATGAAATGCGTGCTCTTCCTCCTGTTTAGCTACAAGAGGATATCATCATCATCATCATCATCATCTTGTCGGTCATATATAGGATCATTCCTGCTATGCAGGGTGTTTTCTTTTGGTATGGATGAAAATACCATCCTATCAGGAAAGCAACATAACGGAAACTAAGAGCTGCTTCTTAGCTGTTGCTCAGTGAGGGAGAGTGAGCTAATGGGTAAAAAGTTCATTTTTGTGTTTTTCCAAAATAATTTTGAAAATTGATATTGTAATAATTTTACAATTTCGTCTAACAGGGTGGAAGGTGGTAGAGTGAAACACACTGAAATCATGACACCACAAAGTTAATGACTTGCAGCATACATATCAGTATCATACATGTCACTTCCTGCAAGAGAATTTAACATGGGACTGGCTACCATTTTTTTAAAGGGAAATGACAGCATGTTAATATTGAGGATGTGTTTTTTAAAAAAATCTACATCCATTACCTACTAAAAAAACACAATGTGGGGGTAGCAGAGTGATCAACCTGAGACGGGTTGGTGCCTCAGCCTGGGTTATTCCCTGTCTTGTGCCAATTGTTTGCAGAGTGGGCTCCGAACCCCCAAAGTCATGTACAGGACTAAGTGATAGAAAGTGAATGAATTAGGGAATGGAAAAAAAGTTGAACTTTATAATTGCTAGTTTTCTATTGTAAAAGTTGGTGCCTGCTATTGAGTCAGATGGAAAATCTGGCTAAATTCATAAAAGAAAATCAATATTTCCATCTTTGAAAAATGTAATAGTTTGCCAGTATAAAGGCATTGTTCATGGGGACAGGAAAGGGCACTGCTTAGCAGGAAATACCATATAATAAGGCTTGTTGAGCACCACCTGGTGGATTCTATCGCACTTCGGAACATACCACAGCCCTCAGACTGCAATATCTGCCCTTATTTGATTTCTTTCAGCGTTTTTCTGAACTTATTCACTGATACCGCTGCTGTTTCCAATGTAAAATTTCAGGGGAAAATTCCCGGATTTTTCTCGTATTTGGATTATGTAAAACGTATGATGCATAACATAATTTTAATGTTCTCGTTAATTTGTAAATATATAATTCCACATGACATGCATTGAATTTGCATATATGAGGAATAAATGTGTTTTTAAAAACATACTAGGACGGGTAAAAAGCGGTTCGGACCAGAACATCGAGAACTTTTTAAAAAGTATGGATACTATTTAAAAACTACGTTATACCTAGTACACTTGGATCCCACTCTAATAATAGTGTTACTAAAGTAGTAAAAACTGAAGCAGAGTGAAATACTAGCGAATCCTGCGCCCCACCTCTACGGGCCTTATCGGGCAGGGGGCTCCTCCTTTATCAGCGATCAGGCAGCCATACTTTGCGGGTGGAGCGAAAAGCGACAATTAGGAGACTGCGCACAAATGACTCAGTGCGTCACTTCCGGAACAGGCCGTCATCCCTGCTTCTGCGGAGTTAGCCGGTCTCTTCCGTTAAAACGCCATCATGGGTCGCATGCACGCTCCCGGGTAAGCCGGAGTGTTTTTCTTCAATAAATGCGTCCTCCCGTGTAATTTTTCCAAACTGTCATAGAGAAATTTCCAAACGGAGCGCATACTGACTGCCTTGTTCGATGGGTACTGTTTTCTTCTTTGTACCTTCACAGTTCAGCCTGTTTCTAGCTGAGCGCATCATGGCCGCATGTAACGCTGATTAATGCTCTCTTCTTTTTAATCTGCAATGTTTTCACAATGAACTAAGGTTTTGCGGCCATAATTGCTTCCGAACTTAAATTACTTGATTAAATACATAGCTTCAGATACCGGTCGGTCGTCCTGGGTTTTGAATGAATTACGCACTAGTGTAATGAATTTGCTGGTTTGACAGACGGCTCGTTCAGAAGGGGAAGCTGCCTACCTAGCATCAGTCAAGATACCTGCCATTTAGTCAGTGTTATGGTTTGCAGTGTGGATCTCTGATCAGTATGATGTCATTTGTATTGCAGAAAGGGCTTGTCCCAGTCGGCACTTCCATTCAGGCGAAGTGTGCCCACGGTGAGTTCTAAAATATAAACATTCAAATTTATTTCCTCAATAAATAGTCCATTAGGTTTATGCTAAAGTTTTTTTTTTAGTGGCTGAAACTCACATCAGATGATGTCAAGGAGCAGATCTTCAAACTGGCCAAGAAGGGTCTGACTCCCTCCCAGATCGGTATGGCTTTTCATTAGCTTGGGGAAAAATCCAAAAAAAAAAAAAAAACGTCTTCATTTAGGTCATTACTGACTGTTGCCATCTCTTTGGCTGGCAAAGGGATGGTTCAGACTTTGTTTTAGTCCAAGTGTGAGTAAGCATGAACTGCAAAACTTTTTGCTGTTCAGTTCCACTTAATGATTTTGTTTTCTGGTAGTTTGCACTTAATCTAGGCCCCTAATGATTTGGGTTGCAAAATTCAGGGAATTTTCAGAGTTGGAAACTTACCATGGGAATTAACAGGAATGAATGGGAATAAACTGGAAATTTGCAATATTGCAGGCTAGCCTACAAGAGGGAACTTAAATATAGTTAAAAAAAAATCTTGACAGCAGAAATAATATCATTGTGTAACCAGGTGCATCTGAGTAATTATGTGTGTGTAAAAACACCCTCAAATAAGCATCTGCATCAAAATGCACTGCTTATGTCATTCCATGTTATCATTCATACAGTTTACTTTCTTTGCTGTATCTGACAGCTCAATATTTCCGAAATTCCCCAGCTTAACTTTCCTTGGAAGTTTCCTGTCACGTTGCAGCCCCCCTAATGCCGTGTGGCGTGCCTTTCTCCAGGTGTGATCCTGAGGGACTCCCATGGAGTAGCCCAGGTTCGCTTTGTCACAGGCAACAAGATCCTGAGGATCCTCAAGTCCAAGGGTCTGGCCCCTGACCTGCCTGAGGACCTCTACCACCTGATCAAGAAGGCCGTGGCTGTGAGGAAGCACCTGGAAAGGAACAGAAAGGTAAATCTTAATATTGGCCAAGTTATGCCCCCCCCCCCCAACAACGTGGACATCTGTGGATAAACAAAGTTAAAAAAGACAGTAGCTTGGCGGTACTTTCTACAGATTGAAGTCTGATGTTTTTTTTTGGTAAATATAGTTTTCATCTTTATTTCAGTTAAATTATTTTATTTTGAGTTTCCGTTTTCTTTTCAGCTTTAGTTTACAATAACACCGGTCCCAACAAGCACAACGTGCACGAACAGAGACACTGGCACCATCAATCCATGTAGAATAAACCCAGATTTTAGTCTAATTTTTTTTCTCAAACACTTATTCACATTCTAAGATGGCAGGCAGACAACTTGATGTCTTTAATAATGAGTATATTTAGCAGCTATAAAGATTACAAAGCTCTACATGGCAAGTTAATAAACATGAATAGACAGCACCTACGGCAATTATCTGTCTGGTGGTCCATCGTGCAGAATAGCGCCTGTGTGTTTACTCTTCAGGTGCTTGGGCATAGTGCCTCTGGTATTTCATCGAGTGTACAGTGTACTAAACACCTTTTTGTTTTTTGATAATTTGAATTACATAGTGATATTTAAGGAAATCATCTGTTGTAACGAAGCATTTCTGAAATCAAAAAAGTAATTTCATTTTTAAAAATTGTCAATTTAAAATATTGACATCAATGCTGAATTGCAGCAGCCCTACTTCAAGGTTCAAAATATGTCTTAGTCTGTGTCAATACTTTGGAGAGATGGTCTTTTTCCATCATTACAGAATGTGCTGGCTTTTTTGGTCATAGATTCATAGATTTTGAGATTTTAAGTTTAGATGAATTGTCAGCTGCTGTTAAAATAATAAAGTATTAGTAGTTATCCTTTTGGCCTTTATTGATTTAGTGAACTTGCACTTTTTAGGTCATTACAGAAGTTTCTTTCCCAATTTTTATTTGTTTTTTTAATGTGCTATCCAGAGTGGACTTTGTGTGTGAAGTTAGGTTTGGGTTCTCAGAAACTAAATGCAATCTGATTGGATTGGTAAATGTTTGCATGTTGTACAGTCAAACCCTAGTGTTAACAGATGTCCTCCCTTGGTACAGAAATACATCACTACTAAAGATATCAGCTGCTACGTTTCTGCACTTAAGTTTTATATTATGATTTCTTTGTCGAAGAGGTAGTTCAGTGCAGGCTCCAGAAAAGAGGCTGACAGGTGTAGGGAATGATGATATTCCAAATTAACGACAAATTCACTGGAAGCACATAGGTTAAACTGAGTGCAAACAGTTTGTTTGCTAATGTCATACCACAGCAGGCCATTGAAGAACCAGGAGTTATTTCAGCATTTATGTATAGCCTTTCCCCGGGGTTACTTTCCAACAAACTAATCGTAAGGCAAAAATATTGTGAGGAGAAAATGCATTTTAATACAGTACACCTAACCTAACAAACATCATAGCCTGGCCTAGCCTACCTTAAACATGCTTAGA
>JAODJU010000018.1:4197446-4207636 GCA_026776725.1 Gnathonemus echidnorhynchus | reverse complement strand
GGTATCGGCAGATATCCAAATTCAGGTATCGGAATCGGATCGGAAGTGAAAAAATGTGGATCGGTGCATCCCTACTCGTAAAGTCGAAATATTATAAAACAGGCCATCGTAACCCAGGGAGCGTCTGTATATTATAGTTTGTAAGCCTTTTTTCTGAGAAGACTTCCTTCACGTCTTTATGCAGAAACATCTCACATCTTTGTACTGTATTTTTTTGGAATGTAGCCCCTTTAAATTAATTGTCTTCATTCTGTGGGGCTCCTGCTCATTTTAATGGTTGATTTCATCCTGCTAATATGGTGTGAAAATGCTCTAACTAAACATCAGGCTGAGAACATTTTTTGAATGGGAGGAAGACTGCAGTTCAGGGCATGTGTTCACACATCTCTTGCACCATGTAACAAACCCTGAAAGCGCATTGGAACTGTTTTTCAGGACAAGGATGCCAAATTCCGGCTGATTCTTGTTGAGAGCAGGATCCACCGGCTGGCCCGATATTACAAGACTAAGAGGGTCCTTGCACCTAACTGGAAGTAGTATGTATTGAATTTATGAATTCGACGTTTGTCAATGGTGATTTCCACTGAGCATCAGATGTCGAGGAACCTTGAAGTCCCACACTTTAATACCGAATGGATGAACCAAATCTTTTGGATGTTCTGATGGATGCAGTTGTTAGGGGTTTGGCTGTAAAAACAGTCACCATTTCTCCTTGCACATTTCACTTCCTGGTTCTCTCTTCTATAAGAACTAAGGTATGTCTGATGTGCTAGAGTAAGTCTGAAGGTAAATTAGCAGAGTGGCGACACTGTGCCAGCCTTGCCAGTCTCCTTCATACAAAATGCCCCTCCGGTGTGTGTGACCTAGGTGTTGGCCGTATGCCCAGCGGGTCTGTGTTGGAGACCGCTGTAGTTTGGCCAGCTCCGCACCTTTAAGGATTCTCATGAAGGTGAAACTGAAGGCAGACCTGTTACAGGAACATGGGGGAGGTGAAGCCCATTGATCATGGGGGAGTCTGTGCTGGACTATCCATCTTATTATGGGAACAGAAGAATTTCAGGGAGAAAACTGGAAATGTTTGGGACAGGAGTTACATTTATAAACTGGAAATGAAAAGTACTACATAAATGGACAATATGCACAGAAGAATTTGCCTTTCCTGTGCTCCGAAGATGAATTTTTGAACCTGTCAAGTCAAAACAGGAGGTTTGGTTTGTTTGTAGGTCAGGTTCCTGAAAGTCATCCTTTTGAATGTAGGCAAAATGAATACTGGTACAAACAATTTCCTGTGACAGTAATACCTCATTTGGTTGTGACCTGGTTAATGTTTGCTAATAAGTAATGCCAAATGAGCTCGTTAAAGGCCCCACAGCTACAGACTGAGAGCAGGGGATGGATTTGAGATCAGCTAATACTCGAAGCAGGAATGCTATAGGAAATGTAAGATTAATTGCAAATGCTTTCGTTCTGTGTGATTAATCTCTGCAAATCGTTCCTTATTTGAATTAAACAGATTTTAGCAGCAGTTACTCCTACGATTCTATATCCCTTCCCAGGAATTGTTGAAGACCTCTTAGACCACAGTTAAGGCTGTGCTGATTCCCCATAGATGGGGAAATGTCCCACAATAGTAACAATGTGCCTCAGCAACCCACCGTCCTGGATATTTAAAGATCGAAATCCTAGTTATGTGCAGCTAGAGAGATTCTAGAAGGGGTAACGGGTCTGGCCCTAACTGGTCTTATGTAACTATATTTTGGCTGCTCAACTAACACCCTTAAGAATTGTCTCTGTATAAAGCTTGGTTAGGTTAGGAAACTGTTGGGTGTACTAACTTTTTTTTCTTTCTTTTTCCCCTCCCTCTCTCCAAATCACAGCGAATCCTCTACGGCTTCTGCTTTGGTGGCATAAAATTCAAGAATTTCACCGAAATAAAGTGGATTTTGGCTCAGAACTTTGCATAGTGTCTTCTGTTGTGGATTTAAATATTTTTTCCATGGGGTTCATTAAATTTCCCAGTGCAACAAAAATCATGTCCATTACCCATAATTGTCTAAAGCAGGGGTCTCCAACTCCAGTCCCGGAGAGCTACCGTCCAGTAGGTTTTCTATCATACCTGGCTTCTGATGAGCCACACCTGTTCTCAGATAAATACCAGGAGCAGGTGTGACTCATCAGAAGCCATTGCGACAGAAAACCTACTGAATAGTAGCTCTCCAGGACCCCTGGAGACCCCTGGTCTAAAGAATGTAAACATTATCCAGCACTCTGTTGGCTCTCTTCGTGGGTACCCCTGGTGGTCAGGCGTCAACCTGTTTACTGCTGGGAGGCACAAGAACCATGTTTCTGTCACTGTCTTATGTCCTGTATTTACAACTCTAACTGTACAACGATTTTTTTTACAGTGGGAGGAACAGTTAAAT
Organism: Gnathonemus echidnorhynchus; assembly: GCA_026776725.1. Classification (NCBI taxonomy): domain Eukaryota; kingdom Metazoa; phylum Chordata; class Actinopteri; order Osteoglossiformes; family Mormyridae; genus Gnathonemus; species Gnathonemus echidnorhynchus. The sequence continues at coordinate 4,205,213 of JAODJU010000018.1, read as the reverse complement.
TTCACACTTATGGTTCTGTTCCTCCTCAACAGTTTCTGTGGTTTTTGCGAATTCCACATTTTCACGAATTGCATTTAGTACTATTTTATCACGTCTGACGGTCTTAAAGATGGGTGTTTAACCTTACAGACCTGCAGTTACACTCGTAAGTCTTATCTGTAGCGCCGGACCAGATACCGCTGGGGGTCCCGGAGCGTCGAACTTTCCTCCGACGCTTCTTGTAGTTTCCAGCGCAGTTTACGGGTAATCAGACACGACACGGAAAAAGGGGAAGGGGTGTTGCTTAATGGGGGAGGGGGGCGGTGGCACAAGAGTGACAGCGCGATTCTCTAACCGCGCCTGCGTTACTAGTTGAACCAAAGACAGAGATAAAAGGGGTGGTTCGCCCGTTTGCTCACGTTAGTCATTTCCAGGGGAGGAACGAGCGCGGCTCCCTTTGTAGACGAAAAGAAAGTGAAAACCGTTACTCTGTCTCATAATTATTACCGGCGAACAATAACACTTATTCGACTGGATCTGAATCATGAAGACGGCGTACGGCCTCACACGAGTAATCTGGAAGAAAAACAAGGCACTTTCTCTGAACGTTAATAACCAGAATCGCTGGTGAATTCATTGGTGCTCTGTATCGCTGAAAATGGAAACTGTTGTGGGTCCTGGGAAGGAGAGAGCGGACGGGGCCGCCGTGCAGCGATCGGGGGACGCGGCGATGTTGATCCTGCCCTGGACGAAACAGATACTTTGTGTCGTTTGGGATCATTTGCGGCTTCTCGTTCATGTTATTTACTACAGTTTCCTGGCAGGTGAGGAGGTAGTTTCTCTTTTGCTGTGGTGCTTTAAGATACTGATCTCTGCTGTGACTAACCGAAGAATGTAAGAATGTAATTCCTGGAGTGTAAATGCAACGACCGAGGGGGGGTTGTCACTTTCGGATTCGTTCCTAAGTTATTTTTGGCCGCTTACATATCATATGTTTGCATATTGGCGCAACAGGCAAGCTGGAATATACGCTCATGTGATAGAAAAAAGCATAATTTTAACTATTATGCGTATTCCATACGGCGAGTACCGACGGTAAAATGTTATGTGAAACATGATGTTAAAAGTATGATTAGGCGATTAATCGTGTGCTTGACAGTTTTCCAGCACCTGCTTTTGTTGGTTCCAAAATGTGGGTAAATTAACAATTTTGTGCTGCCAGTCGTAGCCGTTTTGTTAATGTTTGGATGCTCTTCCGCAGTCTTCCAGATGTTCAGACTGGAGGTACACTTGAGGATCACGGATGAGACGGGCCATCACGTCCAGCACATGAGCACGTCTGACCGGCCGGCTGAATCCTTCATCCTCTCTTCTTTGTTTGATGGGACAAACATGCTGTCCAAGTGTGGCGTGGACACCTACGCGGGAGGCTCACACGCTACGCTGCTGTCTGGTCTGCGGCCAGAGGACCTGTGCTGCAGTTTGGTGGACGATTTTGTCTTGCGTGCTACTGAATGCTTCTCCGAGTCTGATGAAGATTTGTGCTTGGGGCATCACCCTAGCTGGCATCCGAATAACAGTGCTGACTGGGACATACATGTGGCTGAAGACTTAAATGGTACAGCTGACTATAACACACCTGTGGAGGTATTTGAAGCAGCGCCTGAGTCTGAGTGCACTAAAGACCTGGAGGAATCTTCTTGGGATGATGATTATGATGAGGATGAAGACGAGTTCAACCTTCAGCAGAACCAGGCAATGTGGGAGTCTTTTACAAAATGTAACGATCCTTACAATCCCTTAAGTTTCTCTGCTTGTATCTCTACCTGCTCCATGAAGGAATACACACGTGAGACAGCAGAAAGTAGCAATGGGATGAACCCCAATTCTACACAAAAGGAGGAAACTCTACAAAATAAGTCACAAAAGACATATCAGGACACCGACCATGTCTCTTCAGACAGCGAGAGCGGTTGGGACAGTTCCTGTGAGTCAGCAGCCGAGGAGGATGAGGACAGCCAGAAGATCTGGGATTCATTCTCCCATCCAGAAGACCCGTACAACCCCCTGCACTTCACGGCCTGCACCTCCAGCTCCAGGAGAGCTTGTTCAGGGGGTGTCAGTCATGGGGAGGAGACACCCGGTGTTGTAGCTCATGAGGATGATGATGAGTTAGATGGACTGGGACAGGATGACTGCATGGGAGGTAGTGAGAGTGATGAAGCCCATTGCTCAGAAGAGGATGAGCTGTGGAACTCATTCTCCCAGGGTGACGATCCTTACCACCCTCTTCACTTTCGGGCTTGTCTCCGGACTTCCCCGCCAGCACAGGGCATGGCAAACCTTGGCCCCCAGCTCACAGACAAGACCACCCAGCCAGAAGGTTCTCAGAAGGTCTGCCGGTCAAAGCCACGTTTGCCAAGCAGACACTTTAAACACTGTTGCTCCCAAAGGTCCTGGGACAGTCCAAAGACTGTCCCCTGGAGGAAGAGGAGGCTGGGCAGCGGGATTCCAGCGGAGCCTCAGAAAAATGATAAACCACAGATAAAAAAGGTTAATATGCCTGCATAAAATTATGCATATTTATACCCAAAGTAAATTTACACAGAATTAACTGCCTTCCAAATCAGTGTATCCCGTAAGTGTACTAGCAAAAACCCTGCCCTGAAAATTATTTTAGTGTGTTTATTTCTGTCTGTGTTTCATGTTTTCCCCCAAAGTAACTGCAGTGCTGTGCGGTTGTGATGTGTAACAGCTAAATATTACTGGATGGTGACTTAGTGACATGTGACCTGTGAGTCAGGGCATGCAGCAACTGTGTCATAATGTCCCCTTGTCATATGGTGGTTACGCTCCACATTGTAGTTTCTCAATATGCCCAGGGAGATTTATCATAGGATAAGCATGTGAAGCCAGGATGGTTGACAGCTTAGCAGAGGGATGAGATGAGATTTATTTCTTGTGAGTAAGCATGTATTGACATGGGTCTGTCTGTCCCTGTTGCAGGTGAGGTTCTCACCCGTCATTCATGTCCACGTCATGCGGGCCTGGTCCTCTGCTCTCCAGGCGTCCAGGAAGGGACAGTGGGAGGAAATGGCCCGTGACCGGGATCGTTTCCGGCGGCGGATTGCGGAGGTGGATCAGGCCATCGGTTACTGCCTGAGTCCTTCACACAGGGAACAGATTGTGGCTCGTATCCAGGACACCTGACAGCACCTACCCCCATCACAAACTCTGAAGTTGAATTTTAAAATTTCTTTACAAACATTTAGAGACTTTGCTGATATTCACATTCATCTCTTTGTCTTGGTCAGCTGAATCAGCTGGTTTGAGTCTTATTATTTAAACGCTTAAGAGATTCCTTGTTATTTATTTATTGTTCTGCTGTCTTCAGCACGGGGCTCATGCACTGGTTTTTAAAATTTATTTGTTGATATGTAAATATGGTCGACTTTTTATATGCCTTACACATCCACCAATGTCTGTCAGCATATTGATATGCCCTTATTTTGCAATCTTTTAAACACAAATATTTTTGGAAATCTTTGTTTCAGTATAAAGACATGATTTATGGATTATAATTTGCAGAGCTTTGACACTAATTTGAGGGATGACTTCACTTTTCTATTGTTAATAAAAGCTTTGCTCTTTTCATTTTTGAAGTCTCAAGATAATCTATTAACTGAAGCGTGTTTTTTTTTTTTTGGTGCTGAAAATTATTGGTTGATTTGTACCCATGGGAAAATATAGTGCAAATACTGATGTAATCTGACACCTGTTACAGCCAATCAGTATCCCCCAGGATTCTTTTTACCCGAGGAAGCACATGTTTGATCTTAGTCACTGGATTGCATGGTGATGAGTCTGGGACTATTGTTTATCCTCCTTGGGGTCATGTGGAGGGAGTGATGTCTCATGGCCAAAGTTCATGTCTAATGATTGTGCTGATTAGTGAGAAAGACCCAAAGTCCTGTCCTGGTTCCGCTGCTTGGTTCTGAGTCATTCTTTATTATAGGCCCTATGGATTCTTGGTCAACACACGTTGGCACTTCTGAGATCGAATTCTTCATGGAGTATGAGTGATAGAACACCCGAGAACTTCCCTTGGGATTGACCGAGTTGATTTTATGTTTTCTCCAGTTTGGTGGAACTGTTTTTGATGGAAGTCAAACATTGTTTGATGTTGCTGTTTCAGAGGACTGTGTTAGAGGTGACTTGTTCACCATTTCATGTCGCAAGAAAAAAGGCCTGCGTCCTCCTGCATGGGGGACTGGTACACTTCAGCGGTCACTTTGTTAGCCGCCCGCACCGGCCATAGAAGGCTTCCACAGGGCATCTGCTCACGCCTGTGATGGTCCCTGCATCAATGTCGTCATGAGTGAGCAAGGGTTAAAAAACAAGGCATGATGAAATGTTCTCTTCGGAGGAGAAATCAATTAGCATCCGACCTCCCCCCCCCCCCTTCCCTGGAGATGCCTGATGATGTGTAAGCAGCATCGCGCAAAGCCTGGCAAGCGTTGAATGGAGTTGCAATCGCATGGGTGAGCTGCGTTATTATGTCGGGGGTGGGAGATTCCACGCTGTGTCCCGGTGCACCTGCTGTTTAGAGAGCGAACTTCAATGATGGATGGACGACTTGTATTGAAACACAAAAGGTTGCTATTGGTTGCCATTACCCACGCTCACCAAAACAAGCCTTGCATTTCCTGCTTAGGCGAGTATTATGAGGAAAGGAATATCGGCTTTTGGAGAAAACCGTAGATGCGACATTGTGGCGAGATAAAGATGACTTGATTTGTCATTCACTTAATCCCTCCCGCTTCCTGGTGTTCGTTGGCACGGTGTGTTGAGAGAGACTATCAGGCAGAGAGGTGTTACGTTACTTTGTCCTAGCAGGAGGGCCCAGCCCCAGCAGCCTGGTCTCCAGGCAACGCAGCGTGGTAGTGAAAGGATTACTGGTGATTGCATGCGGCGAGGCCAGTCAGGTGCGGCACAGATGGGGGAGTCCGGGGCAAGTGCGCGGTCTCGCGTGGGGCAATTATCCAGGCCCCGCCGCGTGATGCAATCGGGGAGCTGGTATTATGTCTGTGGTACGGGAGGTGGCTCTGTTTCCACCCGCGCCGCCAGCAGAAGATTTGCCCCCGCAGGTCAGAGACAGCAAGCGGTCTCCTTGAAGGGCTTCAGTCCTGCTGATGCAATAAAGCCACAAAAACAGTAAACACACAATGCCTGGCACAGATGTGGTTTCAGAATCACAAGGCCTGATCACGTATGATGTCTGACCTGTAATATCACATTAGAGAATATTACAGGTTACATTTCGCTGGTTTGAGCCGTAATGCTCTTCACCTCGGGTAATAGCGACTGAATCACTGACCTCCTGACGGGTGTTGTTACCTAGGTGTAACAGTAGCAGAAATAATGGTAGAACGTTTCCCACGATTGAAGTTAAAGTGGCTCGCTTTTTAAATTCAGGTAGAAACCATTAGCTCACAGTGGTAAAGGATCAGCAAAAAGCTAATTTAACCTGACAGAAATCTTAACGTCATAGTAACAGCTGGGTAGATATTGGAAAATGTCATTCCAGTATTTAGGCATCCTTTTTGGTGCATAAAAATTATGTTATTAAATATGTAGTAGTTATTAAATATAAGTACTATAACTAATATAATGGAATTGGAAATTCAGTGCAAGTAACATTTTCATTTAAAGGGTTAGAAGTAGTGCAGTAAAGTTAATATTTTATTGAAAAAGATTAACTACACCGCAAGGTCACAGCACAGCACAGGAGAGCATGTTTGTCGCTCACAATTCACCAGATAAGCGTCATACTAAGCGTCAAACTTAGAACTTGCAATTGACAATTTTAACCACAAGAGGTCAGTACTTGACTGATATTGCAGATTGTTTGTATAACTTGTTGCTTGAATAAAGAAAACTCGTTTAACTGTTTGTTTTGTAAAACTGATGTTTGGATATAATAACAAGAGGCTTACGTTTCGACTCATGAGTATTGTCACTCATCTTAAAGCTGAACAACGTCATTGTACAGCCCTCTGCTTTGTTGCTGTACGGCTGCCATGGAAACCAAGGCGATTTTATCTGTTAAGCACAGGAACCGGATCGTGCCACAAAGTCAGTCGATAGGTTTCACACAGTAAAAAAATACATAATTGCACAGAATAATTTTTTCCAAGACATAAGATCAGGTGAAATTGGTACTTTATTTCCATTCGTTTAAATTATGCAGAGCAAGTAAGAAAGGCAGAGCTAATTATGCAGGACCAGTAAGAAAGGCAGAGCTGCCAATAGGTATCTGGATCAGTCTGAAAACTGGAAGAACAGGTTTTATAAGGAGGAGTCTAGACTGTGCTGATACGGATGTGTTTGTCTGGGGCTGCGCAGAGGGGCTCATTCCTGGGTAAAATAGTGATAAAAGGGTCAGGACAGAATTTCCTAAGGGCCACATGACAATGTATCACAAAGCGGTGAAGGGGGAGTCATGATGAACGGTGATGATTATTCAGTGCTTGTGTACATATTGGTTTTGCATCATTTCTTACGAGACAGATAAAGACAATATGTGTACTGCAGATAAAAAAGTAGTTTTTCCAGTCATAAATCTATATGTTCCTTTCTTAAGCTCGTTGGTTAGTGTGTAATTAAGCAAAAATATGACTTTGTGTCACCTGTTTAGAGAAGAAGATCTTCCGTAACCTTGCTGTCGCCATTATGTAGTCTGAGTTTACATAACATTCAGTACAGGTTCACTGGGAGTGAGTGCGTGTGAGAAGAAGGGTATAACTTGAGCACTGGGGGGGTTGAGGTGGTTGTATTGACTAACTTTCACTATAGGGTTACAAGCCCCCCCCCCCCCCAATAATTTACACCCATGTGTGGAAAAGTATCTTTTGGGTTTCTCATTGGTTGATGTGGATTTCAGTATATGCGACATGGGCTACCACCCAGGGTGCATCTTGCTGGGGGGGGGGTGCATGGGACAGTTACGCAATTTATTTTTTTTTTATCACTTATTTGCATGTCAGGTCAATGATATGGGGAGGGGGGGTCACCCAGGGCGCCATACAAGCTGGAACCACCGACCACCACTGAGCCAGATGATAGTCAGGAATTCGGCCCCATATGTTTGTCATTTGGGTCGGTCAGTCAGCAGCACCGGATTCGCATACTCAGCAGGTTAGTGGTCCCACCTGAGCCGCTTTAGCTTGGATCACCCTTTGGGCTGGAGGTGGCAGCAGGAAGAGCGACAGTCAAGGACAACGTCTGGACTCAGGCCTCGCCAGGACCTGGCTGTGTCAGGCCTCCCCTCCCGTTCCGTGCTCAAGGCCATCCTGCCGGCCTGCTGTTTAGGCCTGCTGTTTACCTTAGCCTGATAAGACGGCACGGGGATTATGCCTTCGATCGGTCTGATCTTTAGATGTTTTGCTCTGTGACACTCTGGGCCCATGACAGGGGAATCTGACATACCAGCAAAATAAAGTGCTCACAGTCCTGCTGTGATTGGCATCAAAACAGATTTTATGTGTGGATTTATATGCATGTAGCAGGGGATGAATTAAACTCTGTTGTTATGTGACTGTGAGTTACGACATTTGAGCCTGAGTAGCTCATTGGGTAATCCGTTGACCTCTCATCCTCAGGATTGGCTTACTGTGTGTGTGTGTGTATGTGTGTGTGTATGTGTGTCTGTGTGTGTGTATGTGTGAGCGGGTTTACCTATCCTTATGGGGACACAATGTCCCCATAACGTGATAAATATCCGTTTTT
>JAODJU010000018.1:4178857-4196319 GCA_026776725.1 Gnathonemus echidnorhynchus | reverse complement strand
GGGGGTGGGGAGCCTGGGGGGTCTGCTCCATGTGTTCAGCCAAGCATCCCTCAGACCGCACATCGCTCAGATCCAGCTGTGCGTTAATTGGCATCACGATAAATAAGACATAATAAAAGGTCAGAGGGAGCCACCTGCTTCAGCTTCTACTGAGGATGAAATAAGAATAAATATGATAATTGGGGTTTCGCTGTTGTTGTGAGACTAGCTGCATGATGGCACATATCTTCACCTCTATTATAGTCTCATTCCCAGTTTTTTAATGGAAAACACCAGGAACTTGAAGAATAGAAAAACAAATATAAAATTTCCTGTAAATGCATTATGATGTCTTAAGCTTTTCATTATTCTTGAACAACCACTGCATGCACATAGAGGAAAATGGATAACTTACCTAAAATAGAGCAGGCACCTATGGGAACCACTAGTAACCCATCAGCTTGTCCCAATATTAGCGTCATGCTAAAGACTGCAAACAATTTGCTTCCAGGTTCCTAAGAGCTGAGCTCAGGACAGATAATGTTTGTTCCCTTTACCTACAAAAGATCAGGTTTGATGGCAGACGTGTACACCATATGGACAAAAGTATTGGGACACACCTCTTAATCGTTGAATTCAGGTATCACATTCAGACAGATTGTCGCAGGTGTATAAAATCAAGCACCCAGCCAGGCAGCCAGGTTTACAAACATCTGTGAAAGAATGTGTTGCTCTGAAGAACCCAGTGAATACAAGCGTGGTTGGGTGAGTTTGATGTGGAAGAATTTGACTGGCCCGTGCAGAGCCCTGACCTCAACCCCATCGAACACCTTTGGGATGAACTATAGAACAGAGATTGTAAGCCAGACCTTCATGTCCAACATCAGTGGCTGACCTCACAAAGGCTCTTCTGGATGAATGGGCAAAATTTCCCACAGACACACTCCAAAATCTTGTGGAAAGCCTTAGCAGAAGAGTGGCAGCTGTTATAGCTGCAAAGGGGGACCAACTCCATATTGCTGCCTGTAGATTTAGAATGGGGTGTCATAAAAGTTCCTGTAGGTGTAATGGCCAGGTGTCCCCATACTTTTGTCCATATGTATTTCGGCTAGAGAGCAGAGTTGGTTTGGGCTGGAAACTACTGGACGTCCACACCAAAGCAAGGCCCTAGCAGAGCAGCTGCACGAGGCAGAACCCCAGAATGTTAAAACTCTCTCAGGCTGCACAGGGAGCTGCATTAATTTATCTTTTTTCTCCAAAGGGATGGGGAAATCAAATATTAATGGAATGGTTGTATACTTAATATTGATGTCTCCTTGAAGAGCAGCCCACTCAGAGCTTTGCCCCTTATTGTGAATAACAAATATACTAATAACACTATTACAATAATGACATCGACCATCAGCCTGTCCAGATAATGAACATTGATGCAATTCGACTGGACTGAAATTATTTGGCTCACTCACATGGTTGCTCTAATATCGTCCCAATCCAATGCATATGCACTTTACTACACCACAGTTTGTGTGGAGGCCAAAGTGCTGTCCTACAAAATCTAGAAGACAATTAAAGAAAGATGCTTCCACAATGCATTAAAATTGACAGACAGTAGATGGGTAACTATGATATTTTCTTGGCAGTCCATTATACAGATCTTTCTTAAAGGCATTGCGACTTTCAGACAAAGGTCACCCCACTACCTAAAGTCATGATTTCCATGCTCTCTTTGACTACAAATACCACACAGTTAAACAGTGGGCTGTCTTTTAACTGTGAAACCTACTTTTTGTTGTGTTATTGTTTTTCCAACGCATGTGCTTTGCATTTTTAATTCTCCTAGGCACCGTGGCCATTAGGTACTCTGGAAATTGTAAGTGCCATTATTAGTCTGGGATCTCTTTTTGTCTTATTGAAGTATACACCATTAGAAAGGCCAGGGAGTCATTTGTGACTCATCCTCTTATTTCAGGATCATATATACCCAACGACGACTGAGTCCTTAGGGCTCATGCTCATGTTTGTCCAGGCTTGCGTAATGTTCAAAAAGCATATGGTAAAAAAAACAAAAAACACAAAGACGGTAGAGTGAGATCACATGACGTAGAGGGACAGGATGCATGTAGAAATGCCACACCTCACTGTCACATGATGCCACAGATATGCTGCTTATTTTTCTCTTTGTCAGGTCTGAAATAGGTGGTCTAGTGAGACAGAGCAGTACTTAAATGACTTGACTCACCAGGAGCAGGTTAAGAAGAAGGCATGACTGATACCATCTCCCCCATACAGATATGTCTAGTAAATTACCTCAGACTCAGCCTAAAATTCAGCAATAAGAATTCTGCATGAAATACTTGACTAACCAGTTAATTAAGAAATTAGATCCTCGAAGTAATAAACGATGTCATCGGATGACATTATAATAGTATTTTAACAGTTTGATGGCTGACAGCTTCCTGCAGTAAACTTACTGCCAACAGTGTAGACCTGAGAGAGGATTCCTCCTGCATTGGAACAGGACCTGGCGTTTTCAAACAAATACTGAATATGAAGCACCTTGGTCAAAATTTTGTTGTAGTATCTTTCAAAAGATGGTTTATACATGGGAAAGCATAGCTTTTCATCTGAGTTTTGACATTTCAAATCAAGCTGCATGTAATCACTATTTTCCAAGAATTCGCCTTAAATTTTAAATACACAACCCAACCAATGTCACTATTGGATCTAATGCTGTATATTAATTTCTGTTGGTTTTTATATGAAATACATCAATATTTAATTTTAACTTTAAGCATAAGTACGTGAGTCTTCATTCTGCAGTTCCAAAGGCTCTGGATGCATCAGATTGGGATCCAGGTGAAGATGGCGATCTCCCAGTGCCCGATACTGGGCAAACTACCGCCCCTCCTGGTTATGCCGATGTGCGATTATTTTTAATATTCATCCACAGCTGCTTACTTTTAACGTATCGTTTCCTTTTACGAAAGCTAAGGGTGTGTGTGTGTGTAAAGAAACTTCTCAGGTAAGGGGACATTCCAGGTGTTCAGTCTACTGCAGCAATTCTTTAATAATAAATCGGCGCTTCATATGCTTTCGGTTCAGCAGAAACTTTAGACAGAACTTCAACTTTAGTCAGCTGGCTGTCATGAGATTCTCAATTCGAGACAAGTCTGCACACACATTTACATGTATGTAAGAGTTTTATTACTCTGTGAAGGCTGTAGGGTTTGCAAACTCCCCCAATGCTTTTGATGTAGCCAATTTTAGGTTTATAATGGAATAATATATATTTGCCGTAAGATTTCTTGCGCGAGCGTGAGAGTCTGAAAGCGTGAGAGTCGCGCCAGATGCCTGAGAGTTGGCAGCTTTGTCTTTTGCGGCATATTCTTCGTCGTTCCTGTCGGCTAACGACTTGCCGTCATCCCCTTTAACGCGGGATTGCCCTTGTGGTGGTGGTTGGATCTGTTGCATGCCCCCGGAGCGCAGCATGAAATAAGGCTTCAAATCAGGATCATGGCGGCTCCGCTCGGCCGGGACGCGCTGCCTGCATACTGGTCTTACGGGGTCTGCAAAGATGGCCGGGTCTTTTTTATCAAGTGAGTATCTTGTTGATGGGCTGCTGCTGTGCCGGTCGCTCATGCTTCTTTGGGTACTTTTAGTTAAGTTTCTTGCTTCGGGAGCAGGTGTTCTATATTGTTTTGTTTTTTTCCAGTGATGAAACTCATCGCACTACTTGGCTCCATCCCCGAACTGGTGAACCTGTCAACTCCGGACATATGATGCGATCAGGTATCCCCGAATAACACATATGCACCTGCAGCTTAATGAAATCTGCAGTTTATTCCCTCCCGTTTTTTTTCTTTTTGCGCTCATGATTAGTTATATACTAATACAATACACGTGGATCGCTGATTGACTTACTTTCCCATTACAGATCTACCGAGAGGATGGGAAGAAGGATTCACAGACGAGGGGGCCAGCTACTTCATCAAGTAATTAACTCTTTCTTTTATTAATGTTTTACATGGTGATACTATACGAGTTAAGCGGAGACGCTCACATTCCACCAGTTGTCATTTATCTCCGGTCTAAATATGGCTCTGACTGGTTAGTCTTCGGTAAACTCTATTAACACGAAGGGCTGTAATAAATAGTCGCATTAAGGTAGATAGGGATCCAGAGAAAGATTTATCATAAACTATAGGTAATATTTTAGAGTTTAAAGATATTTTCAAGTTTTTTTCTGCCAGTTAAGTGTCACTTGCATAAAGTTTGTGGAGCTGGTCGTGGTTAGTGGTGCCTCACGAAAGCAGAAGCCGATGCGCTGTAGTCATGCTCGGTGATTCTCCCACTCGGATAGCGACATGGGAATTGGGGGATTACGTCTGTTTCAGATGGAAAACAGTATTAATGTGTTACATTTTTAAGTCTTCACCGATTACTTAGTCTCTATCTCTGATACATTTATTCCTTACCGGTCTCTTGAACGGTCATTTGTACGGTTCAGGATATAGTTTTGGTGGTTTGAGGATTTTTAAATCACAAGATTAAGGTTAGTAAGTAGACATTTCTCTGCTTGCATTTTTATGAGGTTGGCTAATTGACCAAGGTCTGACCCCCTCTTCCTTGCACAATGCAGGAAGGCAGTGTTCTGCATCTGGATAAACCGCATTCCCTCAGTTACAGACCGGAGGTGCGGGGCGGTCTCTTGTAGACCACTACCTGCTCTAGGTCCGTGCACAAAGAAAGCAATAGCTACATACTATTTTGTTATATATATATTTTTCTGTTTGGTAGTCTGACACATTTTTCCCGAGATTTATTGAATGGGTAAAAAAAGTTAACCTGTTATGCATATAGACTAAAGTATTTAGTAAAACAATCTACACTTCAAGGTATATGGCTTAACACCAGTTAATAATAAGGCCTTATGTTATTTAATCATACTGGCACAATACATACATTCATTAAGCCAAACTCGTTTCTGTAATCAACATTCCTGAGAAATCAGTAACTAGATGGTGCCTGTAGCATATTTAAAAACACCCCTGGCCCCACAAAAGTCAAAATGTACTTTTAAGAAATTCCTGACGCGTTCTGTTTTACCTCTCATTGGAGTGTGAAAACAGAGATAGAGGCAACAGGGAGAACACGCTGTCAAACATGCCGTCTGTGCTGTCAGGCGAACTGTAACGTGTGATGGTGGGGCAGAGGTCAAGAGCAGAATGATTCCGAGTCTAAAAGTGGCTGAGGACTCTGAACCAACAGTCCTGCTGCTCCATGAATGTCGTGCTTATAGCATTGCTCACAAGGTATATTTAATGCATTTGACTGATGTATTTCTCCGACTTTTAATCTACAGGATGTACAGACGGTGCATAAATGTTGTTCAAATGCTTTATGTTATATATATTTTTTTCCAATGTCAGGTTTAATATTCAGAATGTAGTTTGTGTGTCTTCTGCTATTTTATTGCCTTCTTGATTTTTATTTGGGAAAAGGATTATTAAAAAAATAGTGCAGTATTTGCAGATTATACTCCAGGATAAAAGCATATAGTGGGCGCTTTCCTGGAACAAATCAAACCACTGAGTTTTTGTTGCCGACTACTGGAATGTTTATATCATAGCCCAGGAACATAGTGCATCTCCAGCACCCAATATTGAAACTGTTAGCTGATAATTGTGGCATCAATGGTCCCCAAGGGGAGAGTTATGGCTTCGCTAATTTCAGGAATTCTTTGATTATGAGGCTGCTGGGGTGGCACTGTAGTTCAGTAATTAGCACTGTTGTCTCACACCTCTGGGACCGGGGATTAAGGCTCTGTCAAGGCTCCATGTGTGCGAGTGTGTGAGTGTGTGTGTGTGTCCTGCAATGGGTTGGTGCCCCATCTTGGGTTGTTCTGTGCCTTGTTCCAGTGGCCTGCAGGACAGGCTCCAGACCCTCCCACGACCCTGAACAGGACATGTGGTTACAGAAAGTGGGTGGATGATGTTACTGTAATAGTAAAAGTACTTTCTGCTGAAGAGACCTAGTGTGACATTTTAAATCGCTTCCTTTCCTTGTAATGTTCTTTTTCATAAATAGTGGTAATGTACAGTATGGAAGTGGGGTGGACTAATTTGACAGGAAGTAGATGTTCAGATAAGGAAAAAATGGCAATTTTTCCAAAAGTTGTTTTCTTCATCCATCCATCCATTTTCCAACCCGCTTTATCCTTATTGGGTCGCGGGGGGTCCGGAGCCTATCCCAGAAGCAATGGGCACGAGGCAGGGAACAACTCTGGATAGGGGGCCAGCCCATCGCAGGGCACACTCACACACCATTCACTCACACATGCACACCTACGGGCAATTTAGTAAAGCCTCAGCATGTCTTTGGACTGTGGGGGGAAACCGGAGTACCCGGAGGAAACCCCACGACGACACAGGGAGAACATGCAAACTCCACACACATGACCCAGGCGGAGACTCGAACCCGGGTCCCAGAGGTGTGAGGTAACAGTGCTAACCACTGCACCACCATGCCGCCCATTGTTTTCTTCATTATTAGGTAAATTCATTTGTGCGCAGAAAGTTGCTTTGTAATGCAAAGTGGCCCTTTTTGTTTCATACATTTTCTGATGTGTTTCAAGAGTGCGAGCAGTCATTTTCTGATATGTGTGTGAGCAGTCATTTTCTGATATGTGTTTGAGCAGTCATTTTCTGATATGTGTGTGAGCAGTCATTTTCTGATATGTGTGTGAGCAGTCATTTTCTGATATGTGTGTGAGCAGTCATTTTCTGATATGTGTGTGAGCTGTCATTTTCTGATGATATTGGGATGCATTGCATGTAATCCTGTCTTATGATGGTGTTCAGTTTGTTATAATGAGATTGATTTGTAGTGTTTCTCTTTAGTTTCTACTGCTTGGTTCCCTTAGTGTTCTCGGTGCTTTGCAAAGAATATTCACGATAATGGCCACATGCTTGCCGAATATTCTGCGAAATGCCCGTTACTGGGTCCGATTCTTCAGCCTGGACATGAAAATTTGAAACAGCTAATTTTATTAATAAAGGGAATCCAATCAACATGCCTTTGTGTAGAGTTGTATTACAATAATCACATGAACGGTGGAACTTCAGTGAATTTCCTCATCAGTCGACTCCTTTTATGGTGGCTACATTATGTGCCGGATGCACGATATATCAGCTAACATATCGATACTGGTGGATGGGCATCGGCCCGACATGTCAGTCTTGGCAGTTATTACCTGCCGATATTTAAACTTCATCAGTATTCAAAGTTATAAACACCAGAGCTTTGCACAGCCACTATTATAACGGAGATGATCATATTGGATGATAAGCTTTTTTCTGCGATGGAGGACGAGCGATTTAATCGGTTAATTCACCAGTATGTCAGTATTACCAATATTGATCTAAAATTTATCAGTCAAAATTTACACATCGGTGAGCTGCTTGTCGTCACTTCCTGCCCCCCAGGGGGACCCTGCTCTCGGACTCCCAGCACAGTGATGCTTACGTAAGTCATTTTAGGTCGATAGCATGAATCTGTTCATATCTTTCCTCTCGGAGAACACAGCTCTCATATTAGAGTTTTTTAATCTATGTGGAGTCAGGGTCTGATCAAGCCTTTCTTGCCACTTCTAGCTTGTCTTTTTCTAACAGGTGACTTGTCTCATGTCACATGTCACGCTACATGAGAGGACCATGGTGAATGTGCCTCACACAGAATGTTCAGACAGTGGTTTTTTATATATATCAGTCAAAAAATTTTCACCACTTTTCCATTTATTTCATAAACTGCTGATTTTTTTTTCTTGTTAAGCGTTGGAAAGTTCAGCAAATAACTTTAAATGAAAATGTAATTCAAATAAAACAAGTTTCCTATATAATATGGAAAGAGTATGTAACAGTGCATCTCTAAAATCCTATTAAATGGTTGTGTTGTGATGCCAGAGTCAAATTCTAGGCTGTCGTTTAACTTTAAATGCACTAATTAAGGGTTTCATCCCACAAAACAGCAGTAATGTTCCTTGTACAGTGGATGCCTCAAATTTTGCTTTTATAACTGCTAGAGGAGGTTACTTTGATGAATCAAAAACATGACATCCTCTTGCTAATAAAGGTACTCAAATGGTGAACATACTGTAAATGTATTTGTTGGCAAAGAACAATGAGTGTATTTTTAGTAAATGTCAAGTGACAAGTGGCAAATGTAGAAAATCTCAGTGTGTGCAAAAACGTTTGACTGGTAGTGTAAGTTTATTTTTTTTTCGCAGTGCTAGAAGCAAGGAGTTGTAACTGAATTATCGGAGCCTTTAGTCAGGATTTATATGTGCGGGTGCACACACAGAAAAAACAACCCTGGTCCAATCTCACACTGTCTTTTCTCACATAATTGAGGAAATTGATGACAATGGCTTGCAGTGCTGTGGAAACAGTCTAATTGTAATTCTGCTCATGCCTGCCCAGGGGCTGGAATGTCCCTCTGTCCGCCTGACCGCTGGTTCCTGCCGTGGGCAGTGGGAGGGGCCGTGTGGCCGCACACTCGCCTTTGAACTGGGGGGAGGGGTGCCGCCACAGAGGGTGACCCCCGGTCCTGTCATGATGTTGACCCTCTCCTGGAATCTTCTGGAAACTCTGGAGTGCCCTACTTGACTCGCAGCGAGGTTCGCTTGCGGCTGGGCTGCATTTTGGTCACGGGGGTGCAGTGTTTGCACAGTCCCGCCGGAGCTGTTCCTTTCAGCCAGCACTGACATTTTGCCGTGGCATTTCCCCACTTGTGTTTGGGCCGGGTGGGGGGGGATGCTGGTGGGGAGCATGGGCTCGCACTCAGAAAGGGGCAAACTCAGCAGGCGGATGGATTAATTGTTAGAGGTCTGTTTCATAGGTGCTCCTGGGTCAGTGCTGAAGAGCCACTGCCCAGCTTTTCGGATGAAACACCATAGCTGTCCTGCGTACAGCAGTAGAACCAGCTAGTGTCAGTTAGGACTCACTTTTATTGCCAGAACCACTTCAGAGGCACATAAATTTAATGTTTAGAGAAGCCTTTCTGCACACGACTGTTGTATTGAGCTGTTATTTTTGCACTGGTGCCTTTGCCTTAATGGGTCTGGGCATTCCCCTCCAATCAGCAACATGGTGTTTTCACCTACAGAACTACCACTGACTGGGTGCTTTTTAATAATCACACCATTTTCTGCCAACTCTAGACACTAGTGAATGAACATCCCAGGAGGGTCGCTGTTTCTGAGATGCTGGAACTATCACATCTAGTGCCAACGATCACTTCAATGTCAGAATCACACGCCTTGGCCATTCTAATGCTCAGCCAAACACGAAATGAACTTCTTGACCCTGTGTGCCTGCTGCATACATTGAGTTCAGGGAGGCATGTCAGGGAGCCATGTGGGATGAATAGACGGCCTTCACCGTGTGTAACTCAGCCTGGGTGCCTCGGAAGATGGAGCTCAATGCCCAGGCCCCTTGAACCCGGCTGCCAGCTGGGAGGTGATGTGCGCAATTGTGAAGGCCTTGTATCATGAATCGGGAGAACACCCTGTCCTGGAGCACACGACTGACCGCATCAGGGATTGTTTTGTGCGGCAGCTCTGAAAATTCCCCTCGAGAAACACATATGAAGGTTTGGACAAGACTTGGGCTCTGTTACGGTAACATGGTATACCATGGTATTTCTGTTTATATTGTTAATTGTTGTATTTTATCATGGGAGCCCCACCCCTCACCCCCCAACACCACCAAATACTGGAAAGGCATTGATTTTGAAAATATAGGCATACCTCGGCTCACGAACTTAATTAGTTCGAGGACTCCGAAAAGTTCGGGACCTGAATAAATTTTTCCTGTTTAAAATAATGTGTAAATACAAATAATTTGTTCAAACCTCAGAAAAACCGATTTTTAAATTTAAAATTTTTTTTTAAATGTTTTTCTGTGACCAGGAACATAGACTTAAATTAAAATAACCTTAAAGAGCAAAAAAGGGAAAGAGAGAAGATACGTTTACGGAAGACGGACCAATACACAACTGAACGTACGCTTGTTGGCGGGCTGGTCGCTCGAAAGACGCCAAGAAACGGAAAAAAATCACAACCCCCCCCCCCCAAAAAAAAAAAAAAAAACTAAACAATTAACTTTAAAAGACTGAGTAACAGTCAAAAACAATACAGTCATTTCGAAAATGTGATTTTTAAAAAATTATTATTATGTTTGTATCTTCACTGCCTGAAACTCGATTCACGAACTGGTACAAAAAATTTTCAAACATCTGGTTTCTAACCTGATTTGTTCGTGAACAGGACTGTTCGTGGGTCAAGGTACCACGATACCATTAAAATACTGTATACTGGATGGTATAAAATATCGCCCAAGCCTTTGAATTTTTTTTTTTCACCAGTTGTCCGTGTCACGTGCAATGACCAGAGCAGGCCTCTAGGAGGTGGTGATGAGGCTGGCTCATTGAAGGCATGAGTAAGCGCATGTACTGAACTGTAGTATGTGGCATTTCTTGGGGCCTGTGAAACATCACTTGCAGTCAAACCCATTTCCAATTAATGCAGCCAGCAGACAATGAATGATGGCAGTACTGCAAAGCCCTCACTGTACGCTATCCAGCCTGAGTAGCAGCGCAGTGCGGAAGACGAAAGCTTAGCACTTGTGTGTTATGTTAACCTCTCTTCATACCAGGTTAAATTAAATGTTATTTTTTTGTCATTTCCTATCTTGTCAACCCCCAGACACTTTTAAAGACTTTTTGCAATATATTTTCAACAAGTTTTTTCACTCTGCTGTAAAACTTGTGAAATGAATCAGTTCCATTTTATTGTATAGGAGTAAGTGTTACAGAATGAAATGGAGAGTCTTTTCTCGCGGTGGGGGGGCACGGAACGCGGCCCGGACCGAGTTCACAACCGAAACCTGGCCCCAGGGGCCTATTGGCTGTGCTTGTGCATCTGCGTGTTCATGATACCGTCTGGTGATGTCTGGTGGCTTGACTTTCATGGTGTTTGTGCGAATTCGAAATCTCGCTAGAAAGTGAGACGACAGAAGTAGGATCAGAGTAAAACAAACGCTCTGGTTGGCTTTGAAAGCCCCATCCCTCCCTCTTCCAGGCTTTGAAAGCCCTCAGTGAGGAGATCCCCTGGAATGTGTAGTGTTTGGAAAGCAGATGGGTGATATGGATTCAAAGCTTGCCTGCTCACTCGAATTATTACCCCCCAGAATTTCTTTATTTTGTTTGATGCCGTCTTCAGTTTTCTGTTCATCGCGAGCTTCATTTCTGATCTGGCGTTTTGCAGTTGCACATTTTGTGTAATTCCAGTTTTTACACTTTAAATTCAATTTAAAAATAAAAGCATGTCAGAAACCATAATTTTGCAGAATTGACATTTGTGATGATTAGGGTGAGCTTGCTAATTGTGTTGCTCAAACACTTCATGATGGTATGATTTGATTTTTGGGAATATTAGATTATAAGAATGATAAACACATTTTATCGATTTTGGTTTCTGAGTGTGAAATACTTGCAGATATTGCAATTCCATCCACTTCCAAGCAGTAAATCTTCATTATGTTTGACATCACTGCTGACTAACGACAGTGTATCCTCTGCTAGGTTACAGCAGGGGTGACGGTGCAATGTGGTTTGTGGGGGTATAGCATTTATCTAACGTCTGTTTCAGTGCTTGATGTTATTCAATCTGTGTTTACCAGTAAGCCATTCACAAAAGTCTAGGCCTGTTACTAAGTAGTAACGTCTTAAGTCATAAAGGCTGCTGATATGATGTAAACGCAGGCATGAGCTGAATGGGTGTTCTGATTATTTGATTGTTCTGGTCATTGCTTTGATTGCTGAGTTGAATCGAGCGTCTCCTGATGGCTGCAGAGAGTGGCTCACTGGGGAGCACTTTTGCACGACATGCCTAAGATTCGAAGTTTGAATCCCAATGTCTCCTGTATGTGTGGAGTTTGCATGCTCTTTTTAAGTGGGTTTCCTTTGCATCCGAAACATATGTGTTTAGGCTAATTGGCATCTTATAATCTATAATTGTGTTTGTTTGTGAGTGTGTATGCCCTGCAATTGGCTAGCATCTTGCACAAGGTGAACTCCAGCCTTGGGCCCTATGCTGTCTAGGACAGGCTCCAACCCCCCCCCCCAGGATAAATGGTAGGAAGATGGGATGGATGGATGGATGGATGGATGGATGGATGGATGGACGGACGGACGGACAGATGAGCGGATGGATGGATAAGCGGATGGATGGATGGATGGATGAGTGGATGGATGCAGAAGGATTGAAGAGCTGGGCGGTTCCTCCGGCCATTTTGTGTCTTATGCAGTTTTAACCTCGAGATGGTGCTGCTGATTTATGTCGCCTTGCGAGACCCTCCCAGAGGCAGATCCCACAGACCGGATCGGACGTCGCTGTGAAGTGGGCGGCCGCCTAAAGGTCAGCGAAAATAATTTCGGAAATATGTCACCCCTGACACTTCTATAGTTTAGCCACATGAAGGCGATCATTGTGCTGCCTTCAAGGGTCCAAGAAAACAACAGTGTGTCAGATCCATAAAAAGAAGTCGGGTTTTGTTGCTCGACAGATCCTCTTTTGATCTTGGGCTCGAACATTGTGTCTTTGTTAGAGTGCAAAACCACAGGGGAAGCAGATTTCTGAGGGGGGCGACAAGCTGCTGTCTCTTTATTCACTGAGGAGCAGATGAGGCAATCGTCCCGACATCCTTTAACAGTTTAAACATTAAGTAACATTAATTATTTGCTCACAGCCTCACGGATGCGGCTGAACCTCCCCACGTGTTTCAGTGCTGGAATTTCACCCATTTCTTTGCATCCCTGCTCTCCGTAGGTCGTGGAGACACTTTGTTTTTGCGTGTAGCTGTAATCTTGCGAGACTCATTTTCCTATAAGCCACCTTTTTACCCTAAATGTGTGAAGCGGCGATATTTTGCATCCCAGATGCCATGAAGCGGTAGAGTAACGTCTGAGCTGTCTTGGGCCACTTAGTTTTGCCAAAGTTTCCGTTATTTTACGAGTGATTTTTAACCTTCTTTTTCATGTTGCCAGTTAGCGCGCTAACAGAAAGATGGGAACAGCTGCATAGAGTCAGCTTCACAGGTCCCCTCCATTTGGCATGTTGTGTTCATGTGATTATGAAAGGTGCCTAGGGAACCGATCCGGAAGCTTCTCTGATATTTTTATTAGGAATTTGCGTCGTGTGGAATCCGTAACTCTTCTGGATGGCAGATGACCTCTGAGCTGCTGTGAATCTCCCGTGTGATGAGTGGAGGCAGCAGGACGCATGTTTGTATGTGACAAAGATGAAAGGAGGTGCAGGTTGGCTCTTAGTGTGGCTTGTTTTACACTTTGACAACAGCAGCCCTCCCAGCTCTGCTTTGATTGAATTGAACTGTCTGTGATTCGGGGAGGGGGCTCAGTGCCCCCCCTCAGTGCCTCAGTGCTGCTCCACTCCGGTGGCCGGGCCTGCATGGACGCTAGACCTGTATCGGCCGGCTGAGTGTGCGAGTCGTAGGGCTAAGAGGCCGACTGTGTCGTCCTGATGGTGGTGTGAAACACTCGGAAAGGTACCGAGATCCGTATAACCGGAGGGTGTGCGAGGAGGGGCGGGGCTTTGGGAGAGGGCTCCGGAGGCGGGGGGTCGGCTGCCTTTTGCTGCCCAACCTGTGAGGATATGGAGGTTTTCAGGCCATACACCCAGCTGCCGGTAAAACTCATGCATCCAGGTGGTATCTCTGTCAGTTTTGTACAAAACTGGCCATATCTGTGCAACACCTTTATATACTGCAGGGGTGACGAGCCTGATCCCCAGAGAGCCGTGTGGGTGCGGGTTTTTGGGATGACCTCTCAATGATGTAGGTGGTTAAGACCATGACCACACCCTGCTGGCCCCGCCTCCTCCAAGCCCCTCCCCCCAGTGCTCCTAGACCCAGCCCCGCATGCCACTGCCTTGGAAACAGCCTGCGATTCTTCTTGCACGTCGTTGGCACAGTGGCACAATGGGGGTGATTGTTTTGGGCTGCTCTGTTGTGGTAGAAGCAGATTCAGCTCCGTCGCCCCCAGCGGACAGCAGGTCAGCCTGTGCCTGGCCGGCCCAATCTCAGTGTGTCTCCGTTGGTGACGTCTCCTACAGCTCATGTGGTCCAGCCACCAAATCCCCTATGAATTATCCAGATTTTGTTACATGTTAAACTAAGGGCAATGTTGAGGTATGAAACTGTGCGACGTCAAGATACAGAAGGGCAGCTAGTGTGTGTTCTCTGCAATGAATGGTGCGGTGAGGAGTAAAGAGAGGTCAGAGGATGGAGAAAACTCAGTGTTGGTGCAACCCTACACCCCACTGATGGCTCAAAGAATGGTGCCTGGTTACAATAGTGTCCTGTGTGGACAAAGGCATTTTCTTTTCCCAGCCCGGATCCCTCAGGGCCGGTGACTGGGAGTGCTGGATTTCTGATGGAACACAAAGCCTACTCCAGCTTTTCCCCTGCCCAGTCCAGTATGCTCTCCCCGATGGGGTCGACAGCAGTGTAGAGCTCAGTCAGACTACGGTCAGTCTCTGTCTTCTCTTTGAGAGGTCTATGTCTGTTGTTCACTCCGGTCCCGCTTGTTGCTCAGGCAGAGTACGTTGGGAGATGCTTCAGGCGCAAAGATGTTGAAAGCTTTAAAGAAGAGGCTCACAGGAGCAGTAAGAGCTACTGAGCAAACATCATTTCTGCAGGCCAGGCGGAGCCTGCAGTCCTGTATCTGTGCAGTTATGCTTCTATTTAGCAGCTAGCTGAAAATACTTTTGAAATCACCTGCAAACCTTTTAGCGGAATTGCATTGTGATCTTACTGTCCATCCTTTAATTCAGAAGACTTTCCTATACTTGGTGGCAAACAAGGTGTGAAAGTGGCTTTCTTTACCAAGGAATTCAAATTAAATAATTACCTGGCTGTGAAATTTTAACATAATTATAATAACGCCTGAGTTATTTTTTCTTCATGGGCTATTCAGATGACTCTGTGGGTGGTGAAGTGAACTTCACTGGTAGTGGGGGAGAGGTCAGGCTTGGTGTGAGGAACATTTGCTTGCCTGTTGAACGGGAATTTTCCGGAAGTGTCTCTGTAATGAGTATGCGTGGAACATTTTTGGGTTGAGGGAGTGTGTGAAGTGGAGTGTCCTCTATTTTTTTTTCATTAAATGTCAGTGACGTTGGCTAATTGCTTGCTAGGTGTGTCTTCACCGGATGGAATGAGTAATCCAGTCTGTTGAATTGCTACAGTCGTTCTTGCATTACCCAGGTGATCTGGGAGCTGATGGCGTTTGGTTGGACCTGGACCGAGGTGTGAATTGAGTGGAGATGGTGATAAAGGTTAGGGGTGTCAGGTGCATGTGGCCAGTGGGCCTTGGATCTTGTGAAGACTCCTCATGAGATAGGATGGTCACGTGGCCTTATCGTGGCGGGGGAGATAATTACTTTGATTTAAAAATAAAGTTTGAGCCACAGCTCATCTTCAGATGCTGTTTTGGGGGCTAGGGAAGGTCGTCAGAAGGAGCTGGAAATCGTAATGAGTGAGACCCACCCAGCCAGCACAGCTGATGACTGATAGAGGCTCTGATGTATGGACAACTGAAACACTTCCCGCTGTGGATAAAATGTAACTGCTTCAGAGAAGGCATGTTTACAGCTAGTGTTTAAGTGGTTTCTTAAAAGTAGTTTAAAAAAACTTCCAGAATTTGCAAATGATGCTCTGGTGAATATTTAACCTTTACAACACTGACATTATCTAAAAGGCAAAAGATGCCTTTTGAATATAAATTGTAGGGTGTGGACAACCAAAGGTTTAACAGGTCTGTCCTGCTTATTTAAGTTTCCTCCTAACTTGATTTGAATGAACTTGAGTGAATCAGAATTGTTTTCCTGTTGTTATTTATTAATTCTTTTTGCCTGGTGATGTTCTCTGTTTTGTTGACAGTTGTTGCTGTCAGGGCACAAAACAATTACTTGTATATCTTCCTACTCTATGGTAATTTCAGACAGAGATTTTTGTAAATTGAAAAGGCTGTTAGCCCGTCACAGCAAACCATCACGTTGACTTTTCAGTTCTCCATGTCAAACTCTTTGGCAAGCTGTAGGTTGCTAAGTGACGGATGTTGGCAACCCCGGTTATCTCTTAAGCCTAGGGTCAGAGAATGAGGGATTTGGAATCTTGGCACTCTTTGCATGTGCCAGAGTAAATCCAGATCTTCTGGGGTCTGAGAATGGTTCCCTTAAGCTGTAGGAAGATGTCACATTGATGGTAAAGAGTGTGTCTGATGATGCCGTGGGGATTCTGTGCTCCGCATGATGAAGAAGTCCAGTTGTAAGGGCACAGGCGCAAATCTATTCACTTCAAGAACTGAAAGAAGGATGTTGCTGGGTGAAGAGAAGGCCATCATCAGTCTGTGGAGGTCCTGAGGATTCCCAATGGAGACCTCCTGGTCTGGTTGTGTGGACTACAGTCACCATTGCTGTAAGTGCTGTTGGTCCTGGAATGGAAGAAATGAAGGGCTGCTCTCCGTGGATGTGTCTGAGCGGCTGCTTTGGTGCCGTGATGTGATCCAGTCGCGCAAATCATTCACAGCCACCTGGCCCACCACGTTTACACATTCTGCTCATTGGCTCTCCTGTGAGAGTTCACTGAAGAAGTCAAGCTGGGCACATTTATCTTTCGGAAATTTATAAAGTAATTAAAAGAGCTTTTCCCGGCGTGGGTTTTCTCGCTGGGCAGCCCGGAAGGACCATCACATTAATATCCCACAGATGGTGACTGATGATGAGTGTTGACATGTAACGTTCATAAAAACAACTGGGCCCTGGGGGCACTTTGGGAGGCGGTAGGGAAGGACAAAAGAGCGATTCAGATCCTGGTACAGTGGATGGTTGTGCCTTGCCGTGGGTCAGAGCAGCCATTCCGTCAGTCAATTTGGGGCTCGTGGTATTTAACCGCCACCTCTGGGGTGTTCTGCAGAAAACACCAACGTTAGCTCCTGAGATGAGCTGCTGTAGACTTGTACTCATTGGTGATGGATAGTCCAGCGAGCAACTAGGATGATATTGCCTCTCCAAGAATGGGGGCTTGCTGTGAGAGCCTTTCCCGGAGGTGCTGGGGAGCCCAGGCCCCAGTGGGGGGCACAGTGCTGGCCACCCCCAAGGATGGTAGCCAGGACAGAGACCCAGGCCCCTCGGGAACCAAAAGGTACTCTTTGCCATTACAGGTTTTGCTTCAAAGTGAAATATCAGATGCCGTAAACCTGAATGGATGATTCTGTGGCGTGGGCCGTTTCGCGTGTCAGTCCGTGTTAGGGCAGTAGGGGCTAACCGATAAACGTTGCGTTGTGTTACATCATGTGTGATGGGGGGGGGGGGGGGGGGGTTACTTGTCAGGATTCATAGATAATCCGGC